>VDFB02000008.1:370531216-370639422 GCA_007258455.2 Sequoia sempervirens | reverse complement strand
TACAACATTGCGTTGCAAGACACTTAGTAGGATACCTATCAAAAGGTACTCCAACAAATCCAAAACTGACAAGCTGAACAACTAGTTGCTCAGCAAACTGCCCAAGCCACACTACAAGCGCAAAAAACACAACTGACTACACAAGCCCAGGCCTTATTACAATAACAACAACAAGCTACTCAAGCTAGTCAAGCCACACAAGCTGCACATATTGCACAAGCTTCCCAACAAGCATAGGCCCAAGCACAAGCTCAAGCGCAAGTTGAAGCTTAGGCACAAGCCCAATACCAAGCTCAACAAGCACAAGCAAAAGCACAATATCTAGCACAAGAAGAAATAGCCAAACAACAAGCATATCAGCAAGTGCTGAAGAAATACCAAAAACAACAAGAATAAACCCAATTAGTAGAACAATAAGAAGCAATGTTAGCAACAGGCACTATTAGCACAACAAAAACAAGACCAACAACAAGCATTGTTGGTACAACAACAACTACAAGCATACTTGGCACAAGAAAATGTGCAAGCACCAACCAACCCACCTATATCCCCAACAATTGAACCAAGGATAACTTTAAGAAACCCCCCCCTCAGCGAAGGTGTAAAATCTTGGCAAATCTTTCCTCTTATTTGAAAAAAATATTAATTTTCTTGGCGAATCTATGCACAATATTAAAAAAATATGTTAAATCTTGGAAAATCTTAATAAATAATTGGTAAAAATAATAATCACAGTGGTGAATCCTAGCGAATAATCACTAAAAATATTAATTAAAATGGTGAATCTCCCCTTTAAAAATTTTCATAGTTGGTTGGCACAGTTCCCTCATATATTTTTTATTTTTTGTAATATTGAAGTAGGGGCCTAGGGGTGGTAGACACTGGTGAGGTCAAGGGGTAGAGCCCCTTATGGGGGTCAAGGGGGTAAATCCCCCTTGTGGGCGTTGAGGGGGCAATGCTCCCTCGCGGGGTCCAAGGATAGCGGCCTCGGCGCGCTCCTGTCGCGATACAGGCAGGGCCACCAAGCATAAATTCACTATCAAAATCGCATTGGAGCACACATGGATTAAGTATTTTTTTAAATATCACTCTAAAATTAAGACTAAATAAAAAGTGAATTTTTTACCATTGATTAGCTTTTTAATCCAGGACTTCTGGCAGAGTTGATTCTAAACTAATATACATGTTTCCTTTTTAAAACAGCTCACTCCAAAATTTATTGTTTTTGGTGGTTTTTTAGCCTAATCTTACGTGCCTTTTAAAAGGCTTATTTGAGGTACAGGGGATTGAACTTTGGTCTGATTAGGTTTAATTGTGTGGACAAAACAATTTCCAGGCCTCAACAAGCCTTTTAAAAGGCACGTGCATATTAGGGCGCGAAATCAACTTGCAGCCATATGATTAAAATGATAATTGATGATTTGATGGAAATAAATTAAAGCCCTAAAATTAAATGGTAATTTATTATTGTGGGGATATTGCCCTGAAATTAATGGTAGTAATATAATGTTACTAGCGAATTTAATTAATATTTGTAATTATAGTATAAACTACTAGCGAATCGGTTCCAATGACACATCATTTACATAGGCGAATTAATCGAGATGAAATTATTGTTTTGTAAAAACTTGGCAATTCTACATCGTTTTTAGCTTGTACTATTTTCCATTTTTGGAGGTCTCGATTTTAATTATTCGCCAATTGGTGAAGATTTGCCACTAAATTTTTCCCTGAATTGAACTGCCACAAAACACTTTCACTCCACCCCCTGATCTGCAAAACGATGTCACAACACAAATCAAGTTACTCTTGCAACAAGTGCTTGATCTTTAGCTAGGAAAAAACACAAAAAACACCCAACAACTTGTGTCCCTATCCATTTGACAGGAGTCTTGCAATGAAACCATTCCCAAAGGGATTTGAGATCCCTAAATTTGATAAATACCATGGGACGAGAAACCCTGAAGATCACATCAGGGAATTCCAAGTTCATTGCATGGAAGTCGCATATGACAATACATATCTGATGTGGCTATTTCCTAGAAGTTTGGCTGGCCAAGCCATGGAGTGGTTCTCTCGCCTTCCTCCAGGCATTAAAAAATTCCAACAGATAGTAAACGCATTCATCAAAAATGATGCATTCAATATCGGTATGGATGTTAGTCTAGAGGAACTATTAGCTTTGAAACAAGGTAAGAACGAATCATTTGCTTCCTTCTTACAATGATGGTGATCCAAAGCCAATCAGAGCAAATGGGCCATGCCTAAAGAACAAAAAGTTTGCACTATCATTTCAAATCTCAAAGGATCCTTGGCATTCCATCTCAAAGTGCAAGGTATCACCACATATGACCAATTGATCTCCAAGGTGCTCAACATTGAACAAGCCCTTATCGCATAAGGAGGGTCACCCGGATATCCTGAACAACAAAACAATCGCCCATCCACCAATTACAATGACAAACCTTGCACATGGGAAAAGAATAGAAACATTACTAATGATGGTGTTGTCATGCCAAATTTTTCATCAACACCCCTCAGAAAAACACACCCGCACCCCCAACAACAACCCCAAAACCACCATCAAAACAATCATCAAGCTAACACAGTGACATAGTAGCTAAAAAATCAAGTAATCAACAACGTGAATGATCAAAAGGGACCACCCCAGTGAAACAAAAACTCCCCCAAGTGGAAGTACACAGCCCTTGGGGAATCAGCTGAATTCATTATGAAGAGGCTAGTGGCGGAAAAACTCATCACAATCCCCATTTATGAAAATTATCAAGAACCCTTGGTCAAACCATCGTGGTACAATGAATATCACCTTTGTGATTTCCATAAGATCAAGGGACACACAACTACCAGATGCATGAGGTTGAAAAACATGATTCAAGACCTCATTGATAAAAAAATCATAAATGTAGAGCAACCAGCAAGAAATCAAAACCTCAAAATCTACACGAATCTGATGACCAATCATAAAGGGAACAATAAAAATGATAAGGCAAAGGGTACCTTCAAAAGTGTGAATCATGTATACGACCATGTCGTTGTATCCCTAGATGAATATTGCACTACTATCACCATCAAAGGAGCCCATACTAATTGTGGAGTCACCACGAGAAGTGGAAAAATTACCATTACAAGGTCATCTCAACCAAACAGAGCACCCACTTCCAACCCAAGATATGTTCCCAATGGCTATAATGTCCTTGACCAATAGCAAAGAACCCCAACTCAGATCTCCATCATGGAGTTTCTAAAAATTTAATTCGCCTACAAGAAAATCCTTGAAGAAGCATTGGCTTCATCCACCATCTTCATAGATCTTGATGTGGAACAATTCCAAGCTATGGTTAGAAACATCATTACCCAAAATCTCCTTACATTCTCCGATCAAGACTTTCCTGCTCAACCATCTCATAATCGTCCACTCCATCTAGAGGTCCTAGTGCATAAGAACAAAGTCAAGAGGGTCTTGGTGGATGGAGGTGTAGGTTTAAATATTTGTTCCCTCAAGCTCATTAAGAACCTAAAAATCTCTGAGGATTCCATCGAAAAAGGAAAAGGCATCACAATCAGGGCATACGATGATCAAGAAAGAGTGTCTCAATGCACAATCCAACTCCCTATCCAAGTAGGGCTAGCAATTATGGAAACCACCTGTTAGGTCCTTGACCTTGATCATCCTTATAACATTCTACTAGGACATCCATGGATCCATGCAATGCAAGCATTGGCATCGACCTTCCATGAATGTTTCAAATTCACATATGAAGGCCAAGAGGTCACCATCCATGGGGATCTTGAACCATTCTCTTACTGCAAGAGCCTAGAGGAAAATAATTATAAAATCCCTCAAGTGCCTAAAAAATGATGAAAGCCCATCAACACCATATATTGACCCAGTTACTCTCGCCAACACTTCTATGACAGAGACACCCGCCAACCCCGCCATCTCAGCCATCTCTACTATCTAGGTCATAATTCAGGACAATGGGTGTGGGCACTATACAATTTAAAACAATGCATTTGTGGTAGGAGATTTACCACAATCTCCCAAGTCACAAGGACGACCACAATCAAATGACACTTCTTCATCCCAAACATTCACTGCAGGATCTTCCAACTTCAGAAGTTGGGGAGATCTCTAGTGAGAAATAATAGAAGAGTACCCATCCCATCTCCTGTGCCAAGAAAATAGATCGACAATCGACCTACCTATTGATGACAGCAACAAAGGCTTGCAAATGATGCTTTCCATGGGCTATGATATAAATAGAAAGCTTTGACAAAACAATAATGGGCTTCTAATACCCATCATTCTTGAGACATGAATGAAAAATGTTGGCCTTGGATGTACCCCTCTGAGTATAACCATACGTAGTCAAAATCCCCTAGTTAAGAAGGTAAAAACACCTCAACAAATGACAACCACCCTTCAATTTCCCATATCCACTGGTTTGCCCTTTGACAATTTTACCTTTGACATCACTAAGGTGTGTAATAGTGAGGATGATGAACCCGAGAGAGGTATACCCACACTATTTGATGACTCTAACCTCTTTATGATCAGCACCCTATCCTATGAGTCTGAAAACCAATCCCATGAGAGAAAGCTAGTCTACCCCCAACTTATCAATCACAACCAACGAGGACTACCAATTCTTGATATCACATTTGGGAAAATTCCCAGAGCAAACAATAGAACAACAGACGCCATGGCAACAATTGACTCCCTATTGGATATCCCTCACAATTTCCCGAAACATGAATTCTTGGTAGAGAAGCTTCTCATTCCCACATTCGAGGTACCCGAGTCAAAATTTGTGTGTGAAATCATTGGTAGTGGTGATCCTTGGTACCATGACATTTATACCTACTTGCGAATAGGGGTCCTACTTCCTGACTTACCCTCAAGCCTAAAAAGAACCGTTGTCAAGAAAGCATCTCGATTTGTCATCTTAGGAAGTACCCTTTACTGTAGGAGCATAGAAGGAACCCTATTACATTATTTGAACACTGAGGAATTGACCGCCTTAACTGAGGTGCATAGTGGTACATGTGGTTCACACTCGAGTAGAATGACCTTGGCCAAGAAATTGTTGAGGATGGGGTATTATTGTTCTACAATGGAAAGAGAGGCACATGACTACATTAGGAAATTTCTACAATGCCAGAAACATGGGGACCTCATCCATGCACCAGCTCAAGAGCTCCATCCTATTGTCACACCATGGCCCTTTTTGTAGTGGGGGATTCATCTCGTTGGAAAAATACTCCCACCTCATCTAGTAGCCACAAGTTTATCAATACCACCACTGAGTACTTTACTAAGTGGGTAGAAGCCATACCAATGACATATATAACTAGAAATTAGATATCAAAGTTCATCATGAACTATCTCATATGCCGCTATGGTGTTCGACAAGCCATTATTTCAGATAATGGGACACCTTTCAAGAATCAGGATGTTCGTGACCTATGCAAAAAATTTAAAATCCAACATCACTTTTCCACTCTGTATTATCCCCAAGGCAATGGCCAAGCAAAAGCCACAAATAAAACCATTCTAAAATTCCTCAAAAAGACAGTCAATTGCATAGGTCGTGACTAGCATCTGAAGCTAAATCCCGCCGTATGGGCCTATTGAACTAGCATCTGTACATCGACAGGTGCCACCCCATTCTCCCTAGTCTACAGATTAGAAGCCATATTACCCATTGAGATTGAGCTTTTGTCACTGAGAATATCATTGCAAAACCTCATCACAGATGAAGAAACCGAGTATCAAGATTGAATGAGTTGGAGCTACTGGATGAGCAACGTATTGATGCTTTAAATAATTTTTAATTCTATCAGAACCGACTCAAGAGGAGCTATAACAAGAAGATCAGGAGTCAGACATTCCAAGTCAGAGAACTTGTCCTAAAGGAGAATCAAAAGAACATCCCAAATCCAAATGGCAAACAAAAATTTGAACCCAACTAGTTGGGCCCATTTGACATCACAACAAGTTACAAGTTAGGGGCATATTAGTTATCAACACCTGAAGGGGAACCTCTATAGGATCCCATGAATAGCTCCCATCTCAAAAAAATTTATGCCTAAATCTTTCAAGGTATAGAACAAAAATCAAAAAAAAATCAAAATGTCCTAAAAAAATGGTCACCCTAATGAAAACCTGGAAAATAGGCATCTTGGTGACAGCAAAAGAATCAAAAAAAGAAAAAATCCAAAACAATCAAAAGGATAAAAACTGTAAAGAGAAAAATCGTCCTCTAGTGGAAACCACTTGATTGGTGCTTTGGGAAAGTACCTTGGCTAAAACCTGGCAAATAGGCACCTTGTGTAAATAAGCACTTTTGATCCACCAGGATCTTCATGGCTTGTTCTGCATCATCCATCCATTACACTTCCATCATCCATCACATTCCTTATCACCATCCATCATCCGTTCGACATCTACATCATAGCTTGGTCCTATGTTCGTGTCATGATCCTTCCAAGTACTACTTAGACCCTTCTTAAGGTCAGTTTGTCCTACCTCTATTGGAGTAGTCTATTGCATCACGCTTGGGGAATGTCCTAATCAGATCAGATTCTTGTATATTCTTGAAGTCCCGAAATTAGAAAATCTAAAAACATCAAAAAATCAAAAAATCCAAAAATCCAAAAACATTAGAAAATCAAAAAATCCAAAAACATTCAAAACATATCAAAAATTCAAAAACAGGTCAAAAAGTCAGTCAAAAAATAAAAAAAAGAGTCCTCTTGTCGAACTACGGGTCTCTGAGCCTTGAACGTAGGAAAGGTTGATCTTTCACCATTCCTCAAGACACTAAGGTCAGTCCTTTAGAAGTCCGTCATAATAAACTGACAATCCATTTGTTCATATCTCATCAAATAATCGAGTTTGTGTCAGTCGAACTAAGTGGTCTCTGCGTGTATAACGTAGGAAAGACTAATCTATTGATCAGCCCCCAAGGCCCCTAGGATAGGTCATTAGGTTAGTCTCGTGGTCAAAATCTTAGAAAACTCCAAAACATTTGAAAATAAAAAATCAAAACATTTCAAAAATCTCAAAAATACAAAAAACAACCACAAAAAATTTCAAGAAACATCAAAAACATCCAAATATTTGAAAAAATCCAGCTGTCCCATCTTGCTTTCACCTAAAATAAACATCATTCATTATAAATCATCGTCATCTTCAACCTTTGGTGAAACAGTTGGAAACAATTCTAGCAGATCGAAAGTGAAAACTCAGAATGTCAAAATCTCAAGTCTAGGTCAGTAAGTAAACAAGTTGGTCAACTCTTTGTGTCAATAGCCTATCATCCAATCAGTCCCATATCAAAGTCATTTGATATCGTCATGTCCTAGGATACCTCCTTCCTACAATGGACATCAACATCAGGCATCACCGTAGTTTAGTCTTGGCTAGCGATATTGAAGAACATTAGCTTGTTTGTTTACTTTATCTTTTTCTTCTGATTTATCTTATTGTGCTCATTCCTAGGACCTCTCGATGATGTCTGAACAAAAGGATTTAGAGAGATAGGAATGGGGAACAATCATTATCTTTTATCTGCAGTGCTTGTTGGATATTTTGTAATATAACCTTGGTCATGTGTGCTTTGTTTAGGTGTAGGGAGGATCTTTTAAGTATCTTGTTGACCACATAGGAAGGCTTTCCTTGCTATGTTTTGGTCTGAGATGTTTGGAATATCTAAACTATGTTTTGAATAAGGTTTCATGTGCTAGGTGTGAACAAGAATAATCCTTTCTGATTGTTGAGTCTAATACCATCACACTAGGTACAATGCCATCCTAGTTCTTTATACCTTGATGCATCGTACTTATGTGTGTAATCAAACATAAGGTAATTGGCACTTTGAAAATCCCAACTCCTCAGAAATTAATCATCATCATTATCATCATCTTGTGTCTTGTTGGAATCTCTTGTTTTCTTTTGTCTCTTGCTTTTCACACTAACAGGGTACCATGATAGTTAATCACAAAATCATTATCATCATTGCATTTATCCTACATCCAAGAAACCGTTAGCATATTGCATATGGCATATCATATCACATAGAAAGCATTAACCATTACACATGCATTGCATTTCCATTTATATTTAATATAGATTGGTTATTCTATGCATCTCATAAATCATATATCCCATAAGCATCCATTACATGAACATAAAAGTAGTCATTCCATAGCATTATAAACATCTGCAACATCATAGCATCATTCGCATTCACCATATCATAAAATTGCATAATCATCCCATATCACATATAAGTATCCATTATGTCATCACATATCATATAGCAAAGTATCCATGTTATAAGGATGATTTCACACATACATCATTACGAATATCATTTCATGAACATCATTACACCTATCAACATCATATCACATTGTTATACGTGCATAGAAAAAGTGCATTAGATCCTACCATCCATCACTGCATAATATAGATTTGTTAATATAACCATTTGCACATCATAAAATTTTACATACATCATTAAAAGTGCATAGTAAAAAAATACTAAAAAATAAATGCATCCATACATCATCACATAGAATATTCATCACATAAACATCATAGCATCATAAGATAGAATCATTGCATAGCATATAGAAATGAGAGCCATCCATAATGCATAAATAAGATAGGACATAGCATATCACATAATCATCATCTCATATATCATCAAAAATAAGTATACTGTCATGGTACAAAAGAATCAGATCAAGTATCAAATACATAAGTACAAGGGCCCACTAGGGCTATCAAAAATGAGCCCATTGGGTGCAAAAAAATCCTATCACAAGATCAAAATGAAGGCTAGCCCTATTGGCTACTGCCCTCACCACCTGCTCTCTCCCTGTGATCCTCTGCAGGTTTGTGGCCTATCCTCTATGAAAAATATGGCACTCGAGCATCCCTCAGCACAACCTGGTAATAATATAACCTATAATAGTTAGCCTCTTGGATGGCCTCCTTGTATGAATGAAGTGATACCGTGCACCGGGTGGATGATGCATCTATACTCTCACTTTGTTGTTGTCTACCCATCTCATCCGCTGCCTATATCTCTATAGCCTATTTTTGTTGGACGGCCTGGTCCCACTCTACCCACAACTAATCTCTCTTAGCTGTCAGTGCCTATACCTAGGCATGTAATTGCAAAATCGGGCCATCTTAAGGGTCTAGCTAGAGAGGTGGCTACATGGCTAGCTGGTCCTAATCCCTATCTCTGGGTGGTGTCAGAACCCTGTCCTGTCATCCCTGATCCTGGTCTTGCTACCCCTAGTCCTGGTCCTATCTCAAGACATCTTAGTGTGGCTGATTTTGTGGCCCCCTGCCCTAATCTAGAAGATTTGGTGGTGGTCCTCTGCCTCCTCAACCCCCGTCTCTGTCCCCTTGGCCCCATCCTGCTCCCCTGCCTCTGGCTCTGCATCAGGCAGATGGTGTGCCTGGCACTATCAGTCTAAGCGGTAGCCAAAACCAATCTTTGTAGGCATGCATGGTCCCTGGATCTGCCTGTCCCTACTCATATGGCCATGGCTTGGCCACTAGCTACATGAAACTCTAAACTGCCTCGTGGGTAGGTATATAATGGCCCCAAGAGCTATGGTTCATAGTTCGTGTGAAAATGGCCATGTACTGATCATATATCTGATCCTGTGCTTCTCCAAACTATCTTTGAACCCTACCTGGCAGATACATCTTGAGCATCGTATGCTCTCTACCCTGCATCAGTCTATCCTAGTGGGTGAAGAAGAGTTGTTGTACATCATGAAACCATGCAGGCCATCCAAGATATGGCCACCATGTAAACACTCGAATGTCATCCAGGACTCTCTACTAGTGGGGAATCTCGTGTTGTCCTGTATGGGTGAAAGAAACACCTCCTCTATATCGCTAGACAACCAGATCATCTGGCTCCATTGTAACTGGAACAAATCTCGAACAGAGCACAATGATGTGCTCCCAAGCCCAGATGTGCAGAAGTGTAATGTCAGCCCCAAGTGCTCAGTCGTCGAGGTAGGAAAACTCATGAAGATCCATGTATAGTGAGGCTAGAAGAACTAGCCCCCATGCAAACATTTTTTGTTGTAAGACCATGAACTCCCAAGCGAGCCCTCATGTAGGACTAAAATATCTTCCCTTCCAATCTAGTGGGAAGAGACCTGATATGATGGGTGCTATAATCAATCAGAAAAAAGACAAACATGCCTATGACACTCTAGCTTGATTTGGCCCTCACAAAATACAATCTCATCGATGCCCATGACATCATACAGGCCTCCCTCCCAGCATCCATATCGTAAATTACCCACTCACCATGAATGGACAATCTTAGAATCCACCACACATCCTCTAGTGTGACCGTAGCCTCGCCAGTCGAGAGGTGGAAAGAGGATGTCTCACTATGCCATCTCTTAGCAAGTGCCATCAACATCCTTAGATGTGTCCGAATAGGTGGTGTATAGGCAATGTACCAAAGTATGATTCACCCTAGGTGCTCCTGCTATCACTTAGTCAGATCATCCAAAATGAGAAAAGGTCTCGGGACCTATGCTCACATGAGTAGATCTCTCTCACCTCCTCCTGCATTAGGAAAGTTACCGTATTAAAATTTATCAAAAAAAATCCTAATCCTGGTTTGTCTTGGCATCCAGAAACAACCTCAGCATTGCTGTCTGTGAGGGAGGGTGCAGTTTGCAAATTCCAAACTAGGCCGCTAGAAGCTCTAAACTCCCAAATCCTATCACGGTGTTACAGTTTGAGAAGGCGATTTAGTTTTTGAGTAAACCCTAATTTCAAAGAGGACTGTGGCAGTGCACTTTGCATAGGTGACTGGGTTTGGAATTTACACCTAAATTCCAAATTGCATCATAGCGTTGCTACTCGCGACGGCGGCGTAGTTTGAGGCCAAGCGGCACCATTTAAAGTTTTTAGTGGTGCAATATAGAACCTCTCCTAGACACCTAGTTTTCTAATGCATTAAATGAGCACGAAAAATCAAAAAACAAGCTTGGGTCAAGTTGACTCACGGGTGGTCTGGTGCCAGGAAGCCTCTAGTGTGTCTGTACTCTGTCAGAAATATGCATGGGAAGCTATCGTTGTGCCATCTCGCGAAGGTTTCAGAGCTTAAAGTTGCAAGATCTCTAAAGGTTGAATGTGAAAATGAATTGGAAATGGCCCCTCAAGGCCTATTTAAGCCTAAAAATTAGGGTTTTTTGACCCTGTTTAGCCGTCTAGTTAGGGTTTTGGACCCCCAATCCCATTTTTTCCGGACTGAGGGCTGTTTTGCACCATTTTTTGCGTTTTATCTCTTTTTTTGACCTCTCGGAGCCTTTATGGACCCGTCAGACACCTTGTCTCTCTTTTTCGCGAGATCACCCAAAAATCAAAATTTCCATCTAATCCCTCGAGGGGGCAGTATATTGGCCTGCTTTCTCTCGCCGAGGTAGCAATGGGGCAAATTTTGAAATCAAAATTTTTTGACTTTTGATCGAGATAGTTTATTTTTTGAACCAATGTAGCGAGTACTTTGTTTCAAAGAGGGGCAAAATGTAGACATGGAAAATGTAGACATACTTGATCCTGATTTTACTAACATCGTTTCATCCTAAACCATCCCTCAATCTAACCGTTTAATCAAATACCCTTATTTGATTAAATTAATTACTCTTAATCCTTTAATTAAATAAATAATTATTTATCTGATTAAGTCATTCTTTCTTGTTAATTAAATCAATCAATCTGATCTAATTATCTCTATTTAATTAAATAATTCATTTTATTTGATTAAATCTCTAAAGTCATCTTATTAAATTAAATAAATTAAACCTTATTTGATTTACTCTAACATCATCCCCTTTAACTAAATAAATCAAAATCTTTATTTAATTAATCTCTATATCATATTCTTCTCATCAATTAGTCACATCATCTAATCCTTCATTAAATTAATTAACCCTTGATTAATTTAATTCTAATCCATATCCCATCCTCTAGCTTTTGCCACTTGCATATGAAAATACATTTAATTCATTTATTAAATCTCTATTTTCTCTCAACTTGACATCTTTAGAGAATATTCCTTCAAATTTAAAATCTCTCCAAGTGGACTTTGTCCTTCCAACAAGACATTCATTTCATCTTACATGTCCTTGTGCATTGAGCCAAGTGGCATTTAAGTCATTCCTTTTTCCCTCTTGCATGTCATTTCACTATTTTCAAATTCCACCTAATTTCATTTATGGGCACATTCATCAAAATGTGCACATCTTTGGTCCATTCATCTCTTGACAAGTGGCATTTGGCCATTGGTTGAAAGTTAGTCCCACATTGCTTCATTTTGGGAATTTCTCCATCTTGTCTTTCTATAAATAAGAGGTTTCTCTCCTCATTTGATCATCCATAATTTGAGCAAACTTACTATACTCATTTTCATCTTCAAGCATTAGCATTTTCATCAATTTCATCAAGGCATCGCTAGGTTATTGCAGGTTTTCTCCATGGAGTTCATTTGAAACAATCACGAAGTGGATCAATCATCACCGAATCATCAAAAGCTTGCATAGGAGTTGGGAAAGGGCCAATTTACACATCAAATTGGCACTAACTCCCCCATAAGATCAATATTTTGCATGTTTTTAATAGGATTTGATCTATCTCCTTGTTTTTTATTGTGTTCTTGCTTTTATTCCTATTTTGAGCATTGCTAATGACTTTTATGGGGAAATTTGATCTTGGCTTGCATTTGAATATTCTAATATGTTTGTTTGTTGTATTTTGTAGGTACTAGGATCTTGGTTCTACAAGGAGAAACTATTCTAAATCTAAGCCACAAATGAACAGTAACAATGAAGGATGCTACAGTAGACAGACTCCCATAAACTAAGTTTTTCTTGGCCAAGAGGAACCTACAACTACACAAAACTAGTGCAATCTCTTAAGGTCTACATATTTTTAGATTATACTTGCATTTCATGAACATATAATTGAACCAAGTTGCAGCAATGAAATAAAGAAGCCATGGATAACTTTACACAAATTTTTCATCAACAAATGCCAAAAGTATGGGCTAGAAGTCCATCAAATATTGTAACAACAACCATTATCAAAGCCATTCAAGAAACTACTAGCTAAATCTAACATGGAAGTTGAATCATACATGCATATTGAACAAACTCAAAAGAAACACCCAAATTCATGCAATGCTTCTCTCTATTGTTGCAAAATTCCTTTTACACGAATTCCCCAACACCTTCAAATGAGGAGAAAGCCCCTATTTATAGCTTTCCATAGCACAAATGAATGGATAGGATTTAATTACAATGTGTGGAAAAGATTCATTACAAGTTAGGGTTTCACCTACCCCCAATATTTCTCAATTCAAAATAGGCTATTTTGTTTTTTTCTCTATTTTGTCTTGTAGCCTATTTTGTCTTCTAGTGACCCTAGCACTGTAGCAGTTTTGTCTTTTAGGGGCTTCCTTCCCTACTGTAGCTGAAATTTCTAAAGGTTGCCCTCTTTCTGATGTGTTTGCAACACTCTTTCAGTCAATCAAATGGATCTTCTTGCAGATTTGTGTTATTGACAAGAAAACATGCTACTCTTGATCCTGGTAGATAGCTCTTGACAATCATCATCATCATTTGGTGGAAAATAAAGCAACTCCCTCCTGCTCCTTGTTTGAAAGAATTTCTCAACTTGGTATTACCTGACATAGATTCTTAAGTGGGCTTATTCAATTAGTTAGAACTCCCCTTGATGTCAATATTCAAATAAGCATATCCTTTGGTGGTCACAATCACCCTTTGAGCACAAGAAAATCTACGCCTTTAGCATGGTTCCATGAATCTTGCACACAAGAGGCGGAATAAGTGCTTTCTTAAGTAAATCAAGGAAAATGTTAGTCAAATCCTACAAACTCATTGTTAGATCCATCCATGCATCATTAAAAGATCATAATATTCATCATTATTCCACATTTGGAGCTCATTTGGACCATAAACATAAATGTGGGTTCAGGGGTGTGAGTTTCCCCTAGGTTGAAAGCTGTTCGGAGTAGCTAGGAGTAGGACAATGTTGAGGCCACGAAGCCCCATAGGCAGCCACCCATAGCAAAAGTTCCACATGGTGAGCTTGGAAATCAAATTATATGTGAGGCGCTTTGGCACATGCAAAAATCAATTACATAAGGCACTTGAAGTTACCAAGTTAAGCTTGATACATTTGCGGGTACGAGGCATGCAGATGTGGGAATGTAGAAGGATGTTTGGATTCTCCTCTATTAAGAAATGGAATTTAGAACACAGTGACCTACAGATGGAGGTTCGCAATGCGAGACCCATAGGTGCCTCAGACATTAAGAGCTAGTGCGAAAGTTTGACTAATTTAGGAGATGTGGGAGGGGCAGCAGTCCATAGGTGGTGGTCTGCTTAGGCAGACCCGCAACGAGCTCAAGGACCTAGAGTGTGTGCTAGAAAATTTCAAATTTGGGCAAGGGAAAATCCCTTTGCAATTCCCACCATGCGGAAGGACAGGGGTGCAAGGACGTTAGGGAACGAAAATGGGGAAACAACTACCCACATGTGACAACCCGCACGAATCAGCCTGCATAATGTTTTGACTTAGTCACTTTGGGCACACCAGGGATAATGATTTAAGGAAAAATCTCCTAGGGAATGATTAAGAAAGGGAAAAAATGGGTCGTGAGACACTTGAAGTCATTAGATGAAGCTTTGATGCTCTTGCGAGTTTGAAGGATGTGGGCACCATGAGGTGGAAAGGCGTTAAAGATCGACTGTTAAGTGATAGGGTTCGGGAGATGACAATCTGCATGCAGAGTTTCAGAAAACCAAAACTCTTAGCAATTTTTAGTTGTTTCAAATTAAGCACATGGAATATACATTAGAAGGGTGCCTAGACCTATTCCTCAATGATTTGGCCCTTCTCAAAAAATGCATAAATCTGTAATGCGGAAGTTGGAGGGTCCATTGCCTTAAAAAAGGCATTGAGCACACAAAAACTTATGGACGGTGATGGAGGGACAATGACCCACAAAGAAATTCTCACAAGCGACGGTGGAGGGACGAGAACCCACAAATAAATTCCTGAGGATGGCAATGGAGGGACGCAGACCCACAAAGAAATTCCCACAAACGATGATGGAGGGATAGCGATCTGCAAAGAAATTCCCACGGATGAAAACGAAGGGATGACAACCCACATAGAAATTCCCACGGACGGCTATGAAGGGACAACGACCCACATAGAAATTCACACGGACGGCGATCGAGGGATGATGACCTACATACAAATTCCCGCTAATGGCAACGGAGGGATGGTGACCCATAAAGAAATTCCTACAACTTCCCAAAACTCAACAAAACCTTTGCAGTTCACTTAGGAATCATAGAAACATCCCAAATCCATAGGCAACTTGTCCCCAAAGTGAAAAAATAAAGGCTAAAGTGAAGCAAGCGAGTAGGGGCCAAGTCAGTAGGAGTAAGGAAAAAGTAAAAAAAAATGGGGTCCCTACCTTCGGCGGTGCGTTTGTGCAAACTATGCACATCTCCCTCTCTCCCACTCTCTCTCTCCTACTCTCCCTCTCCCTCCCTCTCTCCCTCTCTCCCACTCTCTTTCTCCCACTCTCTCTTTCTCCCACTCCCCCTCTCTCCCACACACTCTCTCTCTCCCTCTCTCTCTCTCCCCCTCTCTCCCCCTCCCTCCCTCTCTCCCACTCTCTCCCTCTCTCCTTCCTCTCTCCCCACTACTCCCCCTCTCCCTAAACTAAACCCTACCCCACTCTCTCACTCTATCTCTCCCACTTTCCTCCCTCTCTCCTACTCCCTCCTCCTCTCATATATATACTCTCCCCTCTCTCCCTAAACCCCTAAACCTAAGTGACTCTCTCTCCTCTCCCTTTCTCTCTTTTTCCTCCCTCTCCTCCTCTCTCCCACTCTCTCTTTCTCCCACTCCTCTACCCTCTCTCTTTTTCTCCTCTCTCCTTCCACTCCTCTCTTTCTCCCACTCTCCTCTCCTAAACCATAAACCTAAGCCTCCTCTCTCCCTGCCTCCCTCTCTCTCTCTCTATGTCTCTTGTCTCTCTGTCTTTCTCTCTGTCTCTCCCTCCCTCCTCTCTCCACACTCCTCTCTCCCTCTCCCTCCCTGTCTCCTCCTCCTCCCTCCCTCCCACTTTCTCACTCTATCACTCTCCACTCCCCGCCTCTCAGCTCTCTCTCTTTCTCCCTCTCCCTCTCCCTCCCTCTCTCTCTCTCTCTCTCTGTGCCTCCTCTCTCCCTCTCTCCCTCTCTCTCTCTCCCTCTCTCCCTCTCTCTCTCTCCCTCTCTCGCACTCTCTCTTTCTCCCTCTCTCCCTCTCTCCCTCACTTTCCCTCTCTCCCTCTCAGGTCTCTCTCCCTCTATCCCTTTCAGGTCTTTCTGTCTCTCCCTCTCTTTATTATATAATGATTAAATATATATTAAATATTTGAGAGGGAGATGGAGACTTGAAAGGGTTACTATGTATTGAATATATTATATAATATATTTAATATATATATACAAAATATCTACAATATAAATAATATATATTATAGTATATATTATATATAATATATACTATAATATATTTAATATATAATATATAGTATATTTATATTTAATAAATTTATAATAGAGAAAACAAATATCCATTTATAAAGGATATCCATTACTAACTGCATTGGATTTTTATGCCTCGTGAAAAATCAATATGTTGTTGCAAAACGAATATCCATTTTGTTGAGGAGAAAGCCCACCTCGTTTTCAAAGGGAGACAATCTATTAAATATATTATATATTATATAATATATAATATAATATAATATATTTCATATATATTATATAATATATAATATAAAACTTATATGTGAAATATACTATTGTATATTTATATACAATAAATTTATTATATAATAAATGGATATTTGTTTCTTTGAGTACTTTATAATGTGAATTCTTGCTCATTTTCATGAACCCTACCTCATTTTTGTGATGCAAAAGTCGAGAAACAACCTCCAGCGAGTTCCAAGTATGTGTTTTTTGCATTTTTTCTATTTTTTTTTCTAATTACCGATTAATTTAAGTTTTTTTTACATTCTTTGTAGTTTTATTGAATTTTTTCATTTCTATCTAAACTTACAAAAAAAATTGAAACCCTAGTTAGTGGAAAACAAAAAAAACATCAAACAAAAAAATGGAACCTTCATTACTAGAAAAAAAAGCATAAAATTGAACCTAGCATACTAAACAAACATAAAATAGAACCTTCATTACTCCCTTTCTACATTTTTTTAAATTGTTTTACATTCTTGTCTATTTTTCCTTCTTTATCACTTATTCTCATGTCTCTTAAATTCTTGCTTTGTTTCTTATTTTGAAGTTAGTATTTGTTTGCTAAACAATTTGTTTTTAATTTTTTTAATTATTTTGACTCTTCTCAGCTCTCAAAATAGAAAGGATCCTTGTTGGAAGTGCTCTAAATTTCCAATACTTGGTGAATCTAGATCCATTGTTAATACTGAACAGACAAAAAATTTCCCTGCAACCATAGGGAAATGGGTGAAGTGAATGGGTAATAATCAATGGGCTATGCAGGAGGCTATCATATTGTATCATATACAAATGATAGCCTCCCACATAGCCCATCGATTATTTCCCATTAACTTTTCCCATTTCCTTATGGATGCAGGGACAAGTTTTGTTTAACCATTACAAACTATGTATACAGATTCACTAAGTATTGGAAATTTGGAGCTTAACACTTCCACCTTTGTTGAATCAATTTGGAGCTTGACACTTCCACATTGCAGCGAGGTAAAAATTTAATGTATTTTTAAATGAGATTTCACATCACTTTAGCAATTATTTGTTTTCCATTTACATGCCTTAGACATAAATGAGATTTACACATTTTTTCATTTGTATTCAATTACTTGGCATTTATATTGAATGGTTTAAGGGGATTTTTAAACATGTATCTTACATTTTTAAATTACAAATTTAATGCAGGTTCACTTATATCTAAATCATGGATCCACGCCCACCAGCTCCAACCACTCCACCTCCACCCACTCTACCTCGTAACCTCCAACCTCTACCACCTGCATCTGATGGTGCTCGCTTTCGAGAACAAGTCAATGTGAATGTTAAAACCATTTAGGATCAAGTTAACGCTATTCAAAATGAAGAATGTGTTCACCCATTATTGAGTTTTTTTGCATATAAAATGTGAACTATTGCTGATGCGGTTAGGTCCATGGAAGTGGACTTAGATGAGCATCAATGATGGCTAGAGGAAAGGAGACAGTCCCAATCTAAAGAGGAAAACACAAAGAAATGAATAGATGCAACTGAGAGCTACAAAACTTTATTAAGAAAATGATCTTATATTTATACAAAAATTGATCTTGGATGGATATTTTTAGTGTTGAATTTATGAATATTTAATAGTATAATAATGAGAGAAAAATTTAGTAATAAATATTAAATAATCTATTAATTTAGTGTTTTTTCATATATAGTGTGCATACATAGTATTTATTCATGCATCATGGTTGACTGATGTCTTATTTGTTGACCATAATTATTGTATAGATTTCACATGAACAATCTAATTAACATGTATCTTGATGTCTTCTAAGGATTTTATTTGAAAGTTGCATCAAACCCCTTTGGTGTACATAATGTTCTTGTTTATGTATCATGATTGGAAGATAGTGATTCTTATTCATGATGGTTTTATACCTTTTACATGAATGATATAATGACATGTTATTAAACTTGAAGGTTTTAGTGGCATGAATGTTGAATTGATTTGTAATGGTTTTGTTTGATGGTTGTATCACATCTTATTCTAGAGGGTCCCAACATAGGAAAACACTCTCACTCTCAACTCTCTCTCTCTCCCTCTTTCTCATCTCTCTCCCTCTCTCCCTCTCTCTCTCCCCCTCCCTCTCTCCCTCTCTCTGTCTCTCCCTCCCTCTCTTTGTCTCAACTCTCCATATGTATCTCCTTCTCACTCTCAAGTCCCTCCCACCCTCTCTCTCTCAATAATCTCAGTGCTTCCTCTCTCTCTCTCTCTCTCTCTCTCAACTCTTCATCTGTCTCTCCTCACTCTCAAGTCCCTCCCACCCCTCTCAAGTCTCTATCTCTCCCTAGATCAAGTCTCTCTCTCCCTCCCTCCCTTTTGGGTCTCTCTCTCTCACCCTCCCCCCTCTCTCTCTCTCCCCCTCTCTCTCTTTCAGGTCTTTCTCTCTTTCTCTCTCTCCCTCTCAAGTCTCTTTCTCTCTCCATCTCAAGACTCTCTCTCCCCCATCCTCCCACCCTCCCTCTAAACTATATATATCTCTCTCTCCTTCCCTCCATACCTCTCTCTCTCTCTCTCTCTCTCTCTCTCCCCATCCCTCTTAGGTATTTCTCTCCCTCTCTCTCTTTCTTGTGAATTGGCCCCACATCAATAAATATATAATATTTCATATATATACTATATACTATATATAATTTATATATATTATATATGTTAATATATAATCTAATATTATATATTATATTATTATATATATTAATATATAATATAATAATATAATAATATAGTATATACTATACAAAATATATGTACTATATAGTATACAATATAATATATAATATAATAATATATAATATATAATATAATAATGTATAGTATAATATAATATAGTATATATTATATAATATATTATATATAATGTACATATTATAATACATAATATTATATATTATAAATATATGTATTATAAATACATAATACATATTATATAATATTATGTATTAAAAATAATATAAGAAAATGTAACTAACGGATATCCATTATGAACTGATATTTGTTTTGGTTTGGTATTAACAAACCAAAATGGATATTAGCTCGAGATTTGGTTTGGGATTGCTTGACCTAGAAATTCAACCCAAAAATTGTGTTTTTGAAAATTTGTTTAGTTTTTCGAAGTTCTCCCTTGTGGCTGATGACATTTTTTTTACCCGAATTTCATCAAATGAAAAGGGTTTATAGAAAATTTTGGTAGCTTTCCACCAATATAAATTTTTCCTTATTTTGAATTTCATAAATAATTATTATTGATTTTCTACCTAAATTACATCTAAAGTCCTGATTGATAGGCTGACTGAAAAACTTCTATAACTTTTAAATTACTTTTTGATAGTTTTGGATTTGAGGTTGGTAAGGTCTACTGTTTTGAGCTTGTTGTTTTCTTATTGCCACCAACTCATTTAAAAAAAAATAAGTCTTTAACCTCACACAATTCATTTGAAGGTGCACTAGAAAGAGATGGATGATTGGTATATGCAATTGGAATAGGAGCCAATATGGGTCATTGGCGAAGAAACTCTAGGAATAGATGCATTGATGGCCTTGGAGATATTTTCCATCTGGTTTTAGAAAATTTTCCTCCCTGATGATCATTTCATATGTATTTGGTAGAGTTGCTTCACCTATAGACTAAATAATAATAGCCACATCACTATTATGAGCCCTTAAATAGTATTAAAAGGCATAATTGGAATAATTCTGAACACCAAGGAAAAGATCCTATCTCAAGTCTTTTGAAATCTGAAGTTAAAATCTCTTATGAATTCATTGGGTGCTCTATGAATTTTTGTTAGTTGTTCCACCAAGGACAAGTGATCACACTTGTCCTCAAATTGTTAACATAAATTTTCACTTAACTCATCCTAGTTGTGAATGGGGTTAAGGGGTATGTACAGGATCATCATGGAAAAAACAATCCCTTAAGTGGCGATTTTTTTTTTAAAAATCAGAGTTAGGCAACTTGACATAAAAATTTGAATAAGTTATCTATATTATTTCAAAGATATATAAGAATAGAATCTGTAGAAAATTGAATGTAGTTTCTAAACTACTAGGTTTACTTAAAAAGAAAATCTATTTGGTGAAAATTTAAAATTTCAATGCAGTAATACTTAAATTTCAAGGAAAATATAAGAAGTAGGTGTTTGTCTGACCACCCTAACCACAATAAAATCATAATATTTTTTTATACTATTTTAGATATAAGTAGAGGACTCATGTCCTAATGTGAGGAATATTTTTTGTAATTTTTTTCCAAGTAAATAATTAATTATGATTTTTTTATGACAATTTTTAAAAATATAAAAACTCATATGTCTAACCACCTGAACTTGGTCAAAACTTCATGAAATTCTTTTTCTTTTTTAATCCTATAGTATACGAAGCATAGAATGTGATGCATGTTTCAGATTCAAGAAGTGTGATACCGTTTGAAAGCTATAGATGTTTTTCAATTAGCCTATCAATGAGGACTTTAGTCGTAATTCAAATAGAAAATGAATAACAATTATTTATTAAATTCAAATTAAAGCATAATTTATATTGGTGGAAAGTTGAGAATCTCCTTTAAAAACCCTTTTCATTTCATCAATTTTGGATAAAAAGAAAAGTTGTCAGCCACATACCCTACACATACCCATCATATCACCACTTTTTGGCCCATCACGATCTTGCACATACCCTCAGTTGTAAATCATTGTATCACTATGTAGCATAGAAAAATGTATCCCTTTTACATTTTCACACTTGTATGGGCCCTTGTGAACTAAATTGACTTAATTGTGCCTTATTTAGGGTGTTATAAGGTGTTTTCTTACACTTTCACAGTAATATAGGGTTTTTATTAATTAATTGGGCTTCTTTATGCTTTAATTGGCCTTATTTTGTATCCACAAGCCTTATTTAATGCATCTTTCTGAGATTAATCCTGATATTTACCAATATCCAACAACAATTCATGTGTTTTTGGAATGTATGGCCCAAATTTAGTGATATAGGACTCTACACCACCTTGGACATATGGGTCCCACCTAAGTTTTAGGGCCCTGATATGGATTTCACATTAAACTAAGCATTTCTTGAAAAATGTGTCCCAAGCTAGCCTAATGGGACTCATATGCCACTTCTGGTGTATGAGTCTCACTTAGCTTAGACCTAAATTAAATTCAAATTCTTGGTGGGATTTTATTCTCCTAGATATGATGTCATCTTGAAGTGTTGTAATTTTGAGGAATTTGGCATAAAAAAGTATAAATACAAGGTTATTTCACTCATTTTCTCCTAAGCTTTAAGTATTCAAGCACTATAGAAAATTTATGATTACAAGAGCATTCAAGAGTTCACTCAAAAGCCTTCAAGAGTTGATTATCAAGAATTTTGGAGCATTATTCAAGTATCAAGCATCATGTCAAAGTCATCATGCATCATGTTTTCTTTTTGAGCTAGCATTTGTGATGTAGGGTTTCATGATTCAAGCAAGAATTCAAGTCAAGATCCATACCATTAAAGCAAGAGTCAAATGTCTACATTCATGCTAGCCAATTCATACATGTTTGCAGCCTTTTTTTCAAAGGTTTGGTGAGTTGCAACATTACATATTTGTTCATTCATCATTCCTTTCTTCTAGTTCATTTCATCTCAAAGTTTGATTACCAAAATGGGGTTTGACCAAGGAAAACCCCTTTCTACTAACAAAACAACATTTTTCCCTCTCTTTAGTGTGTGACTTGTAGATCTAGACTGAATATACATTGACGATCAAGATAGGAAGAAGTTGTCAAGTTTGCAAAATTTTCACCTTGTTTACAAGATCACTAAAAGACACCTATAGAGCAGAATTTAGCATCTCAAATCTGAAAATCAGCATTTGAAGGAAGAGCAGAGATCAAAGAGTAGATTAATAATTTGACCCATTCAAAAAGATGGACATGAATGATATGCCACTTTTGGTGTATGAGTCCTAGTACAGGGATTTTTCCATATTTCGGGAGTTTCAGACTTGTCACTTCCAAATTTTTGGTCTTGTCTAGAAACCCTAATCTAGAACTAAATTAACCAGCCTGGCATATGAGTCCCAACAAGCATTAAAATTGGCATTTTCAGCATTTTGGACCTTATCCTAAGCTTCTACGGATTTCTAGGTGCACCTTTGTACTTTATCAGTTTACTATTTTGTTTTGCATCCATTTCTAGGTCATTTACTTAAGTTTTGCACATCATTAGGTTTTATCATTAGCTTTTGCATGTTACTTGTCTTTCCAAGCCCTAGCTTGGTCATGAACCCCCTTTTAGTCTTTAATCATACCCTTGGACACCTTATTGTAGATCTCTTTCCCTCATTCTATCATTGGATTAAGATCTCTAAGGTATCCTTGAATGAAACTTGCAAGAAGAATGGATAATCTATCTCCTAGAACATAGAGAGTCAAATTTTCTTCATTTCATTTTGGTGAACCTAGCCTTTAGAATACATTATTTATAATTCAGAGTGCATCATAGTCCTAGATCTAGCTTACATTAACTTTGCATTAGGTCTTGCATTAGTTAATTTGCATCTAGTGTTTCTAAATCTTGCATTAGTGAAAGTGCATAGAGGTTGCATTTTCCCCTCTTGCATCATTGAAATTCACTTGAAATCTACATTTGAACTTAGTTTAGACATCATCCAAAATATAAAACATAACATTCACACAAAATTTGTTGAAATTAACGCAAAAACCCTAAACTGGAACTCATATGCCCCTCTGGGCGATTTAAACCCTAAAAAGCACTTATTGGGACTCATACACCCCTCTGGACGATTTAGTCCCGTTTAAAAATTTAAGGTGTATTTTCCAACATTAAAAACTCTATTTTTTGTTTCAATTGGCTATTATTACATTTGTGTTTCAATTTGCAGAGTTTTTGTTTCATTCCTTTTCAGTGTACTTAGCTTAATTTCATTTGAATTGGAATTGGACAATAGCATTTATATTGTGTTCATTGCATTAATTTATTACCCCTTGCATGAGATTTACAACTTGGTGTCTTATTTCTAATATTGTATTGAGATGAAGTTCAAGACTCATGCCATCTTGCAATAGCACAATCATCATGGATCTTTGGTTGTCTAGCTCTTTCACTACTAGTGTTGATACTAGTTCACTAGGTATGGACCATACCCTTCACAACTCTTTTCCTTCAAGTAGTGTGACAAGTGGTGAGACAATGGTTGGTAGTATTCTACAAGAAAAAATAATCCAAATCCATGAAGACTTAGCAAACCTACAAAATCAAGTAAGTACTAAAAACATTTCAACCATTGCAATCCTTGTAATAGATAACCTACACCACATGATTGAAACTGAAGGAGTTGAACTTGTGCATAACCTAGCTCATATTTTTGGAAAACTTACTAATGATACTCAACCTTTGAACAATATCCAAAGCCAAGGAGGAACACAAATTCCTCTCACAACTATTGCCTCTATTCCTACCTATACCAACCCTCAAGTTACAACAACAATGCAACCTACTAGTAATGGAATTCGTACCTTGGGTATTTCTACTAGCATTCCTAGTACCTTTGTGGCATCACATGTCATATATCCTACCACTTTTCCTCCCATAAGCATTCTATTTAGTTTTCCCTCAAACACATATACACCTCCATCTCAAAATGCAAACAATGATGTCGTCATAAATCAACTTTTGCAAACCGTTTCATCCCTTCAAAAGAAAGTTTCCACCATAAACCAAAATAAAAATGGCCAACCTACATACTATGTCAAAATCAATCCCTTATCCTTGGAAATATTGAGAATGCCAATACCACAGGGTCTAGAGGTTTCTAGATTTGAGAAATATCGAGGGAAAGGAGATCCTTCTAAGAATTTTTCCGCTTATACCACACTATGTAGTGACTTTTTCCTTGACGATAAGCTCTTGGCTAAGCTTTTCCCTAGGCCCTTGAAAGATACCTCCTTAGAATGGTTTTCCTCATTATCGAACAACTCAATCTATTCATTCAATGAACTTGTTGAGGCCTTTATAAATAATTTCCAAGTGCATATGACTCCTAAGTTGACCTTAGCCAATCTGATAAGATGTAAGCTTGAAAATATGATGAAAAGGTTATTGCCTTCATTTCATGCTATCAATCGCTTTATTCCAAAATCAACGTAAAGATTCTTGATCCTCATCTTCAATATATTTTCATTGAGAACATGCAAACCAAGATACAATATAGGATTTCCATGATGAAGTTTCCTTCCTTTGTACACTTGTGTATTGCTCTTCGTGATTATCAAAACTTGGTTATTAATCATGACACAAAACCCACCTCTAGCTGACCTGAGAAGTTTGAATCTGCAAACCAAAACAATTACCAACCTTTTAGAAAATAGAATAAAGACTTCCTTCAACTTAATCCCCCTCAACAAACAACTAAACATGTTGATTCCCAAGTGGCTTCTACAAGGAAGACAACTCCTTTCACATTTAGAGATCCAGCTAGGAAATCCTCTCCCTTGTATAATACCCTCCATAACACAATGTCACAACTTTTAGAATAGAAAATGATCACTTTTCCTCCCATTGAAACTCCTGATCCTAATAATCCTTTACCTAAAATTTTTAGATTGAATGCTTATTTCCATTATCGTCGATAAAATGGACATGACACAAAACATTGTAAGCATCTTAAACATCTTGTGCAAGACCTCGTTGATTCTAGTTGACTTTCAATTAGATGTGTTAATGATCAAGGAAATAAATTTATTGCCCCCCCCAACAAAAATTTGCAAATCTTTACCAACCCTATGTTGAATCATAATATTTCATTTGTCAAAGCTAGTGAAACTAAGAAGAATGGTGTGATGAATTTTGACATTGATGATGACAACATGGATACTATTGAACAAGGTCCTATGTATACTCTAAAAAATGTTTAATTGCATTGATCAAAACTCAACCTTGTAAGGGCACACTAAAAGTACTCTAGAAATTTCTTTCTCATCTAAAGATATAATTAGAAATGCACTAGATGGTCTTCTTTACATAGTCAGCCAAATATATGAAAAGCCCACTAATGGGATATTAATTGATCCCATCTATGCAAAGAATGTGATCACCAAGGAATTCTTACTCGTGCATGAAATCTATCAAGAACCATATGATAAACCAAAAGCACGGATCAAAACACATAATGTTTTTTCTTGCCGTAAATTGATCACCTTCCCTTTAAAAATCAAACTAAAATAATTAGATGTCTCATTCTCCATCATCTTGATGTTAGACCAATTTCATGTGAAGCTTGGTTATCCATAGCTATGCTCCATGGAAGTCGTCCCGTCGATTGTGCTTAAATGTTTAAAGTTTCCCTTTGACAATAAAATTTTCACTATACACCATAGTGGCTTTAATCCTTTGTCTTCCCAAGGGAACTTTTCATTAGATTTCTTTTGGTCCGAGCCTGTGGAACCTATTAAACCTTGTGAGGACTTCTTTTTCAAATCCTATCAAAAGTTCAAGGTGAAATGTATAGAAATACTATCACTTACTTGAACATGCCTCAAGCTATTATTGAGCCTACCATCCTTGATGAAACCATGATTGAACCAAAAGAAATTACAAATAACCAAGACCAACCTAAGATAGATTATTTTCCTCTCTCCTACAAAAGACCAAGAAACAATGAAAAGAATCTCCTATTGTCCTAAGATAAAAAAAAGTTTACAAAGCTAAATACAAACTGCTTGAATAGAATCCTATGACTCCTTTCATTCCTCCCCTTAGGGAAGAAACAAAGCCTATGGTTGAAAATCTTGCTCCAACACAAATGAAACTTGACAATTGTACTAAAAGAAATAGAAATACTTGAAAGCGTAGGTGTAGACATTATGTTCTCGCTTGAAGGTTAAATGAAGAGATTGACAAAGAAGATCAACATCCAAACCTGAATAAAGCAATACATGATGAGTCTCCCTCTTCACTGCAACAACAAAATCCTATACCACAACCACAACATGAGTTGAATCCTTCTTTAGACATTATCATTTGACCTTCTGTTGTGATTAACATGGATGTCGATGATGAAATTGCTAAGATTGACAAAGAAGTGCATAACGAATTGAATATATTGTTTTCCTCTTCTATGAGCTTAAACGATAATTCTCCTTAGAAGAGTGTTCAACTTGGTGATGACCCTATTTCAACACATGTTGTTGTCCCTTTGACTAGTTCTCCACCTTCCATATATGATGAACAATATTGGGATGTGGATGACCTGCTAATAGGTTGACTTGCATGTGCCTTACTAGTCTTTTGCATCATTTATTTTTCATGTTATGTGTGCGATTGAATATGTGTAATGTGATCCCCCACTATCGCTTTGTTTCATGTATCTCTCTCTTTGTGACATTCCTCTATTTGTACCTACATTCTTCTATATGTCACAAATTTTTTCTTTTATCTTTTCCTTGTGTTTTCCTTTTAGGGATGATGTAAGGTGTCAAGACATTTAGTTGGTGTAATTAATTAATTATTACACTAGCATAAGTTAACTTAGGTCTTGAATTTAATTAATTAAGTCCTAGGTTGCATTATTAGATAAATCATTTAATAAATGGGATAATATTCCCTTCCTTATTTGTAGGAGATAAGATTCCTTCTAGAAGATGAGTTGTCCTTCTAGAACTTATCTCAACATTTAATGATCATCTAGATAGGGTTCACATGTTGTCACATGTTGTTAGATCAAGACACATGGCAACATCTCATGCATATTAGGGTTTAGCTCATGCCTATATATTCAAGGCATCTTGTACATTTGTAATCAATCATATCATATCAATAGAATCTCTATTGTGCATGCCTAGTTGCAACACTTTCTAGGTGGTTGATTATCTTTCCTAGCTTAAAGGTCCTTCATCGAAGTCTGCAGCTTCAAGGACTGTGCATCCATAATCTCAACATGGTATCAGAGCTTATCCAGTGAAACATCAACCCTCGATCAAGAAAGTTGGTGTGCGAGATTCTTGCAGGATGGAGGTTTCCATTGAAGGCTACTTGTTTCCACCTGGGGACCAAGCTGATTTTTGAAGTAGATAGAGTCAAATCCGAGCTTACCATTGTCTTCAGAAGGCCTCAAAACCCTAGGATCACCTACCCATTCATCAAAATCGGATACATCAACCCGGAAGCTTTAGAGGTATTTTTAGGGTTTGCAAAATCAATCATACTATCCGTACAATTTGCAGCAAAAAATCATCCCGGTCAGTTGTCCTCTGAGGCAAAAAATTTTTATACGCAGGCCATTTTCTATTTTCAGAAAAAAAATAGGGCATTTTATTTATATTATTCGCAAAAAAAAAATATTTTAGGTTTCTGCTATAGTTTGCAGAAAAATTAAAAAAAATTCTCGGGCGACCTCATATTTTATTCATAGGTCAGCATTCATATTTATTCATATTTCTGGGGTTCATTTTAAAATTCCGTCGGCATCGACATTTATTTATTTTTTTTGAATTGCCGACTATAGGCAATATTCAAAAAAAAATTGTTGTGTCGGCATCTAATGTCTGCAAAAAAGATTTTTGTCGGCCATTTTTAATATTTTTGCATGGAGGTATGTACTTTGGAGGGCCCACTAACCGGCCATCACATATGGCTGTGCTTCCTCCGTCGGCAATCATCGGCCACCATCGCCAACCATCCACTTACCGTCGGCTATTGTTGTGTTCCTCAGTCGTTCCTACCCACCAACATCCGCTGGTGATTTGTTATCAACACCGACAATTTTCTACCAACCTTCATCGCCGGGCCCGTCCATCCCGCCAGCGATTGCTTCATCCACATCGACCGAAATTTCTTGCTGGCTATTTCTCCTCCTTCTGCTGACTGTCGGAGTCTTTCTTCTCGCCGGTGACTATGATTCCCACCCACCACTGTATGTTCTATCCACCGAAGTCCAACACCTCACGCTGACCACCGAGCTAGCCGATGAAGTCTACTGCCGGCCCATCCAAGCTCCCGCCGGCCGGTGCTCCTCCTGTCGGTGGTTATCCACCACCAGCGGTGCTCTCCTCACCAGCGCCTCCGCTTGACATCTCAGCCCCACCACCACCTATTTGGTGGTGCTTCATTTTTTTTTGCTAATTTTAGCGACAAGGTCACATTAAGGACGAGTGCTAAGCCCGGAGGGGCTCATATTTTCCTCCTATTTAGCTTGCAGAGTGCCTCTAATAGGCATTTTTTCGTTTTATCATAACTTTCACCCAGTATATCAAAAATCAGCAAACGATATACCGTCGGAAAGGGAATTTCGCATACTTTCCAGTGGTGACATCAGTTTTATGAAATTTTTCTCACAGACATTTCTACATCCAACTAAAGAAAAAACCCTAATCTAGACTCAAAGCTGCATATCTTCTCAACCCTTTGTCGGATTTCAGTGATTCCAGCACCATCAAGAAGGTGATTCAGAGCTTTTTTTTATCAGTCCAACCCCTTCATCAGTTTCAGCTCCAGGTACTCTTGCATGATAGTTTTTTCAATTTGGTGCATTTGATCAATAACCTGGTTATTCTAAAGCTTGGGACAAGTTTGTTTGATCCGGGTTGCATCACTTTAGTTTTACATCATATTTGGAAGTCTTTATTTGCTGTTGAAGGTCAGTGTCTTTGTGTTTTGTGGAGAAATTTCATTATGGGGCTTGCATATTATTCTCCTTTGACTATGCTTCACAAGAGTAACTATTCGCAATGGCATGATGGGATCTGCCACCA
The DNA here is from genome assembly GCA_007258455.2 of Sequoia sempervirens. Lineage (NCBI taxonomy): Eukaryota > Viridiplantae > Streptophyta > Pinopsida > Cupressales > Cupressaceae > Sequoia > Sequoia sempervirens. The sequence continues at coordinate 370,609,707 of VDFB02000008.1, read as the reverse complement.
TCTTCAATTACTTGATCTATTGCCTCATTTGTATGGTATAGTCCCTTGCCCAACTGAAGGTATTCATGAACTTGCTTGGAGTTGCAGTAGATACACTTTTTTGGAGATTATTTCTATGCAAGTTGATTGTGATGTTTTGAATTCTATTGATCATTGTGATTGTCCTCACATTCTTTGGACTAAGCTTTGGGAGATCTATGGAGATTCATATACTCCACCATTCCCCAATGATCATACTTCAGAATGTCATTCTTCAGATCATGTACCCCGTAATGCTCTTGTTGTGCAGGAAGTTGATTACCTTGATCTTTCCGAAGAGGTTGACAAGGTTCCTTTCGGTGATTCTTCTTCATCAGAGACAGATGATATCACTTCACATTCAATGATTCCTTGTCCAGATTCATTGATTGAGGCTTCCACCATCATCATCTATTAGGACACATTTAGTTTTTCAGACTTGGCATCACAGGATGGCTTTGTTTCAGGCATCATTGACTTAGAGCTCTACTTCTACAAGTTTGGAGAACATTCTTGAGGGGGTATCACTCCTCTATTCAGAGATTTCATATCTGAGACTTCTTCCCTGTCATTCCATTCAGGATTTGAGGTTTCTTCAGCATCCACCATTGGATTTGTTTCTTCCTAGTGGGAGATTTGTGGTTTGGACACCTTCATTGCTTCAGACTTCTTTCAGTGGTTTTGAGGACACTTCATTCAAGGGGGGCTATCAAGTCTTCATCACATCCATCATATTCATCCTATCTTCCTCTTTGGATATTGTTCAACATCAGTTTCTGCATCGTCCTGGTTTGTCACTCTCTTCATTGATTGTGGCCTTTTCATCATCAGGCAAGGAGACACTTGAGCAGAGTTTAGAGACACCATCAACATCCTTTTCAATTCCTATCCGGAATGGGAAGCATCTCTCCACTTGCAGTTGGTTTTGTTTCTTCTGAAAGGGAGATAAGTTGTTTTTCAACATTGGATCTTGTTCTATCTTCAGACACTTACCTTTTTTGCCGGTGATATCATCTTCTGGGGGGGGCTATATAGTCTCTTTCTTTCCCTCCTATGGGGGGGCATTGATTCTATTGTATCCATGTGACAGATGGTGTACTTGGGGGGTATTTGGGAGTCCTCCATCCTTCCCATCCTATCTCACATTTCTTCTTTTTCATCTCCTTTTTGGAGAGGGGTTTTGTTCAGGGTTTCCCTTTTCTCTTGGTTGTGGGAGATTTTACTGCATCTTCATGTACATGGGTACCCTAACATGGCCTCGTTTTGGGACCCATCATCATCTTGCATAATCATTGCATTTTCCTCCCTAAGTTGCACTTATGGGGGGTGTTGAATATGTAATTAATTAATTATTAACTTGCATAAGTTAACTTAGGTCTTGCATTTAATTAATTAAGTCCTAGGTTGCATTGTTAGATAAATCATTTAATAAATGGGATAATATTCCCTTCCTTATTTGTAGGAGATAAGATTCCTTCTAGAAGATGAGTTGTCCTTCTAGAACTTATCTCAACATTTAATGATCATCTAGATAGGGTTCACATGTTGTCACATGTTGTTAGATCAAGACACATGGCAACATCTCATGCATATTAGGGTTAAGCTCATGCCTATATATTCAAGGCATCTTGTACATTTGTAATCAATCATATCATATCAATAGAATCTCTATTGTGCATGCCTAGTTGCAACACTTTCTGGGTGGTTGATTATCTTTCCTGGCTTAAAGGTCCTTCATCAAAGTCTGCAGCTTCAAGGACTGTGCATCCATAATCTCAACATCTCTTCTATGTTGACCCAAAATATTTCCTTTATTTTTTCCTTTGTCTTGTGTTTTCCTTTTGGGGATGATGCAAGGTGTTGATACATTTAAGTCTCTTCCATGTTGACTCGAAAGCTCTTTCTTTGTTTTCACTCTCTTTGTGTCATTCTTTGTGTTCCATGAGTATTTAGAGAATGGTGATGTTTTCAAGCTCTATAATTGTTAGAGTAAAGTAATTAATTAACTTTACTCTCCTTTTAAGATTTCACTTTATGCATATATTAGTCATTTAATAATTAATATTTAATTATTAAATGCTCTCTCCTTAGGGTTAGGTTTTCCTTTCGGTGTTGATCTCCTTTATAAGGATTGATCTTTTGTATTGTATTCACTTCTTGATTCATTTTTTCCTCTGATAATAAATCTTTTCACTTTGTCAGAGCCAAAACCCTTGTCTTCATTCTCTCTCTTTCTCTGTGACAGGTTTCTTGCATGCAGGTTTCTTTGGGTTCTATGGATTTGTATTTCTCAAATCCTACATGGTATCAGAGCCAGATCTGCTACAGCCTGTTCAGTATTTTGAAAGATTTTGAGACCCAGGTTTTGGTTGCTTCAGATCTATGTTTTTTTGTCTTCTGGTTTTTTGGAATAGGGGGTACTTTTTTTTGGTGCACTTTGAGCCCAAACGGACCTCACCGTTGAGCTCGCAGCGCCCAAAAACCCCTATTTTCATATAATATACGTCTGATTCGAACACAATTGCTCCAGAAGGCAAAAAAAATTTGCCCCAAGGCGTCACGGCCCTGGGCACGCTTACGAGGCTCAAAAACAAAAAATTCAAAATTTTTTTAAAAAACAAAAGTTTTTGTTTTTCAGCTTTGCCGTTCAAAGGTGGCCAGAGCCCGGTAGTGGCCACCAGGCTGACCACCGTGGTTTCCGCCAGGGCCGCCACCAGCCGACGGGCCACCCGGCTGCCACCGGCTCTCCGCCGTCGGCCCTGCGGTGCTCCACGGCTTCACCGGCGGGGCTCAGCCCTCCGCGGTAGCGCCCCAGTACGAACCCGTATATTTTTACCTCTTTCGGTAAATCGGGCATAAATCGGGCGTCCGATCTCCATTTTTTGAAAACAAATAGGCGTTGGAAAGCTGGCTCCGAGCCCGTTCTAATGGTGCAGAAATTTTTTCATATTTTTTTAGTTTGATTGCATTTTTTTCGCAGTCAAATTCCGATGAGCCTTTTGCACTCCGAGGGGCATAACTTGCTCGTTTTTGCTCCATTTTTCGAAAGTGAATAGGCATCAGAAAGGTGGTTCTATGCTCTTTCCAGATCCGCTATCTGTTTCATCAGTAAATTCTTCAGGTACTCAAAAAATTGTCTCAACTAGTTACTGCTCTTTCTTGCTTTCTAGCTTTCAGTATTGTACTGGGGATTGGATTTTGCATTGTGGGGGGTGTTTTTATTTCTTGCTTTCTGTTATTTACATCAAAAAACCATAATCTTCAAACACCAAAACAAAACAAACAAACCCCTTCTGCATCTTCTGTCTAGTTCTGAAAGACCACTTAATAATAATTAAAAAAAATTCAAAGCAGTTGAGGCACAGTTCACAGGATGGCCGACAGACCTTTTGAACCTCTCACACCACATAATTACCACACTTGGAAGGGTCGCATGATGACTCTTCTCCAGTCTCGAGGGTTATGGTCCTGTTTAGATGAGGTTCAGCCTCAGTTGACACGTGCCTTTGAGGTTATGCAGCACAGGAACAATATGGATCAGGCTATGGGATTAATGGCTTTACACATTTTTGATAGTCTCCTATTTCATCTTGAGGGTTGTCTCACTCCTCGAGCCATTTGGACCAAGTTTGATGGACTTTTTGGTACTGTCAATGAGTTCAGAGCTTTGCAGCTTGAGGCAGAGTTAACTTCCTTGGTACCTGATTCATTTCCCTCTATTGAGGACTTTCTGATGAAGTTCAAACAGCAAAGATCTATCTTACAGGGTTGTGGTAAGACTAAGACTGATACAGAGTGCATTTTCCTGATCCTCTCCAAGCTTCGGGGTCCATTTCAGATTTTCTCTTCGACCTTCTATTCCACCATGGATGCCTTGGGTGCTCGACATGTCATGCCTTCCTTTGAGGTCTTTTGTGATCATCTGACTCGTGAGCAAGCTAAGCTTAAGCAATTGGATTCACTTTCAGGTTCACAGAACCAAGCGTTGGTAGCCCAGTCCTCCACGGGAAAACAAAATCATAAACCAAAGACCACAGAGCATTGGAAGGATTCCAGTTCACAGCACATCTCTGATTCACCTTCTCCTAAGGGGGAATCATCGAAGAAAGATAGACCTAAGTGTGCTTATTGTAATAAGCCAGGACATTCTGAGTCCAAGTGTTATGAGAAGAAGATAGATGGATATGCCAAACAGGTTTCAGATTTGACAGCTCTTCTTGAGAGGAACAATATTCATCACTCTTCTTCATCTACATCAGGCGAGTCTTCTTCTTCATCTTCATTCCAGTTAGATGGACAGGCCCCACATAAGGGTCATGCATTATGTGCAACCACTAGTTCACATTCATCTAGATGGCTATTGGATTCAGGTGCTTCACACCATATGGCATCTTCTCAGGACATGTTCTCATCCTTCGAGGCTACATCCTCACCACACATATTGATGGGTAATAACACTTATATGAGTGTATGTGGGAAAGGTTCTATCAACATTGATGATGGTACATTCAATGATGTACTATGTGTTCCATCTTTGTCCACTAACCTTCTCTCCATCTATCAGATTGCTCACAGTGGGACAGGGAAGACAGTTGAGTTTACACCTGATTCAGTGCACATCAGAGACATTCAGACTGGCAACATTGTTGCAACAGGGACAGTTGATCACTCTTCCCGATTGTATGCATTCACACACTTTGGTCCACCATCTCCATTGTCTGAGTTTTCCTCTCTTTCTACAAGAGAGCATGCAGTATCTAAGGTGAAGTTTGGTCACTTGAACTTATGTGTTCTTCCATCTATTCATGAGACTAGTGTTGAGACTTCTACACCTCTACCTCCTGTTGAGATCACATCTATTCAACAGGATTCCTCTTCAGCTATGACTAACATTGTTGCTCCTCTCATCGAGCCATCAAGTGTAGTTGTTGAGGCCATATCAGAGGAAATTCCTTTCCTCACAGATGACAGTTTCAGAACACCTGTTATCCCATCTTCATTGGAGATTCCATTTCAGGATCATCTTGAGTTGTTTGATTCACCATCTTGTTATTCAGACACTCATACTGCAGTTCCATTCTTTAGTGAGCATCATCCAGGATTTCCATTTTCACCTCACATTCAGGGATTTCCTCTTCCTCGACCGTTGGATCTGTTTCTTCCTCTGAGGAGACGCATTGTTTTGATCATTGGCACAGGGGTTCTCTCATTCTGGGGGGGTTTTGGAGCCTCTTCTCTCTCCTATGGGGGAACATATTTTGTACTTGCATGATAGAAGCAGTTCTTGGGAGGTCATGTTGACTCCTCCTTCTATCTCTCTTCTTCTTTCACTCTTGTTCATCTCTTTTTGGAGAGGAGTTTTTTCCCACTGGGTTTTCTCCTTTACTCCGCTTTATAGAGATTTCCTTGTATTCGGGTACCTGATCAGGCCATGTTGTCGGGACCCTCTGTTGCATTGTAGTTCCTTTGCTTTCTTCTGCATTATTTGTAGCTGCATTGTAGCTCATCTTAAGGGGGGGTGTTAGAGTAAAGTAATTAATTAACTTTACTCTCCTCTTAAGATTTCACTTTATGCATATATTAGTCATTTAATAATTAATATTTAATTATTAAATGCTCTCTCCTTAGGGTTAGGTTTTCCTTTCGGTGTTGATCTCCTTTATAAGGATTGATCTTTTGTATTGTATTCACTTCTTGATTCATTTTTTCCTCTGATAATAAATCTTTTCACTTTTTCAGAGCCAAAACCCTTGTCTTCGTTCTCTCTGTTTCTCTGTGACAGGTTTCTTGCATGCAGGTTTCTTTGGGTTCTATGGATTTGTATTTCTCAAATCCTACAATAATAACATTGTAGCAAAGACATACTGGCCTTGAATCCATGGATCCCTCATGTGTTTGGATTTTTATTTTGAGGGAAACCCCTCTTTACTTTTCATGACATAGCTTTATTTGGAAACATATGACTTGGCATAGGGCTTTCCAACTAAGCTCTCATGTACTCTTTATTGAACATTATCATTTATAATTTTCTACTTTAAAGTAATTGCTCACAACATGGTGTTTATCAATTTCTTTAAAGTGGGGGCATACATTGGCATTATTCTTTTTCATTTTACAACTCATGTTTCATTGTGTAGTCTTCTTACTTCATGTTATCCATCTTTAACTTTGTGGTGACATAGGGTGTGATGTCCCTTAGGAGCGTGATCTATCTTAGCATATTATATTCCTCTTAGTGGCTTGATGCGATACACTACATCCCCTAAGTTGTGAATCTTATATTCTTCGATCAGTCCTCTCTTGGAGACATTAGGCACGATGTTCCCTAAGCTAATACCTTACATGAACAAATAAAAACTCCTTTGAACATACCTTACACTCTTTTCATATTTTTGGTTATATGGCCACCTTGCATAAGACACTTTGCTTGCATATGGTTCCATCTTGTTTGTTCATGAGTTTCAAGCATACGAATCTTTGCTTGCCTCATGAATCTTGAATTTTATTGTTGTGTGGTGCCTTATCAAAGTTTTCACGAGGTATAGCTTTGGTCTGGTTGTACGTATGGGAGCTGAACATAGGAATGAATTTTTGATAGCCACTTGCTAGTTTGTGTGAGAACATACCGGCCACATGTGTCTGTGTATCACTAGGGGCTCACCTAGTGGATTCCTTGGGGTTCCACTAGCCCTTGTGAGCATGTGTTTAGTTTTCATAGTGGACACCATGTTCCACTTGTGAACATTTTTGGACAAACAGCTTAGATCTAATCCACAATGTGTAGGACAAATGGTCAAAGCTTGATCCACCCCTTTTCTTTTATTTTGTTTCTTTTCTTTATGTCTTTGGTAGTGTATGTGTGTGCCTTGTTTTTTCTCCTTATATCATTTACATGTGTGTTCTTTTGTGCTTATGCTGGTTTTCCATATGATCTTGATCTTGAGGGCTTGATCATCCCTCTTGGTTGTTGTCATCCTATCTCACTAGCATTGTTACATTTGAACCCCTCTTGATGTGATTTTGTGTACTTTAGTGTGAGTTTGAAGCAAGTTCCTCCTCTCACTAAAGTGGGGGCTAAATGTAGTGTAGAAAAATGTATCCCTTTTACATTTTCACACTTGTTTGGGCCCTTGTATACTAAATGGACTTAACTGTGCCTTATTTAGGGTGTTGTAAGGCATTTTCTTACAATTTCACACTAATCTATGGATTTTATTAATTAATTGGGCTTCTTTATGTTTTAAATGGCCTTATTTTGCATCCACAAGCCTTATTTAATGCATCTTTCCAATATTAATCCTGACATTTACCAATATCCAATCACAATTCATGTGTTTTTGGATTGTATGGCCCAAATTTAGTGACCTAGGACTCATACGCCACCTTGGGCGTATAGGTCCCACCTAAGTTTCAGGGCCCCGATCTAGATTTCACATTAAACTAAGAATTTCTCAAAAAATGTGTCCCAAGCTTAGCCTAATGGGACTCATATGCCACTTTTAATGTATGAGTTCCACTTAGCTTAGACCTAAATTATATTCAAATTTTTGGTGGTATTTTATTCTCCTAGACCTGATGTTGGCTTGTAGTGTTGTAATTTCAAGGAATTTGGAATAAAAAGTATAAATACAAGGTTATTTCACTCATTTCTCCTAAGATTTTAAGTATTCAAGGACTATGGAAAACTTATGATTATAGGAGTGTTCAAGAGTTCACAAGAGCATTCAAGAGCCTTCAAGAGTTTATTATCAAGCATTTTGGAGCATTATTCAAGTATCAAGCATCATGTCAAAGTCATCATGCATCATGTTTGTTTTTGAGCCAACATTTGTGATGTAGGGTTTCATGATTCAAGCAAGCATTCAAGTCAAGATCCAACCATTCAATCAAGATTCAAAGATCTACATTCATGCTATCCACCTCATACATGTTTACAGACTTTTGTTCAAAGGTTTGGTGAGTTTCAACATTACATATTTGTTCATTCATCATTCCTTTCTTCTATTTCATTTTATCTCAATGTTCGATTACCAAAATGAGGTTTGACCAAGGAAAACCCCTTTCTACTAACAAAAATACATTTTTCCCTCTCTTTAGTGTGTGATTTGTAGATCTAGGCTAAAGATATATTAAAGAGAAAGATAAGAAGAAGTTGTCAAGTTTGTAAAGTTCTCACCTTCTTTACAAGATCACTAAAATAAATATCCATAGAAAAAAATTTAGCATCTGAAATCGAGAAATCAAGATTGGAAGGAAGAGCAGAGATCGAAGAGCATATTCAGACTTTGACCCCCAAAAAATATGGACAAGAATGATATGCCACTTCTACCATATGAGTCCTAGTATAGGGCATTTTTCAGATTTCAAGAGTGTGAAACTTGTCACTACTAGATTTATGTTCTTTCCCAAAAACCCTAATCTAGGACTAAATTGCCCAGCCTGGCATATGAGTCCTAGCAAGCATTAAAATCAATATTTTTACTATTTTAGACCTTATCTCGAGCTTCTACAAATTTCCAGGTGCACCTCTGTACTTTCTCAGTTTACTATTTTGGTTTTGCATCCATTTCTAGGTCATTTACTTAAGTTTTTCACATCATTAGGTTTTATCATTAGGTTTTGCATGTTACTTATCTTTCCAAGCCCTTACTTGGTGGTGAACTCCCTTTTAGTCTTTAATCATACCCTTGGACACCTTATTGCGGATCTCTTTCCCTCACTCTATCATTGGATTGAGATATCTAAGGTATCCTTGAATGAAACATGTAAGAAGATTGGATACTCTATCTCCTTCATTTAACATGTAATACTTTTCCTTTTAAGGATGTGGTTAGGAGTCTAATAGCCACATTGTCTTCTATGATACTATGTATAGAGCATATATTGGCCACATCCTGAATGTGTTCTATTGGAGTAGTGCTTGTCTCACCAGTGAAATAAGGAATAATTTTCAAAGCATTCACTAGTACGTCATCCCTTTCAATTAATACAAGAGGGATACCACCATTAAAAGTGACAAATAATTGTTTTCTAAGAACATCCATATAGAATTATGGCTTGTTTATATAAGTGGTAAGAGTCCTAGACTAAAGTAATCTATTGAATGGTGGTGTGGACTAATCTCTAGGAGATGGATTTATAGAACCCTTGATTATCCTTACTAGTTATAAATAATGTCTATTTCTTCTTCTAGAAGTGAAGAATGATATTTCAGTGTATTGAAAACTACCTCTAGAAGATGCCCTTGTTTGGATTCTAGGCATGAATTTTCAAGTTTAATTTTGAACCAAGATTACTGAGTTGTTGTAGTAGGGTATGTGCAGGATCATCATGGAAAAAGCAGGCCCTTAAGTGGCAAAAAAATCAGAAAAAATCAGAGTTAGGAAACTTGATGTAAAAATTTGAATAAGTTATCTATATTATTTTAAAAAAATGTAAGAATAGAATCTGTAGCAAATTGAATGTAGTTTCCAAACTAGTAGGTTTTTAAAATAAATAAAAAATCCATTTGGTGAAAATTTGAAATTTCAATGCAGTAGTACTTAAATTTTAGGGAAAAAATAAGTAGGTGTTTGTCTGACCACCCTAGCCACAATAAAATGATAATTATTTTTATAAGATTTTAGATGTAAGTAGAGGACTCATCTCCCAATGCGATGCATATTTTTTTGTAATTTGTTTTCAAGTAAATAATTAATTGTGAATTTTTTATTACAACTTTTAAAAAATATAAAAAACTCATATGTCTGACCACCTTATCTTGGTCAGAACTTTATGAAATTCAGTTTTTATTTTTTTTAATCCAATAGTATGTGAAGCATAGAATGTGATGCATGTTTTGGATTCAAAAAATGTGATACCGTTTGAAAGCTATAATGTTTTTCAATCAGCCTATCAACCAGGACTTTAGTCTTAATTCAAATAGAAAATGAATAATAATTACTTATTAAATTCAAAATAAGGTATAATTTATATTGGTGGAAAGTTGAGAATCTCCTTTAAAAACCATTTTCATTTGATCAATTTTGGGTTAAAAAGAAGTCATCAGCAACATACCCATCATATTGCCACTTTTTGGCCCATCATGATCCTGCACATACCCAGTATCACAAAAATTTAATTGTGGAGTCAAAAATTACCTTTTTTAATTCCTCTTTAAGGCTAAATATGTGAAGAACAATACCACTTCCTCAAAAAAATGGAAGAGTTCATTGGTCTAGTCCCACCAAGCATGCCAAAAACTATTCTCACATAAAATTGCACTTATTTGAATGTGTTTTTCAACATTACAATGATACAATGGAACCAACCTCAAGGTGGGGAACCTTGAAAATTATGTCAGATCCCCAGAGAAGGCCAACTTCCTCTGAAGACTAGATGCAACAATACTAGTCCAACCCAGTCCTAGATAACTCTACACTAATCCTAATCTATCAAACTACAAAAGGAAAATGGAGAAGATAAAGTTGAAATTTGAAAAGATGGTGATTCACCAAGATTAGAAGATGTTTCTTCCTACCTGTGATTGCGCATAGTATTAATAAAACCACCAGATAAATTCACACAAATCTCTATTATGCTAGTTCAAAAGAAGTTTCATGAAGGCTAGGGATTAGCATACACTAAGAGGGAAAATTTTATCCACCATTTTACCATATTTAGCAAAACATTCAATCTTAGGAAACATAAAAATATTTATTTGTTGAATATGAATGTACTAGAATATTTGTACAACACATTTAACGTGTGAGAGAGAAAAATAGAAATTTTATTGACAGAGAGACACATTTGAGTAATACAATTTAAAAAATTAGAACATACATGTACCTACTAGAGAAACTACAGAAGAACCCTTACAATGAGAAATTTTTTCCTTATATTCATCTAAGGGTCATAGGAGAGAGATAGGGTACATGGCTAGGAAGGAAACCCTAACTAATACCCTACCAATCATGTGCAAACATGTGTACCTCAAATATCAAGATACAATCTTTCCAAAAGGTCCATAACATCCATGCCATGCCTCTACATTAATTAATCTATGGATAAAGAACATAAACTCCCACAAAATCTATAGTGAAATCATAGCTAGGGATAACCCTCTAATAGAAAAGATTTTTGAAAAAAATAAATGAAGCATGGGCATCACTTTTCTAGTTGGATTTGGTAAAAAATAAATTTAAAAACTTTGTTGTAGCTCCAAGAATCAAATCCCATAGTTAGGGAAATCGGTGCAACATTAACAGTGATTTCTAGGTTGAAACGTGAAAATTCATCGATCGGTAAGAGTGAGGAATAGGGAATAGATTTGGAAATTGGAAGCTCGAAATCATGAAAGGACCAAATTTACTAAGGGAACAACAAATACCAACATGATTTTTTTGAAGAAAAAGGGAAAAGAGGAATGGAGAACATATTTGGACATTTGGGAACCTAAAATCCCCAAAGGACCAAAATTTCCAAAGGGAGCAAAAAGTCTCAGCTAGACACTTTTTAAGAAAAAGGAGAACGTGGAATGGTGAATGGATTTGGAAATTCGCACTTTATCCAAAATGTCCAAAGTGGACTTGAAATCTCAAAAAGAAAAACATGTCCAAAGGGACCAAAAAGTCTTGAGAAGACATTTTTGAAGAAAAAGAAAAATGGGGAATGGGGAACAAATTTAGACATTTATACTTTGTCCAAATGTTTAAAGGGAAATAAAAATCTTGAAAGGACCAAAATTTCCTAACAATACATTTTTGAAGAAAAAGTGGAATGTTGAACGAAGAACAGATTTGGACATTATGTCCAAAGGGAATCTAAAATTTTGAAAGGATAAAAATGTCCAAAGGGAACAAAATGTACCAACATGACATTTTTGGAGAAAAGTGGGAATGGACAATGGGGAACAGATTCCAAATGTCCAAAGGAAACCAAAAATATCGAAAGGACTAAAATGTCCAAAGGGAACAAAAAGTTTCGATATAACATTTTTGAAGAAAAAAGGGGAATAGGGAATGAATAACAAATTTGGACATTTGAATTTTTTCCAAATCTCCAAAGAGAACCTAAAATCCTAAAAGGGCTGAAATGTCCTAAGAGAACAAAAGTCTCGACAAGACATTTTTGAAGAAAAGAGGGAATTTTAGCTGCTTTTCAAATTTTCAAATGGTTATTTAATTAAAGTGTAGGAAAGGGATACTACAACATCCAAAGGAATATTTGAGCATGATAAACCCATTAAGATATTTGAGATCAGTTATAACTAATTGGAAATGAAAGGGGAGGCAGAAAGTGGCAACACATTCCTTTTCAAACTTGTTGAGCCATGGGTCCTAGGTGATGCAAGAGCATCTGAGGTTGACCAACAATCTTGCATCAATCAAAAATAATATTTTAATTTATTTTCCTAAGGTTTGGTAGGTGATTTATTTAATAGGGTAATTTACAAGGTTATATAAAATAAATATTAAATAATTTCCTTTTGTAAGGAAGCTAAGGTAGTGAAACAACTTCTGACACTAATCTTGAGAGGAGAATAATGCAAAACTTTTACAGATCTTTAATAGTTACAAAAAATTAAATAGAAATAAACACAAATATCATGCATAACACAACACAATGATTTACATGGGGAAAACCCTTTCAAGAGAAAAACTCCACTCTCCAAAAGTCACCTAATATATTATTCAACAATCAGAAAGACTACAATACTTGCAAAGCAAGCTTCTCATAGGAGTATCATCACTTAGAGATCCAGAGGCAGCATAACTGCTATCAGACTCTCAGAATACATCGCAATACACAACCATAATACAATTTCCTCATAAAATAGGGTTTCTTTCTAGGGAAAGTCAAGATAATAAAATAGCATTTATTGGATATGAGACATCGTGATGAACTGTCCACACTTACAATAATAAAATATAAATATAAATTTCATTTAGGGGTGCTACCCCTGAGCCCCCGCTAGGGAACATTTCCCCTAGACCCCAACTGGGGGGATGATCCCCATGGACCCCTTGTGGGGGGGGGGATCCCCCCCACGCGCCCCCCCCCTCTTCATCAGCTAAACAATACCTTATGTAATTACAAGGTTGATACACATTTTCTCAACACCCTTCATTATTTTGTTACAAATTTTTGGGAGTGGAGATAATTTGTAATGCCCCCACTATTGGAGTAACCTCTTGGTGGTCATACTCTAGCCCATCCAACATTCCTGTGGGTTAGAGGGCATAATAAGGGGATGATAAGGAATCATATTGTCTAGAAAAGTTAGAAGATGTTTCTAGAAGAACTAGAATCTTCTAGAAAGGTTAGAAGATCTTTCTAGAAGAACTAGAATCTTCTAGAAAGGTTCGAAGATGTTGCTAAGAACTAGAATCTTCTAGAAAGGTTAGAAGATTTTTCTAGAAGAATAGAATCTTCTAGAAAGGTTAGAAGATGTTTCTAGAAGACTAGAATCTTCTAGAAAGGTTAGAAGATGTTTCTAGAACTAGAATATTCTAGAAAGGTTACTAGATATTTCTAGAAGAACTAGAATCTTCTAGAAAGGCTAGAACCTTCTAGAAACTAGACCCTAGGGCGGCCTTTCCTTAAGGTCTTATTTAAAGTAGGTTGGGGTAAATGGGAAGACAAGCTATTTTATGATTATATCTTATTTGTTGAGAGATATCTCTTGACTGAAAGTGATGTCAGTCGATTCAAGGTGTTGCTCCCTTGAATTATGTGGTTTGGTGATGTCCCCATTCCACCTAGTGAGGTGATTTCAATCTGAAATTCACCATTGAGATTAAACAGATTGCTTTGGCAAGTTACAATTGTAGATTATGACCTTGTTTTGAGACACTTTCACCTTTACTTGCTGATAGAAGTTTTTTAAGAGGTTCATGTGATAGAGAAGGATATTTCTAGCGACTTCCAGCTTCAAGTAAAATAAGATTATTGTTACAACAGTCATTAAATTAATTTCAACATCAGATCTGAGGAGTTTTTGGATGTTTGCAACCTCCAGTGGTGCTGCTACAGTCAATTTCTAGTCATCTCTAATTGGGCATATCGCCCTACTTCACTTAGCTTCTTCTAGCATTCATAAAACTAGGGTTTTACCTTGTGCTTTGGCACAAACTGGATGTAATTGAAGGTATGAAACTCAAAATCATACCTAATAGATTGTAATATCTAGTCTTTTATGTTGTAACCAGCTTCAAATCAAATAAAGAGGATTAGCTATCTTGCTGGGGAAGGCAAGACAAAAAAAAATTAAACCAGAAAAAGGAAGAAATTTCAATTAGAACTTGTAACTTGGGTTCATTTCAGTGGTATCAGAGCCAAGTTCCTACCAGCTTGTGGGTTACAAATCAGAATTTGTTTTAGTTCTCTATCAAGTTACATTCATGGCTAGAATCAAAGATGGTAGATTACTACCTACTTTCCTTCATGCTTCAAAAACAAAGGAAAGGAAAATTTCAAAGAGTCTAGCTCATAGTTCACAATAGTATGAGGATTCAGTACCAAGGAAGCCTAAGTATTCTAGAGATTCAAAGAGATCAATAGGTATAAGTTCAAGTTCATCCAAGAAGGCTAATGATAGAGTTATGCAAGAGATTATGAAGGGCATGAATGATCTCAAAAATTTCTATATGCAATACCAACAACAATTGTGAAGAAGTTTAATGTCAACCATCATGCCATTTGCACAACAAGAAAAATAAAAGAAGAATAAAGGAAACTCATTTGATGTATCTACAAGTGAAGTTGTTAAAATCCTCCATGAGGAGTTTGAGAGACATGTTGATTTAGTACATGAGGATAAAAGGATAGAATCTTGTAATGATTCTAATGTGGCCCCATTATCCTCACAAGAAGAAACACATGAAGCATCTTCAAAAGAAGGAGAATTACTTGCCTCTTCTACAAGTGAAGTATACATGACTTTCTACATTGGTGATGTAGAGATTGTTCTTGATCAGCTGAATGAAGGTATGGATTCTTTAGATGATCCATTATTTGACCAAAGCATTATCTCACCAACTCTACATAGTAATTGAAAGGAATCAAATTGTGAGTTGGGTGACCTCGAAGATGGTATTGTTAATGCACATGAAGACACCACAAATAGGCTTGATGATAATTATGATTTTCTGATTACAAACATCAGTTCTTTATCGTCACATAATTATGAGGTTATAGATAAATCATATGAAGATGATAATGTTATAGAGTCTTCCCATGTTAGCACTAAAGTTTTGTGTGTTAAACATGAGGAATGTATTGTGGATTCAAGCCACAAAGGTTCTGATTTTATACATCATACCATGGAAGATGTCAAGAGAACTCAAGTCTTGTGTGACATCTGGTTACAAAGAGCTAAGAAGGAAAAGTTGTTGGCTGCTCAAGCAAGAAAGTTCCTTCAAGAGATCAAGGAACAAGTCAATCACATAGATCAAGAAAGAAAACAAAGAGAAGCCTATCTTCGATTATTATTTCTTCCAAGGGAAGAATGTGTAGAAGTCGAGCATGCAGAGGATGAGCATCTTGAGGTAAGCAAACAAGAAAAACATGTAGATGAGTGTGAACAAGAGAAGAAGCATGATTCAGAAATTTATGTTTAGGTATCTAGTTTGCATCATGAAGTTTATGACTTTCCCCTTTTGGAAAGCCCCTTGAAGGCTCAAAAAAATGATGATAGCAGTTATACACTTGATGGATCGGCCACAAGTGTTATGTCAATTTGTGGGGAATGGAACATTACTGGTCTCATTATGGTTAGTCATGCATCATCTAAATAGAAGGACAATTGCTAAGATCATATGAATCATTCTGTTTTAGAGAGCTGATTAGGAAGAGTAAGAGCTTTCCTAACAAGAAGATCCTACAATTTGATAATATTTGGTTTGTTATGGGTACAACACCGTGGAGTTGGATGGGAGCCAAAAACCTATCAGCTAAGGATGTGAGGGAATGGATTAGTTTTGTGATAGCTATGGCAGCTAGAAGAGAACATAACTTTCAGTTGGGCACATGTCTTAGACCAACACTCATGGAGGAGCAACCTATCCATGGAGAAGTTACAAGGAAAGGCAAGGAAAGCACCTCAAAAAGCTATGATCATAATTTTGATCTTCTTAGTATGGACAAGCACGAAAACTACCCAGATTTGTGGATACTTGATGGGAGATTTGTTGTTGAGAACAATTCTAAAATTTCATGTCATGCACATGAGTTGAGTCATTGGATTGATGAGACACCTCAGTTGGTGAGAAAATTGAAGGCTCAATTCAGATTTATGAGAGAAGAGATGGAATATATATCCCATGGGGTAGCAAGGGATGATGTTGGCACAAGTAATCTCAACTCAGATTTGAAGAAGTCCCCTTGCACTATTGCATCCTTGGATAGACACCATGTTGTCCTAGTTTCCAGACCTGAGTTCTTCAAGAAAAATATTGTGTTAATCATTATGGACAATAGTTCTCTAATCGGTACAACTAGCAGCCTTGAGAAGGGAAGTATGATAGCTCTTGGGGAAATTTTTCAATATGGCACACACCTTGGGACAACAACCTATGATAGCATCTATGAAGATGAACTTGAGAGGTACAAAACAAAGGTGGGTTTCATGATGATAATCAGCCAATTTCTATCTTCTCATGGTCTCATTCATCTTGTTGGAATGCAAGAATGTATTATGAGTATTGAAGAACCACGTTGCACACAAGTGTTGTCATCAAGTAGTACTAGTCTTTGTATCATAACATCATCATTCTTTGATCATACATGGAGAGGATATATGGTATATAAAGAAAACATCACGGAGCATGTAGAAGACAATAGTACTTCATGTTTGTACCATTGGGTTTTGAGTTACATTGCAAGGATAGAGGGTTGTTCTACTTACCTGAGCAAGGAATTTTTAGCCCTAGTTCATTGGGTTAGAATTCTCACTTTGATGATAGATGGTTATTTCATACCAGAGATTTCAGTTTGGTTCTTCAGGACAACAATTGATTGGAGGATTTGGAAAGTTTGGGATCATCTTTTCTTTGTTGAAGGTTGGTATTGCGATAAGATTGCCTCTTCCTTTGACATTGGAGATACTTGTTGCATCATTGCGAGTGGGATTATCAGCAGTATGTGGTGGATGGGTATGATTAATTATGTACCTATGATGATCATTCATCACACCCATGAGAGTTCATTCCCACTTAGATGGACTTTCAACATTGGTCATGGTAATTTATATGAAGCATCTCATTATGGGACTAATTTTAGACAATTTGGAGCAATGTTTGAGGGATGGTTTGACAAGGCAACGAAAGCTAAGTTGAAAGAGCAACAAACCAAGCTTCATGATAAGAAAATGTCTTCTAGTTTTGAAATTGTAGTTATTGTTCATCAATTCATTCATGAAGATATTGATTTTATTGATGACACTTATAGTGGATCAACCACTCTTGAGTCACCTTTGGTTAGTGATGAAGGAATCTACGATATATCTTTGGAGTTGTCACCTATTCCCTATGATATGGCAGTTGTTCATTGGTATGATGGTAGCATAATCTTCATGGATTCTTTATTGGTAAGTGGCTGTCCTGTTTGGGTTTCCATTTCACTTTCAGATTTAGCATGGTCTATAATAGCTATTGAGTTGCATGGAAGTGTGTGGAGACATGTCTACTTGATGGGAATTACATATGAGGTGAATTTATTTCTTATACATGGGTATGATGACACCATTGACATCATTCTTAATGCTGGTTTGAGTTACAACAGTGGTATTTGGTGGCCTAGTGAGTTGACCTATGTACGCACGAGAGATTTGAGCACTAGGCCCTACGTTGATACTTTTGAAACTGACATTGGACAACCTTATCAGAAGATGGTTTCTTCTAAGTTCTACATGCTGGACCTTGATGTTGTTCTAGCCTCTTTTCAGAAGATAGATGTCATTCATGATGGTACTCTTCTTACTCTTGGAAGTAAGTTAAGATACTTGCAGTTACTAACTGATAGAGGTCTTGTTGGCACGACTACATGGGATAATGATGATGTTGTTACAAGACCAACTCAGCCTGTTGTGATTTGTGTGTCTTTTCCTAATGATGGTAGTACAGAGGTTACAATAGTGGCACAACAGAAAGCGACATGTGTTGGATTTCCAATTTATTCATGGGATCCAAGGGTAGTTCACTTATGGATGGTGTGGATGTGTGAGATTCATCTCCGTAGTTCTTGGATGGAAAAGCGCACTAAACAATAGATGGTAGAGATCCTTGTGTACAATTTATATAGAGATGATTTTCAGAACTGGGATCCAGGAGTTTATTTGTTGGACAATTGGCTTCACAGCTTGATAGGGCTTGACAGTGACAGGAGCTTTAGCTGTATATAGAGGATGTTGGTAGGAGTTCTTTCTAGGATAATTTGGGATTTGGGTGGTTGGTAGTCAGAGACAGATGATTTGTTCTTCAAATATCAAATGTTGTGGCAATTGAGAGATATTGTGGTAGCGATTGTTTGAGGACAAGCAATCCTAGGAAGGGAGGACTGTAATGTCCCCACTATTGGAGTAACCTCTTGGTGGTCATATTCTAGCCCATCTAGCATTCCCGTGGGTCAGAGGGCATAATAAGGGGATGATAAGGAATAAGATTGTCTAGAAAATGTTTCTAGAAGAACTAGAATCTTCTAGAAAGGTTAGAAGATGTTGCTAAGAACTAGAATCTTCTAGAAAGGTTAGAAGATGTTTCTAGAAGACTAGAATCTTCTAGAAAGGTTAGAAGATGTTTCTAGAATACTAGAATCTTCTAGAAAGGTTAGAATATGTTTCTAGAACTAGAATCTTCTAGAAAGGTTACTAGATATTTCTAGAAGAACTAGAATCATGTTTCTAGAACTAGAATCTTCTAGAAAGGTTACTAGATATTTCTAGAAGAACTAGAATCTTCTAGAAGGTCCAGAACCTTCTAGAAACTAGACCCTAGGTCAGCCTTGCCTTAAGGTCTTATTTAAAGGAGGTTGGGGTAAATGGGAAGACAAGCTATTTTGTGATTATATCTTATTTGCTGAGAGATATCTCTTGAATGAAATTGATGTCAGTCGATTCAAGGTTTTGCTCCCTTGAAGTATGTGGTTTGGTGATGTCCCCATTCCACCTAGTGAGGTGATTTCAATCTGAAATTCACCATTGAGCTTAAACAGATTGCTTTGGAAAGTTCCAGTTGTAGATTATGACCCCATTTTGAAACACTTTCACCTTTACTTGTGGATAGAAGGGTTTTAAGAGGTTCATGTGATAGAGAAGGATATTTCTAGCAACTTCTAGCTTTAAGTAATATAAGATTATTGTTGCAACAGTCATTAAATTAATTTCAACATCAGATCTAAGGAGTTTTTGGATGTTTGCAACCTCCAGTGGTGTTGCTACAGCCAATTTCTAGTCATCTCTAGCTGGGCATATTTCCCTACTTCACTTAGCTTCTTCTAGTATTCATAAAGCTAGGGTTTTATCTTGTGCTTTGGTACAAACTGGGTGTAATTGAACGTTTGAAACTCAAAATCAGACCTAACAAATTGTAATATCCACTCTTTTCTGTTGTAACCAGCTTCAAATCAAATAAAGAGGATAAGCTATCTTGCTGGGGAAGTCAAGACATAAATTTTTAGACCAGAAAAAGGAAGAAATTTCAATTAGAACCTGTAAGGGTTCATTACATAATTTAGGATGAAATTCTAGAAATTTTTCAATTTAAAAATTTAGGAAAAATGGACTTGAGTGTGGGTTTTGGAGGGAGTTATGAGATTGAATGATGCATTTAAAATTTTTCTTAATTGATGCATGCAAAGGGAGTTACTATGGAAAGTGAAAGTGGCCTAAATTTGAGGAAAGGAGTTCCATTTTGGAAATTTTGGTGGGAATTGATTTAATGAGGAATTTTTGGTATTATTTAAGGTTTTATTCCAAATTTTGCAAGCAAGAAGAGAGGCGTAGAATATTCTCCATGAGTATATTTGAACCATTGTGTTGTAGGTTTTGAAGGTGTTGGTGACAAAAAATTAAGACAAGAATTAATTGTTTAAGGCTGGAATAGTTGCATGTCGAAGATTGCAAGTGGGAGAATGTTGATTTAAGTTGCATTTGAAGGAGAAAGAATTTTTTTGTTGTTTGATATTTTTCTGTTATAAATTAAAAGGAAGCCAGGTGAGTGGAAACAACTTCCTACACTAGTCTAAGTAGGGGAGAGTTACAAAAATTTTGTTTTAACACCTTTAACAATTACAACAAGAGAAGCACATATAGAATAATGGAAATAGAACATCAAGTGCACAATACAACATACACTAGATATACATGGGGAAAACACTTTTGGGTAAAACATCATAGCCTCCAAAAGAAAAATACTTCTATATTACTTCAAATAGGAGTTACAACATATCCCAAGTACAAAGCTTCTACACAAGTGCTTCATCACAAACACTTGTTCTGGAGTTAACGCGACAACACTTCATTACCTACAAACAAACTATGCATTCTACAACTCAAGGCACTCAAAAAATAGAGTGATACAAGCTTTAAGAAGCATCTAAAAGGTGAGGGGTGTCCAAATCCACATGGCATAATATTCAATTCCTTAGACATGCATTTGGACACATGTACAATATTCCCTTACACCCCTTATAGTGGTCAAACATGCAAATATTCTTCTTCCAAGCTTGGTCACCAAGAATATGCTAAAAATAGCTTATGATAGATGCCTTACAAATATCATGGAATATGTCATAAATCTGCCATAGAATTTGTCATAGGATCCGTAAGAGAATATGTCATAACCGACTAAAAATAGTTGATTCTCTTATATCCTGTCATAACCCAGCTTGGGTGCCAACTTTCTCCATGCATTCAAAAATGATTTATGACACATCATAGAATCTATCATATGTCCTATATTTCAAAGTGGGATGCCTATGTCCACTTGGGATCATTATGTGGCATGACACCATAGACAATTAAATAATACAAATAAATGCATTAATACATCAAATTAGGACTCTAAGGTTGAGACACCTTAATCCCAACATTCTCCCACTTTTCAAAGACCTACTGAGAGTCATAAAAAATCATCTGGTTAGGGACCCAAGGCCCATGGAATCAAAACACCATCTAAAATTCTTTGTGCTCACTGGTTTTGTCAGTGCATCTGCAACATTCACCAAAGTGTTAACCTTCTCCAAGTTCACCTTTCCATCCTCTACCATATCCTGAAAAAAATGATATTGGACATCGATGTGCTTTGTTCTAGCATGGAAGGTAGGATTCTTTGCTAGGAAAATCACAATTTGTCTATCACAACAAACAGTAATATGTCCTGCATCTAAACCAATATCAGAACATAATTTCTTAAGCCAAATGGCTTCCTTACAAGCATGAGTGCCTTCCATATACTCTACCTCTGTCATGGACAATGTGACAACCTATCGCTTACTCATCCAATTGATAGCACCACCAAACATCATAAAAATGTAACCACTGGTAGATCTTTTGCTATCAATGTCATCTGCCCAATTCGAATCCACATATCCTCGAATGCTCGTAGAGTGTTGAGGTCCAGTAGGATAACCATGAAAACATAAGGAATACTCAGAAGTACCTCATAAATATTTGAAATCCCAATGACAACACATAGGTATCAAAATTATGATACCACATTCTAGGAAACTATTTCAAACCATAAAGAGACTTCTTCAATTTGTAAACCAAATTTTCTTTACCTTTTTTAATGAAATGCTCTGGCTGAGACATGTAAATATCTTCCTCCAAATCACCATGAAGGAATGTTGTCTTGAAATCTGTATGTTCCCCTTCTAAGTCATATGCATCTACAAGTGACAAAAGAAGTTGGATAGATGTTAGCTTCACTATAGGAGAGAATATCTCCCCATAATTAGTTCCCTCCAGTTGGGAAAACCCCTTAGCGACCAACCATGCATTATACTTATCAACATTGCAATCAGGACCACGCTTTTTCTTGAATACCCATTTACAACTAGCAGGTTTACGTCTAGTAGGAAAAGGTACCAAATCCCAAGTCTTTTTCTTCTTTAATGAAGCCATCTCCTCATCGATGGCTTCCATCTAGGAATATGAATCATTCATACCCATTTCCTCTTGAACCATCCTACACTCATCAGTGTTAGTAATCAATGCAAAGATGCAATTGGAATCTAATAACAAATAACCAAACCTTTGTAGTTGCCGCCTAACTCATGTAGACCTCCTCAAAGGCTGAGGTTGAGGTTCTCCTTCTTCTTCAAATTTTTTTTTGAGCTACTTGAGCTCTCCTCATCATCAGGTCCACCAAGAGTACTTGGTTCTTCTTTCTTCAGAGTAGGTGGAATCTGCACTACCTCCTTCTATTTATCCTCTTTCTCTCGTAGTAGCTCAACAGTGGAAGGTTTCATTTCTCTGAATATCACACTTCTTCTATAGAGAACCTTTTGAGTTCCTAGATCCCAAAGCTTGTACCCTTTCACACTGACACCATAGCTGATAAAGATACACTTAACAACCTTTTTCTCCAACTTATACCTCTTCTTAATTGGAACATGAGCGTAAGCTTCACAACCAAATACTCTGAGATGTATCATCAAAGGATTTTTACTAGACTACGCCTCCATGGGTGTCTTACCAACAAGTGCTGATGTAGGAGATCTATTGATCAAATAACATGTAGTGGCTACCACTTTAGCCCAATTTTTTTTCAAGGCTAGCACCACTCAACATACTCCTAGCCCTCTCCATAAATGTTCTATTCATCCTCTCTGCAACTCCATTTTGCTATGGAGTGTAGGGAGTTGTCTTATATCTCTCAATATCGTGCTCTTTATAGAACTTTTCAAACTCTACAAAATAGAACTCACCACCATTATGAGTCCTCAAACACTTAATCTTTTCGCTAGTCTAGTTTTCTACCAAGGCCTTAAACTCCTTAAACCAAGTAAAGACTTCAACTTTACTTTTGAGGAAATAAATAAATGTCCTACTATAATCATCTATAAAAGAAACAAAATATATAGATTTTGATAATGAATGAACATTCATAGGACCAAAAAAATATGAATGAACACAGTCCAATATCCTAGAGGACTTGTGAGAACTAGAATAAAGAGAAATGCAGTGTTGTTTTCCATATACACAATGTTTACAAAATTCGAACTCGAGATTGTAATCATCAAGGCCTTCAACAAGGCTCTTATTTTTCAAGGTTCTAAGACCCTTCTCACCAATATGACCAAATTGTTGGTGCCATAACATTGTATTCTCTATAGGAAGCTTCATTTCCATGGAATGAGGACCCTTAGGTACCCAAAATGCACGACCATCAGATGTAGCTACAACATGCTTCTTCTCTGCACAATCTGATGTCAAGGATGAAGAATCCAAAGGTCTCTTCTTTGGTACATCAGAATAAATATTGCACTATACAGTGCATGCATCAAGTTGAAACAAAGTACCAATACGAACACCCTTAGCTAACACCATAGCCTCTCTAGTCATCTTACTTCCTCCACTAGAAAAAATAACTTGCACTCCCAAATAATTCAATTTACTTATAGAAAGCAGGTTTCATGCCAAACCTGGGATATACAAGACACTATCAATCCCCTTTACTATTCCATCACGAAATTTAATTTTGACTCTTCCATGATCAACAATCTTCAGGTGAGAGTCATCACCTAGGTACACCTCTCCACCATCAAACTCCTCATACTTTGAGAACCAATCTTTATGAGAAGTCATGTAAAAGGATGCACCCGAATCTATCAACCACACATCATCCGATGCATGGGCTACCAAGGCTGCAATAAAACCTTCTCGATCATCTTGGGATGATTTCGTAGATTCAAAATCGAAGAAAGACTTGTTTTCCTTCTTCTTCTCCTTCTTGCAATCTTTCTAAATGTGACTAGTTCACCACAGCTCCATTATTTTTCCTTGGACTTCTTACTATGAGACTTTGATCTCCCAAGAGACTTGGAATTAGTTTTCTTATCTTTCTTTTTGCTTCTCTCTTTTGGTCTACCACTAACTACAAGGGCCTCCTTGGCCATCTCAAAAGACTTCTTTTGCATCTCTTCAAATAATAATGAGATAACAACCTCATCCATATTGAAGGTGGAATTAGTGCTTCCAATAGCCATTACTAGGTGATCCCAAGAGTCCACCAATGAACACAAAAGGAGAATGCAATAGTCTTGTTCATCAATCTTGTTTCTAGTGGAACCTAGTTGTGCAACCAACATGTTAAATGGATTTAGATGATCTTCTACATACCCTTTGTAATCCATTTTCAGAGAATACATCTTCTTTCTAAGGAAAAGCTTGTTTACCAGGGATTTAGCTTGATAAACATCACCAAGCTACTTCCATAGAGAAGCATAATTTTTATCTTCATGTACATTCAGGAGGATGGAATCAGCCAAACAAAGTCTAATAAGACCCTTGGCTTTCCTATTCATGAGATCCCAATCTTCTTATTTCATGCCTAATGGTTTGGCTCCAGAAATAGCAGCCCATAGGTCATGGTCTATGAGCATGTCTTCCATCTTGAGCTTCCAAAGCTTAAAGTTACCATCATTAAACTTCTCCATATCAATCCTCCTAGATGTGCCTACCATCTCTTTCCTACAACAAGGTAATGAAACACACACTTCTATGAAACTCCCACTAGAACAAAGATCAACTCAAAAAACCCTTCTAACCCAACAAAGGAACTAAGGTTGGGCAGGCTCTGATACCAACTGAAAGGAAGCTAGGTGAGCAAAAACAAATTCCTGCACTAATCTAAGCAGGGTAGGGTTACAAACATTTCATTTTAACACCTTTAACAATTACAATAAGAGAAGCACACATAGAATAATGGAAATAGAACAACAAGTATATAATACAACATACACTAGATATACATGGGGAAAACCCTTTCAGGTAAAAAAACCCCACCCTCCAAAAGCACAACACTTTTATATTACTTCAAATAGGAGTTACAACATAGCCCAAGTACAAAGCTTCTACACAAGTGCTTCATCACAAACACATGTTTTGGAGTTAACTTAGCACCACTTCGTTACCTGCAAACAAACTATGCATTCTATAACTCAAGGCACTCAATAAATAGAGTGATACAAGCTTCAAGAAGCATCTAGAAGGTGAGGGGCATCCAAATCCACATGGCACAATATCCAACACCTTAGACATGTATTTGGACACATGTACAATATTCCCTTACACCCCTTTCAATGGTCAAACATGCAAATATTCTTCTTCCAAGCTTGGGTGCCTTGAATATGCTAAAAATATCTTATGACAGATGCTTTACAACTATCATAGAATATGTCATAAATCTTCCATAGAATCTTTCATAGGATATGTAAGAGAATCTATCATAATTAACTAAAAATAGCCGATTCTCTTACATCTTGTCATAACCCAACTTGGGTTGCAACTTTCTCCATGCATTCAAAGATGCCTTATGACATGTCATAAAATCTATCATATGTCATAGATTCAAAAGTGGGATTCCTATGTCCACTTGGGATGATTATGTGTCATCTAGTCACTTACAATGAGGATGCCACCCAGCCGGTGGGTCCCAATTTGTGACATGACACCATAGGCAATTAAATAATACAAATAAATATATTAATACATCAAACTAGGACTCTAAGGTTGAGACACCTTAATCCCAACATAAATAAGATTGGAAACCATTTTTATTTGCTATTCATCAATACTTGGGGTTGTATAATCTGATATAAAATTTGTTGAAGATTGTAATCATTTGAACAAGTTTGGAATTAAATATTGCAATATACTTGGTGATTTTTTTTACAATCTCTATTGTGCGATTTTGAGTTTGTGAGAGAGGGATTTGTGTTGAATCCTCTCTATATCAGTGGTTTCATAGTATGTTGATCCTACTTCAGCAGTGGTATTAGAGAAAGTGTTTCTTAGTGTGTAGGAAAAAGCGTCGATGTGAGGCAGTTTGTACAAGGACCTTTAGGTGGAGAATGAGGTTATAGGATTAGAGTGTATAGAAAGATCACCAAGCATGAGGCAGTCTATACCTAAGAGGTTAAATATTGAGAGTGTTTGGAAAGTGTTTGATAAAATACCAAAGAATAAAGGCAAAAAAGTTTTTCATAGTTGTGTATGCAGATGAAT
Organism: Sequoia sempervirens; assembly: GCA_007258455.2. Classification (NCBI taxonomy): domain Eukaryota; kingdom Viridiplantae; phylum Streptophyta; class Pinopsida; order Cupressales; family Cupressaceae; genus Sequoia; species Sequoia sempervirens. The sequence continues at coordinate 370,583,483 of VDFB02000008.1, read as the reverse complement.
AGGAAGGAAAAAAATCTTGTAGACGTATGCTTTGAGGAAGGCATAGAGAAAGAGAGTGAGAAGGGAGAGAAAAGTGCAGCATATGTTGAGAGGCAAAAGGAAGGTGCAACAACAAGAGAGTTGAGAGCAAATGAGGACATTGAAGAAGAGGAAAACTAAGTTGTAACAGTTAAAAAAAAGGAAAAAATTGCATTTTGTGAGTTCATTGATGATTTTGGTTTGCATGTGAATGATATGAATGGTTTGGATGGATATGAGGAGGCTGAGAATTTTTCTAAAGTAGTAAGGAAAAGAGGAATATTGGATTTTTATGAGGATAGAATCAAATATGGTTTTTGTTTGAATGATATGACAAGTGATAGTGAAGAAAGAATTGTTGCAGTGAATGTTGTAGCAAAAGGAAATGAGGTAAAACCATACTTTAATGTTGTACCATTTTATTGATTTGAGGCACACATTTTAGGTTTAATTCATTGTCAACCATGAATGTGGCATTTTCTAGAGTGTCATGTGTTAGGGTTTCATACAACATGGTATATTTCATCTTTTTTTACTCATTTTGAAGGAGGAGATGATTATTCCTAAACACAAATGAAGTGTTAGCACATTCTAGGATTCCAATCATTGAAAATAAGTTGTAGGAAGGCACTAAAGGTTGTTAAAGCCTATGTAATTACCATGGTAGAATAGGTTACATATGTAATATCTCTAGAATTATAAGTATAAATCCTAGGATATTCTTCAATAAATTAGAATTTCCTTCCAACACATGTTTATTGATGTAGATGTAAGTTTTGTATGAAAGTGTGGAAACATTTAGAATAGCTATAGTTGTTATAACAATTTTTTAATATTTGCACGTGGAAATATATAGTTTGGTTATGATAAATGAGTATTTTTTATCTGCAATATTCTAAATATGATGTATGTTAGTTCTTTGATTAGTTATCTAGTGTTTTACTGTTTACCTTATTTCCTTCTTGCTAGCTTGACTCTATAGCCCATCAATAGACATCAGTCTTAGAGTAATTTGACTCAAACACTCACCAAACTAACAAATATTTAAATCAAACCTTTTAGTTTGGTTTCACCAATTTACATGAAGTATATTTAATGAATTTTGGTGAACTATGTATCTTTCTTTCACCAAGTTCCTATATTCAAATGGTTGTTTATCGGTTATATACATGTAGTAGGGTAAATAGTTTCTATCGTTCTAAGTGATAAACCTTAGGAGTGTATCAACAATCTACGTTTAGTTACCAAAACTTTGAATTATTTGATATTTATATACACAACTAGGAACACCATGTTAATTTGAATTTGAGCTTAAAGTGTAAGAAGAAAATCCACCCTTGTTGAGTTGGCTCTGAATATTCCATAGTTATGTAGATGGACTATATTTTCTCATTTGATGACAACTCTAGCATGGTGGGTGGAGTTTAATTCTAAGAACTGGAGCAACATTTTTTAGAACCAACAAGGAGAATTTATCTCATGTTCTAATTCCTAAGTTATTCAACCACCTTTATCAAAATGAGATACTTTTATTATCATGTGAGTAATTAAATAAGGATAGATATAACTACAACCTTATTAATATAACCATACTAACATTATAGTATAGTTTCCATAGTTAAATTCTATCAGGACTAATTCTCTAAGTGTATGGTAGGCTAGTGGGTACAAATTGTTGGAAGTTGTTTAATGTTGAAATTTAATTTAATATTATTGTTACTTAAAAATATTCTAATATTTCTCTAAGGACCTCAAGACATAGTTTGTATTTTTTTAATATCAAATTGAGGCCTCTCTTTAACAAGTCAATTCGTTGATATGCAATCACATAAAAGAGGTTTGGTAAGCCTTCTCTTTTTTATAGCATCTCTCTTGCATTTATCCTCCTCACATTATGATATAACAATTGACACCACATTTGTGAATTTCTTTCTCTATATAAATATGTTAATTGGATACATTGTATGTTGCATGACAATGATGCATGTACATGATTGATGTGTCAAAAAAAATAATTTATGTTTTCTTTGTTATTCTTTTTGGGCATGACAACTAAGATCCCACATATGCTTGAAACTTTAGAAAAAGGTGATTGTTTTTATTTGTCACCAGAAGATGTTTTGTTATCTTAGGCAAAGGAAAAAAATTAATTTTGTAATTTATCATAAAATTTTATAAATTCTATTAAGAAAAATATTGAAAGATGAATGCTTGTTTATAGATATGTGCACTAGGAAATTTGGGTGGATGATTTTTTATTGTGGCTATAGCTAGTCTAGAATGTTATTTATAGACTCCCTCTTTCTTTGTTAGAGAGGGTTTATTTCCTCATTGAACTTCAAAAAGTCGAGGATCGTGATTTTTTATGGAACCAAGGCCCTTTGTTTTATGGTAGAGATAGTATAACATGAGCCCATATATTCTTTTTTTAAATCTAGTAGCAACAACCATTATAAATATTTATATGTGCATACACTTTTACATTCTATCCTTGGTGATGAAAAACTCTACTTTGATCAAAGATTTGGTGGGAAATTTAACCAATTTCATCAAAATTGATCATAATCAAGCTCCTTTATAGAATACATTTGTGAGTACATGTTATGGTCAATTTTTTCAAGCCTATTTTTCACTCCATCAATTTGGTGGGAAATTTAGGCGATTTCATCAAAATTGATCATAATCAAGCTCCTTTATAGAATAAGTTTGTGAGTACGTGTTATGGTCAATTTTTTCAAGCCTATTTTTCACTCCATCATGATTTCATCTTTTTGTGGTTCTTAGATCCAACTTGTCAATTTTGAGGGATTGTATTTCAAATGGTTTCAATGTAATAATTTGGGTGAAAAGATTATAGATTTTCCCTCTTCAAGTCCTCTAAGCAAGTTTAGACAATAGAAATAAATTTTAAAAAATGGTTTCTTGTATTTTTTTCCATCTCCCATAGGCCAAACGGTGAGGGGTTTCTAGGAGTAATATGGATTTATTTATTTTATTTCAAACAAAACACTTCATCTTCTAGTTAAAAAAGATGAAATTTTGGAAGAATATGATGCTTACAAGTTGTAATTTTAGAGGGATTTGATGGAGTTGCAAGAGTGTAAATGAAATTAAAAGCACATTTCCTTACAAAAACTAAAAAGTTTCTTAATCTCAAAGTAAGAAATCCAAAGCATTTTTATGAAAATTTAATACGTAAATAATTATTTATTGAATTATTAATGTGAATTTTTGAAAATATTAAGAAATGATTTTCCATCCAATCTAATTTAGTAAAAAAATAAAAAAATTGAAAAACATATAAAACATATATCCAACGAATCCTAGTGTGTGACAACTTGTAGATTTAAAAAATGAGACATAATTTGTAAGTTGTATGTACAAATTTTAGATAGTATGTATGTGCAAAATAGATAATAATTAAGTATTGAAGTTCTAATATAGAATAAATTATAAGTTTAGAATATTAAGGTTTTGGTCTCATTGAGAGGGTTGACCTAAAATATCTTACGTGTTGTTGATGTTTCTTAGGATTTTTTATAAGCATGAAATCTAATGAATTTTTAATAATGGCTAAGCCTACAAATTTAAGCTCTAAAATTTTAGAAGTTGTGTTTTCATGATTATTTTTAACAAAAAGAAATGTAAAATCTAAAAAATAGCTTGTTGGAATTAAAAAAATTAAAGATGAATGACATGTGGGAGCAAAATTTTAGGAAGTGGGTGGGGTAAACTTTTATCTCTATCCCAAAGGTACTTGTTTAATCTAAAATCTAAAAAATAGGGGCTCTTGCCTAAGAATTTACTAGAGAAACCTTTTCAATTTATTAGTTTTGGTTAAAAAAGAGTTGGTTAGCTTCAGGAGTAAAGTGGGGCAAGTTTTGAACTCCACTGTGTCTAAATATAAGGTAACCCTAAGTAATTTTAGAGGAAACCTAATTCTAAGCTAGAAATGTTAGCCCTTTTCCATCTAACACGATTTTTAAATCATTCTTATTATTAGAATGTTAAAAGCGTTTTATGAGCAAGTGGTCTCGTAGAAGTATAGTAGTAGGAGAACATGAAAATTTTAACCTTAAAATTAATTTTAATTTTAATTTTTTGATAAATAAGGTCTTTGTAATAAGATTTTTGGATTAAAAATGTGTTGTAATTTTGATGTAAAAATTACAACACAGTTTTAATCCAGAAATCTTATTACAATATTGCTATGGACTGTGGAAACTTCATGAAGTTGAATAAGGTCTTTATTACTTTTCAAGAACTAAATAAATAATAATAAACTATTCAGTAAAAAAATGATGGATGATAAAAGAACCAAACAAGATCAAACTTAATCATAATTTAATTAAAGATTTAGGTTTAATGATATTTTTTGATAATTAATATTAAAAAATTAAATAAAATATATATTAAAAATATTAATGCTCAAAACCATAAATACAGGACATGTGGCAAAAATATCTACTAAACTGATGGAGAAATTTTCAACCCTACTCCAATGAGAATGACTGGAAATCGAGAGGATAAAATAAGCCTCTATTATCAAATATACGATCCCAATTTTTCCACGTAAGACCTTCCATTCTATAAAATAGCTCTTAAAAACGCCTTCCGTATACCGTAACTTTAGTTTTGCAGGGGAAGTTAAAATGCTGGCACCTGTAGATGACTCCTCATCATCGTCTTCATATATTCATTTGGTAAAGCATTATGACTCTCTTTTACGTGGGGATTATAAAGATGCTGTCAAATTAAACAGTAAAGCTTATCGAACTTTTTTGGGTTGATTTTATTTGTTCTGGGTTGTCATGGTATTTGTGCAGGTTCAGCACTTGATTGAAAAGTGTTTGGTGTTTAACATGGATCAACAGGAATGTGCGGAGGCACTTTTTAAGCACGCCAATATTCCACCTACAGTAACCGTTACAGGTATAATAGATAATTTGTTGGTTGTTCAACCTTTTTCCTTATACATGTTCATTTTTATTGTTTTTTTCATTTTGAGAAACTCTCATATTCAAGTCCATTTCCAAATTTGTAGAAAGTTTGACAGAATAAATATCTTCAATCTTAAAAAATAACCCAATGTTTATTTCCCCATTCCCCCCAAAAAAAAGAGTTAAAGCAGTTGCACTACGCCATTTGAAATTAATTTAACCCTCTCCATTCATTACTGAATAATTATTTTAACATTTTATCTAACCCGTCAACTGTTTCTCCTCTGTTCTACCTCCTCCTTGGGCCATTGGTCTGTAAGCTCTAATAAAGTCTGTATACTTTTGTAAATGATTAATTTCTGTTTGTTTGATTGGATTGAATTAAAGATTAAACTGACTAATCTGTTGTCTTTACTTATGACGTGACTTTAAAAATCAGTATTGTTCATAGAGCAACTTGATTAGGGTTCTCAGTTTGTTTGTTTGCAGTGTGGAATGAACTGGAAAAGGAGAACAAAGAGTTTTTCACGAGGTATAAGGAAAAGAGAGAAGAAAATCCAAGGCAATAACTGAAGCAGATGTTAGATGATATAAGCACTAGATTTTACAAACTCACTCTCTGAAACACTTATCAGAATAGGACGACTAGAAACACTGAAGCAGATGTTATGAATAAGTTTTTACTATGCAATGTATTATAAGCTAAAAATGTTACCAGATCTTGTTTTTTAATATAAAATGTAAACACTTATAAGAATAGTACGACTAGAAGTTGTTGACAGCGTTTGGAAGTAACTAAGAAATACAGGAAAAGCGCTTTGTACGTTGTACCTGCTCACAAAATCATTTGTCATCCTTGGGCGAATATGCAAAGCCATCACTAGTTTTTTACATTACTTAACTAATTAATTTTCTTTATATATTATTTTTGAAAAATATCTTAATGATGTGAGATTTCCACAATCCATTTTGAATGTAATTGTGTTCTTTCTGGATTTGATTGTGTGTAAGTGTTTCATCAAAGTGTTCCGGATCACACTCTGTAATCCATCATCACGATAGAGAGAGAGTTGAGGAGATTTGATTGTGTGTAAGTGTTTCATCAACGTGTTTTGGATCACACTCCGTGATCCATCATCAGGATAGAGAGAGAGCTGAGGAGAGATTTAATTGTGTGTAAGAGAGATTTGATTGTGTGTAAGTGTTTCATCAACGTGTTTTGGATCACACTCCGTCCATCGTCAGTGCTCTCTCTATCCTGATAATGGATCACAGAGTGTGATCTGAAACATGTTGTTGAAACATTTACACACAATCAAATCTAGAAACAACATAATTACATATAAATTTCTTATTAATATACATTTTCAGTAATATTATTATATTTAATAGGTTTTCATTATCTGTACTATATTTTTTAAATAAATATATAAAAATTTAAATCAGACATTCCTATTTACTAAAACATTCCGCTTATTGTTATAATATTTCTGTTAATCAAACACAATTAATAATAATCTTTCAACTTATTAGTAGAACATGACAGATAATAATCGTATGATCAAGAACTCGTTTCGCACATTTCAGAAAGATCACCCTCGTACATCTGTTTAAGTCTGTTGGCTGTGCAAAAGGGCGATCTAAAACTTTGAATGGGACTGACGGTGGCTTCATCTGTGGTTGTTACATCATTGGAAAAATAAATGTTCAGAGGACAATTTTTGTTTTTTTTAATATATTTCAGCATTCTATTAAATTAAGAAATGAAAGTACATATATTTACAAAAATAGATGGGTGGATACAAGATGGCATGTGGTGATTCACATGGGTCAGGCCCAGTCAGATGGGTCAGCGCCTAAATAAAGCTAAGTCATTAAGGGACAAGAGCAGTAGTACTAGGAGGAGGCCGAGGGTCCATGTCACACCTCTTACCCCATACATCAACAATAGAAGTTATTTTCTAAAATTGAACAAAAGAGAATATATTATCTACTTTATCTTTCTTCAAAAAAGACATACAATGTTATTTATTTAATAAATATTATTAAAAGTTCTATATATACTCCTCCTAGTACTACTGCTCTTGTCACTTAATGACTTAGCTTTATTCTGGACCCTCGGCCTCCTCCTAGTACTACTCTCTTGTCCCTTAATGACTTGGCTTTATTTGGGCCCCGACCCATCTGACCGGGCCCTGACCCATGTGAATCACCACATGCCATCTTGTATCCACCCATCTATTTTTGTAAATATATGTACTTTCATTTCTTAATTTAATAGAATGTTGAAATTTACTTTCATTTCAAAAAAAAATTGTCCTCTGAACATACATACATACATACATACATACATACATACATACATACATTCATACATACATACATACATACATACATACATACATACATACATACATACATACATATATATATATATATATATATATATATATATATATATATATATATATATATATATATATATATATATATAATTTTATTTAAGACATTCAAATATATTTTAATTATTATTTTTAAAGATATAGTTTATTATCATTATGATTCACTAATATCATATTATATAATATATAGATTTAATTTAATTATCCTTATCACATTTAAGATTTTTTTTGTATTTTTGTGTCAAAAAAATTAATATTTTTCTTATATAATATAATTAATATTTTCGTCACATACAAGATGAAAGTTAAAATTATGGGAAGATTTAAATGTTTGGGTAGTTATCATTTAATTCTTATAAATATATTGTAATTAAAATCATATATACCTATCACTTATCTTATTTTGCATGTTCACTTATCCCCATGTATTCCTCTTATCCACTTATTTATTACTTTCTTGCTCACACATATTCCTATATATAGGCTCTTCACTATTGTCTAGCCTTTTGGCTAGTTTGTGCTTCTAAAGTTGATCTCCTTGTATCACAAACTCATCCCATCATTCAAATTATTTTTTAAATTTAAACATGGCTGAATTCTCACTTTTATCCTTCACCTAGGGTTAACCAAACACAAATTTGCATAATGTGTTTCTATGTCCTTGAATTTAAAAACACTACATCTATTCACCTTGACCATCTACATTTTGAATTCGATTATTAATCATATTTACATAGTTTAATTTCTAAGGAAATTTGCATGACTAAATATTGTTTTTGAAAGAGGAAAAAATGGGTTTTACAGGGACCCAAAACTACAAAGTTTACAAACAAAAGATAAGATTTTTAAAGACACCAAAAGCAGAAAGGCTATAAAAACAGCAACAAGACAATTTCATGGCCACCAAAAAGGCCAGCAACAACTAAACTTGGGCCTTTAATAAATCCCTAGTCTCAACTTCCAAATTGTTCATATTCTGAACCCCCCTCTTTAAAATTTGAACCATCTGGGTAGTAGGAGGTGCTTTCCTTTTAAGTTTGGCACGGGTCCTTTTCAAAACGCTTTGGTCCTCGTTCTTGCTTTTATCCTTGTCCTCTTCCAGGTCAACGACGAGCGAGCCCTGTTTGTTCCAACTTTTCAGACATTGCATTGATGATGATGGCATTGTGCCTAGCCATTTTATGGCTTTGTTCCACAACAATTTTCATGTTATTTTTTATTTTGACTATTTTAGCTTCTAGATTCTTGTACTTATCCTTAGTGTCACCTTCTCCCATTCCAGTACTATTCTTTTTCCATTTTCCTTCTTTGTTACTAAGAGTGGTCAACTTCAGTTCCAACTCCTCTAACTTGCTATACAAAGCCTTATTTCTTTGATTAAGATCATTAATTTCTTGATAGGCCCATTTGAAAATCCTGAAAATGTCACCAATGCCATTTCTTGCAGAGGCAAGAATATTGCCAAACTGAACCCGGTCTAAGATGAGGTTAACATCATCTGGGTTGGGGGAGCTAGGAAATTTGGTACCATCAGCTTTGAAAGAGGTAGGACGGGAGGGCATAGAACTTTTGCTAGCTTCATGGTTCTCATCTTTGTCCTCCAAAGAGTTTGCAGAGTAGGAAACCAACTTGTTGGTAGGGGAACCCTTGAGAGCAGGATTTTTTAAGGGGACAGGGTAGTCGGGGTAGGTCTTAGGGTTAACTAAATATTGTTATGTTCAATCATTGTGAAATTATTTTAGAGATTGATTTAGGTGAAAGTTTCTTTGTGATGTAATGGTAATCCTTTAATGTATTACAATTATCATTTATACTAGTAAATAACCAACCTAAAAACATGCTCTATGAGGAATCATTATAATTGTTAGCCTATTTTAGTCCTTGAGATAAAATAGCCTCAACATTATAAAACGTCTTAAATAAAATGCAAATAAGTCTTAGAAACCAAATTATTATGGAGAAAATAATTAAATATTATATCTAAATCACTCATGTGGTGTGAGGAAATTTAGGGTTTCAATTGTTATTCACTGAAGGAATTCTACATATGGCGTAAGACCAAGAACCACATTGCAAAGTTTTAGAAAAAAAATTGACACCTTAATGGTGTTGGAGGAATTCCAGGAACTTGAGACAAATAATTAACCACGTGTCAAGAGATCTTTCAAGGCACAATTTCAATGTCAATTTCAATGTGGCTTACTCATATTAACAGGTTTGTTTCTTTGAAATCCTTCCATTATCTTGAGAAATTGTTCATAGTCATTGATGTAGAGTGCATTTAATTGACAACTTTCCTTTGCACTTGTTAGAGAAGTATATTTATGAGAGGATCCATGAAGTTTTCACAATGAAAAGAAACATAAAGTTACCTATTGATAAGTGAAAGAGGTTGCTCTCTAGTCTAAACAAAGACTAAATAAAAAAATTTATGCATGATTCAGTGACCTTAAGGGCTTCAAGTTGCACAAAAAATACTTATAATGGTCCCTCATTTGATATAGTTATTGGCTTTTATATTCAAAGAAAACTATCATGTTGGTCTACAATTGGTGACTCATGGATTTTTGAAATATATGATTTTGTGTTACCATTATTTTCATGAAAGTTATTTAGTTTGGCAGTATAATAGTCATAAAGAGAGAAGAAGTCATTTTCAAAATCTCATGTGTCCAAAACCCTATAAAGTTCATGAAACCCTATCCCTATCAAAGGTGAACACAAACAGAGGATCTTTCAAAACTGAGAAAGGTTCATCATTGTTTTGTGTAGAGTTTGTAGTGATTAGCATCATATGCATTATTCTGTTGCGTCAAAACCTTCATATGAATATTGTCCAAATGATGTGAATTCCATATATGAAAACTATGTAACAAATGATGTATGATATCCTCCTATTTGGCTTGTGTCTCAATGTAGTATCATTTTTTACATGATAAACATTGGTATGATCAGTATGTTTGTTTCATGAATGAATCTTGTCAGTTAATTTTTTTTGTTGAACCTTTTCTATTATCTAGTGTTGGTACAATGTTGAAATGTGGAGGGTTAGTGTTATCCTTTAGTAAATATTTAAAAAACCTAGGTAGTATGAATAATCATGTGGCAGGGTAATGAAGTGATGTTTGTATGGATAAAGAGGGAAATCAAGGCCCCTAATGCAAGTGATATTTTCCATGACAATAACATATATAATTTAAAAAAATGCGCACTTACAACAATTTGGGTGTAACTGTTACGCTGTATACAATAGATATACATTGATATTCATAAACACTATAACTTGAAACCCCAAATATTGAGTTATAGTTTAGTGTGAAAAAATATTTACATGCCATACAATAAATTGGCATTCCCAATCACAAATAATATAACCAAAAACCTAATAGGTTATACACTTACAACAGAGTGGGTGACGCAATAATATCTTATACAATAGATACACAATGCTAGGCATTAACAATATAACTAAAAGAACTTGATCATGTGCACTTAGAGTAGATTGGGTGTAACAATTACATTGTATACAATAGATATGCATTGGCATTCATAAACAATATAGCAAGAAACCCCAAATATTGAGTTATAAATCATTGTGAAGAATATATACATCACATACAATAGATTGGAATTTTGATTCATAAAGAATATAACTAAAAACCCTATTGATAAAGAGTAGTAAAATACCTAATACCTAAAACCTTAGGGTATGTGTAGGATCATGATGGGCCAAAAAGTGGCAATATGATGGGTATGTGGATGACAACTTTTTTTTTACCCAAAATTGATGAAACGAAAAGCGTTTTTAAAGGAGATTCTCAGCTTTCCACCAATATAAATTATGATTTACTTTGAATTCAATAAGTAATTAATATTCATTTTCTATTTGAATTGCGACTAAAGTTTTGATTGATAGGATGATTGAAAAATATCTATAGCTTTCAAATGGTATCACATTTTTTGAATCCAAAACATGCGTCACATTCTATGTTTCACATACTATAGGTTTAAAAAAAGAAAAATTAAATTTCATGAATTTTTGACCTAGTTAAGGTGGTCAGACATACAAGTTTTTTATATTTTTTAAAAGTTGTAATAAAAAATTCATAATTAATTCTTTACTTGGAAAAAAATTACAAAAAAATATGCATCACGTTGAGACATGATTCCTCTAATTATATCTAAAATATTATCATTTTATTGTGGTTAGGGTGGTCAGACAGGCACCTACTTATTTTTTCCCTAAAATTTAAATACTACCGCATTGAAATTTCAAAATTTCACCAAATAGATTTTTTTTTTTTAAACAAACCTAGTAGTTTAAAAACTGCATTCAATTTGCTACAAATTCTATTCTTACATATTTTTGAAATAATATAGATAACTTATTCAATTTTTTATGTCAAGTTCCCTAACTCTGATTTTTCTAAATTTTTTGCCACTTAAGGGCCTATTTTTTCTATGATGATCCTGCACATACCCCTTATAGTCTTATGTTGTTGCTTCTACTTTTTTTCCATTTCCTCTAGAAAAATATAGTAATGGATATAAAAGTGAGGAGATAATAGGAAATTGAAAGAGCTTGAACAATTCATATTTGAATCTGTAAATCTTTGTATATGTTCAATGTTCATTTGGTATGGATTCTTTAATTTTGTCTGCTTTTTCAAATTTGAAAATGCTTGGGGGTCTTAAATTTGTATGAATTAATGGCATGGAATCCTTCTTTTGTCTCACAAGCCATCTTTGGTGGCCTTACACAATTATTTCGGTGGTTGCATGTGGCAAATGAGGAGATGTCACTAGGAGTTGGGTGGTGAAATTTGATTGATGGAACACATGTGAATGATTCATTTTGCTTGATTATTGCGTTCTAGGGAAAGAGGGATACGGGAGTGAGTTGCGATTGGATTTGGTGATGGGATATTCTTGGTTCATTACTATTCACATGGCATCAAATCCTTCAAAATATTGATGGTGATGTAATGTGGTAGGTGATATGTGGCTAGAAGTGTGGGTTATACTATTTGTAAATTATGGGTGCATGTTTTAATGCTACGACTCATAGGAGAGAAACTTAAAGTGTTTGTGGGTGGTGTGAAATGGGTTATGAATATTATTTGACATGTATGACTCTGAATATTTATTTATTTTTGGGAAAAATATAAACCATTTAGAAAACAGTTTTTTATCTGTACAATGTTTTTGATAAAGGGAAAGACGGGTTTTACAGGGAGCTGAAACCACCAAGTTTACAACAAAAGAGAAAGGACTAAAAATTCCAATAGAAAAAATAGGCTGCACAAAAGGGAAAAACTAGAACAAGAAGTAGCCACCCTCAAAAGATCAAGAGGGTCAGACAAAAAACAACAAAAAGACCAGCCGCAACTAACCCAGAGTCTTCAAAACAGACTCGGTCTTAGCCTCCAGGTTCTGCATATCCTGAACACCCTTCTTCCTCTTCAAATTAGCCCTGGTTCTCTTTGAAATACCAACATCCTCATCCTGCTTTTTATCATTGACCTCTTCCAAATTAACCACCAAAGACCCCTGTTGAGCTTTGTCCAATTTTTCAGTCATGGCATTGATGATGATGGCATTGTGTCTTTCCATCCTATTGTTCTGCTTGGCTATAATTTTAACAGTATTTTTCATTTTATCCAACTCAATTTCAACCCTTTTTTCCATGCCCACTTGGTTCTGGGTTTCTTTACTAGCACCATGATCTTTTTGCTCTGCCTCTTTCTTGCCAAGCGTCGTAACCTTGGCTCCCATTTCTTCCAATTTACTTTGAAGGGCCCAATTTTTTATTTTTAGCTCATTGATTTCATGAAAGATCCATTTCAAAATTTTTAAATGGTCAGCAACATTATTCCTAGCTAAACCCAAGACATCCACAGTGGGTTCCCTTTCTAGGTTGAAGCAAGTTATAGCAGGGTCGGGAGTTACAGGGGAACCAATTCTAGCATCTTTGTCCACCGACGGGGCAGCAGAGGATGAAGTATTGTTAGCACCAGAATCCTCATAATTAGGAGTCTTCAGAGAATGACACAAGGTATTTAACTAATGGATTCTTACCAACAATTCTAGTTTTAAGGGTAGAACTTCCCAGCTTAAGCGCAGTGCAAGCTTTCACAGAATGGGGGTTAAGGCTTTTCTTACCAATTTGGACAGAGGATGGGCTAAGGACCATCCTAACCGGGCTCAAATTGGGAAAATTCCCCGAGCAACTGGGTTCGGTATCATCCTCCTCAGAATCAGGAGGGGCATCCAAATTAGCAGGGGCAGGAATATTTTGGTAATGTTCAATAATTAACCTAATCAAACCAGTATGCAAAATAGGATATCTTTTTGGGTTTTTCTTATGGTCATCTAGACTTTTTCTCAAAGATTAGAGAAGATAGTGGGGAATAGAAACCCTGACCTTGTAGCAGAAATGGTTGAGCAGGGAAAATTGATAGTCGTAGACCCTAGTGAAGCGACCATCCAAAGAAATGTACTCCATGATAACACGAAGAACTTTTCTCTAGAGAGCTTTTATGGTATCGACTTCAAAGTAGCTGTTAGAAATTTAAACTAGTTTTAGTCTTTCCTTCTCTTTCTTCGAAAATCTGATGACAACTTCATCAGAGAAAACCCAGTCCATGAAAAATTTGTGTCCATCAGTGGACATTACAGTCACTTCAGCTATAAGGTTTTCATCGAGCTCAACTTTCCTACCAAAAAGGGTAAGTTCCTCATTTTTCCAATTCTTCTCAAAATGTTTAGTAGCCTCCTAATTAGACCCATGGATTTTTTCCAGAAAAGGGAGTAAGCCCCCACTTTTTACTTTGTTCCACGCTTTAGTATTTCTTGTATGCATCTCAAAGTTGTCCGGCTCAACTCTTTTCCTATCTCCACCCATTTTGGCAAGCATAGTGGGGCAGATAGAGATGAAATCTTTACTTGAAATGGCCCCGCCAAATGTAAGAGCCCACAAAGCATGCCAAGCAACCTTATAGATTAAGCGACTAAGCTCGGTCCCATACAATCTAATGATTGTGATGTATTTACCTCGTCTTATCATCATTAATGAGGTGACACACTTCTTGCCCAAGTGACACATCATAGTTCAATAAGGCTCGGATATTAATGCTTAATTCACTAATATTTAGCCAAGTGCACTGTCCTTTGCTCCTAACCCCTTCATTCAAAAAAAAATCCACCACAGAATTGGCTTCTCTATAGGCATGTGAAACCTTTATATTATCAAACTTGGCTAAGGTAGAGATAGCATAATTAATCCAAGACTTAATAGTCCATTAGGGGGGGAGAACTACCTAAAAGACAATCAATAATATTTTTGGAATCCCCTTCAAGCCAAAGGTTTTTAAAATTTAGACTATGAGCCAAATTTATAATATGAAAAGCTCTAGCAGCATCAACCAGGTGATTGGTTTGAGATCCAAGGGGAGTGGCAGTCACACCTAGAAAGTTGCCAAAGGAATCCCTTATGACTCCGCCACAACGCGCCGCCCCAGGATTACCTTTAGCCACTCCATCAAAGTTGGCTTTGACCCATCCATTAGGCGGAAAAGACCAACAAACACCCTCTCTATCCTTCTTAGCTTGTTTAGGGGCACAAGGAAAATCAAGACTTATATTCCATTCCTAGGCAAGCTTAAGATCATAGGACGAGTGAGCCACTTTCTCGGAGTTGCTAACCTTCTGGGAGATAGCATTGACATTTTCTTTCAGAAATCTAATTAAAAAACAATATCCATTGGTGCTTCTTTATCTCTATAAATTTTGTTGTTTTGTTCTTTCCAAAGACCCCAAGCAACATGAAGGAAAGAGAAATCCCACAAGTACCAGAGTACAGGATTGTGAGTCAGGGCTTTCCATTGAAAGAAGAAATCTTCAATAGACAAGGGAAAAACCCAAGATAGTTGCTAGTAACAGATTATTTTTTCCCAAATTGAGGAAGCAAAAGGACAGTGAAGAAATAGATGACGCATTGACTCTTCCTCCTTGCAAAGAAAACATCTATTAGGTATTTGAAAGCCACGCTTGTAGAGGTTATCAATGGTGAGCACCTTATTTTGGAGAAGGATCCACAAAAAAGATATTGATTTTAGGGACCAAATGTTTGAACCAAGCCTTCAACCAGAAGGGAGGAGAAGCCTGGAAAGAAGTAAGCTTGGAAAAAGTAGACGAATCATAATAATTGTCTGAGGGTTCATCACTCCAAACAAGACGATTTTCTGTCTAATCAGGGCAGAGTCTGATAGCTAGCAAAGAAGACTGAATAGGAGCAAGAGCCTGACTAACAAGGCATAGATCCACCCATTTTCCATCCACACGATAGTCTTTCACATATGAGCCGAAAAGAGCTTTGCAATTCTCAGCCCACCCGCTAAAGGAATCAATTTTTATAAGGGGCTCATTAAAAAACCATCTATCCTCCGAGAATCTTGTTTGGTTTCCACTTCTAACTTTCCAACCCACTCCAAATTCAACAAATTTTCTTTCGTTAATCAAATTATTCCAGCAGCTTGAGCCTCTAGGAAGAAGATGGGATTCCTTCATAATTATAAGAGATCTATTACTCTCCAAATATTTGCTTTATAGGATATCAGTCCATTCCCTTGAGGATGAAAATATTCTCCAAATTTGTTTAGCTAGAAGTATCTTGTTAACCATTCTGATTCTTCTAAGACCTAAAGCTCTGGCCTTTTTCGGTCTGCACACTAGATCCCATCCTATTAAAGGCAGTCTTTTTTTTCTTCAACACCCGACCAAAGAAATCTTTTTTGAATATTTTCAATAGCACCCGCGAACTTAGCAGGGATTTTGAAGAGGCTCATAGCATAAATCAAAAAATTCTAAAGAGTAGCTTTGAGGAGTTGTAGTTTACCCGCTTGGCTTAATAGAGCTCCTTTCCAGCCAACAAGCTTCTTACTAAACCTCTCAACCAATGAAATCCAAAAGGATTCTAGGGGTTTAAGGCATAAGAGTAAGCCAAGCTAGGTGGCAGGCAAGGACTCCACCCTGCAACCAAGGATTCTGGCAATTTTATTATGTCTGTGAACAGGAGTGTTGAAGAAGAAAAGTGAGCTTTTTTGTTTATTAATCAACTGTCCTGACACCCTCCCATACCCATCTAGCAGAGATTTCAAAGTTTTTCCCTCTGAGACAGATGGTTTTCCCAAGAGCATGGTATCATCAACAAATTGTTGATGAGAACAAATCAGATTGCTTGAGGATGGTTTAAGACCAAGAAGGGATCTATTATTGATCAACCTTTTCAAACTTCTTACAAGACTTTTAGCCATGATAGTGAATAAAATAGGAGAAATAGGATCTCCTTGTCTTAGACCTTTGTAACTTTGGAAGAAAGTCGTGGGAGATCCATTAACCATTATAGATATAGAAGTAGTAGACACAAGTTGTTCCACCATTTGAAGAACCCTATTGTAAAATCCAAATTCCTTAAAAAATTTAAACAAGAATTTCCAGTCAACTCTGTCATAGGCTTTTGAGATATCAAGATTTAACATAAAGCCTTCAGTCTTAGATTGAACCAAGGAATGGATATTCTCATGCACTGTTACAATAGAATCAAGGATCTGTCAACCAGGGACAAATCCATTATGTTGAGGTGAAATCAGAGTGGGCAAGAGAATTAAGAGTCTAGAAGTCAAAACCTTCGAGATGATTTTATAGATCGAGTTGCAGAGGCTTATGGGTCTAAAAGCCTCAAAGTTCACTACTCCAGGCTTCTTAGGGATTAGAACCAGAAAAGTAGCATTCAACTCTTTTAGGGGACTTTTGGATCCAAAAAATTCTTTAACAACATTCACCACATCTTCTCCAACAATCTCCCAGAACCATTGGAAGAAAAACAAAGGGAACCCATCTAGACCCAGAGCTTTACTCCCTTCAAAGGAGAAAACAACCTTCTTAACTTCCTCATTGGTAGGAATAGCAGACATCATAGAGTTATTTTCCTGATTGATCACATTAGGTATAGCCTCTATAAAATGATCCTAATCATTTTGTTTATTTTCATCATTCTCAGAAAGAAGATTTTTAAAGAATAAAACAACATTCTTTCTTATGTCCTCCTCCTCCTGATGCCTAATAACATCCACTTCAATTTGAGAAATTTTGTTGACCGCCCTGTGTTTTGAGGCTGACAAATGAAAGTACCTAGTATTTTTGTCACCTGCAGATAACCATAAAGCTCTAGATCTTTGTCTCCAGAACTCCTCCTCTTTTCCAATAATATCATGCATCTTAATAAGGAGTTCATTCTCTTTTTCCTTAATATCATTCAAATATCCTTCCTTCTGGATTATTATTTTTAATCTCCCACAGATCCATCTGAAGAAAAAATTTAATCCTGAAAATGTTCCCAAAGGACTCTTTTTTCCAATTTTTTAGGTTGAATTTAACTTCCCTTATTTTTTTAGCCACTCTAAACATAGCTATGCCAGAGATACTTATATTCCACCATTTCCTAATTTCTTCTTTAAAAGAAGGATGAGAAAGCCACATCTTTTCAACTCTAAATGGGATATTTTTCTTCTTTTTTCAAGGCTCTGTAACAAAACTAATAAGGCAGTGGTCAGATCTAATCCTAGAGAGGGATTTAAGAGAACAATAATAGTTAAAGAACCAATTATTAGAGATTAAATATCTATCTAATCTAACCCGGATAAGATCGATACCCTTTCTGCCATTCAACGAGGTATAGGAAGCTCCTTGTAAATCCAGATCAATCAGCGCCTAGTTGTTGATGAAGCTCTGAAGATTCTCTTTACTCTCTGCATTGATCTAGGAACCTCAAAATTTTTCTTCATTCAGCAAGGGAGTATTAAAATCTCCCATGACAACCCAAGACTATGTCAAAAATCCTCCTAAAGGCGGCCAGCTCCATCCAGAAGGATTTTTTGAGACCTTTTCCATTAGGGGCATAGATATTAGATTGGATCCAGCTGAAATTATCCCTAATATGGGTGAATCTAGTAGCAATATGGTTAGTACCTTCCAAAATCATATCACCTTTGATTATGTGACTATTCCAGAAGGTAACAATACCTTCTGAAGCACCATTCGAGTTGTTTCCATGTGTACTACAATGATGAAACAGTTTCATATTTTCCACTTTTTCCTTTGACATTTTAGTTTCCTGAATAAGGAGAATATCAGGCTTGTGATCTCTAACAAAATTGCATAGAACATCCTACTTGTGGGGATTATTAATTCCCCTAATATTCCAAGACATGATCTTCATGAGTTACTAGGGGAGTTGAGGCACTCTGAGATGGTTTTTCGAAAACCATCTGCAATATCCTGAAAACTATTATGCTCTCTTGTCCATTTTGTAGACTTTTCCCCTCGAGAGTTCTTTGTTGCTCCACAGTCTACCTTTGCTTTTGATCCAGTAGAAATGCCACTTGGAGTCTTCCATTGTTTGTTTTTTTTTCTTTTTCTTTGATAAAACCTCTTCTTTGTTAGTCTCTTCTTGACTATCCGTCTCTTTACTTGATTCCCATTCCTTATCAGTAAGGAGTCTTTTCTCCCAGGGTAATGTCTCCATGATGCTATTCAAATGGAAGGTTGAATAGTTGCTAGAAAGTTTAGTAGAATGTTCTTGATTATCATAGGAGTCCTTAACTAATTTTGAGGAATTAGGATCCATAAAGTGATCTACACCTAAAGGAAAAAAACCTTCAGAGGAAGGGAGTAGAAGAGGGATGTTTAGCTCCAAGGGCAACCCCTAGATAGGAATATCCTTCAAACCAGGGTTCCCATCTATTTTCTCAATTGGGCTCAACTCTTGGGATAAGGGGCTAGCTTCCTAACTCTTCTTTTCTTCACCAACCGTTTTATCCTCACTAGCTTCTTTTTCCTTAGTTGTTAAGGTATTCTCAAAATCCTTACGTTGGAGTTCCTATGGAACCTCACCATTATTTCCCATATCACCATCAGCCTTATTTGAATTGCTTTGAACATTAGACTCTTTATTCTCAAAGCTTTCTCCTTCTGATTTCTTTCACCGTACAGATTTCAAAGAACTAGCTGGTTTCTCTTTCTCTTTGGTGGCATTTAAAGGACATTTCTTAGCCCAATTCCTAGATTTTCTGCATTTGAAACAAGCAAAAGGGATAGTTTCAAATTCTATGTCCAGCGACCAGGATCCCAGCTTCGACTGAATCTCAATTGATGAGGGAAGGTCAACATTTTGAGAGACCCCTACACATATTCTAGCAAATACCAACCTCTTTCTAGCTTCTATCATAGAATCAATAGAAAGGAGCTCTCCAAAGGAGATCACAATACCATAAAAGACATCCTTGTTCCAATATTCCAGGGGAAGGCCCAGGAGTCTGATCCATACTAGGACATTCTCAAAAATAGAGTCTAAGAGGTCCAAATTAGAAGACCATTTCTTTAGAGCCAGGGATGATTTCCCTATAACCCATGGACCACCACTTCCAACTGCCAAGATATCCTCTTTGCAAATGAACTCAAATGTGAAAAAGCCCTTTGGGAGTGCTACTACTAAAAATTTTCCATTAGTTCTCCATTTGTTTTTGACAAACTCCCTGACCACTTCAATGTTTGGTCTAGGGCCATTAAATTTCCCCACCAGGGTTCTTTCCATTAAAGCAATATTATGATCAATTAATAGATCTGGCACAAAAATTGCAAACTTACCTTTTTACGATTAGAGATATTTTGCACTGGAGAGAAAGAAGACTTTCCATTTGTTTTTACCCCAAAAAGAGAGGTCCAGGGTTTGCGATTGCCTCCAATGTCGCTAGTGGTCCCCACCACACCTTTGGATTTTTTCATTTTTTTGACCGACAGGGGAGCCCAAAGGATTAGCCACCAGAATATCCTTTCCTCCTAGATCCACCAAGATTTTGTTTCCAAAATCTGCATCATCCCGATCAGCCTCACCTTGCTTCTTACTCGATCCCAGCGCCTGTTCCGCCTATGATACAAAAAATGTTTAGACAGGGGTTTGTTTACTTTATGGATAAAAAATGTTTTATAATTGGATACTAAAGTGCTCCATTCTGAGACCTGCTAAAGACTACTTTTGACCCACAATTGAACTTCACTACATTATCAGACCATCTCCCCTATATAAGTAATTGAAGCAAAGATGTCCAAATTTGAAAACTATACTTGTACTATGAATTGTACTGTGAATAGTTCTGGAATAGAGACAGTGCTAGAACAAAAGGAATGGTCCCTACTTCAATCCTTAACCCCACAAACATTTAACATGCTTACTTTTTTGACCAACGTTACAAAAGAGATGATTGATTACACAAAGCCTCAAACTCCTTTCTCAACTACCCAGTTACTTTGATTCTTTTCTCCATACATCTAATCTATTCACTGTATCAACATTCTTTATACTTGAAATTATGTAATCTTGTACTACATAAAATGAATTTCTTAAGTAATACATTCAATTTACATGATGTCGATTCTTTGGAACACTCACTTTTGTATATTCTTGATTATGAGGTACTTGTAAGTTGCAGGTATAGGAGGAACATGTGAATGGCAGTACAAGCATTGCTACGGTAGATGCTTGATCTCAAATATAATTTTCTTTGAGAACTTACTTGCTCCTTCTAGGTATGGTTGTCTTGTACCTTGCATTGGATTCTGACCGTCGATCTTCGTCTACTCCATGTGGATGACTATATTGTTTTTTGTTTTGACAATTGTTTCTTAGATTGGTTTTGACATTCTGCTACTAGACAAATGAAATGTATGAAGCTCATATTCAATTTATTTTGTATGAAGTATCATTTGTTATTTTCTAACTATAGAGGCGTGGAAGGTATTTACGTAGTGCATGAAGAAAATTGGTAGGAAATTTAGCAAATAATGTATACATTGTTTTTTGCAACAAAGGTCTTAATGGAGAAGTGATAGATTCAAATCAACTATGCATCCACTTACATGGATCCAAATATGATTAAAATAAAACCTTTGAATCAAGAAGATAATCAAGCTTCATTACCAACCAACTAATGTTATCTTTACAATACAAAGAGAGGGAGATATAAGGATAGAAATAGAAAGAGTGAGAGATAGATAGGGGAAGAGCGAGAGAGAGAGTGGGGTAAGGAGATAGAGATGGAGAGGAAGATAGAGATGGAAGAGATACATATATAGAGAGGAAGAGAGAGGGGGAGAAAGAGATTGAGGGAGAGATGGAAGAAGAAATATGAATGGATAGAGATAGAGAGGAATATATATATATATTCATATATACAAAGAGAGACAGAGAAGAGGGGGGAGAGAGGGAGTGATGTAGATAGGAGATGGAGAGAGATAGAGAGGGATAGGGAGAGAGACATAGAGATAGAGAGATAGAGGTAAAGAGATATAGATAGAAAGAGTTAGAGAGAGAAGTGAGAGGGAGGTAGATAGAGATATAGAGATATAGAGAGATCGAGTCAATAAGAGATAGAGGTGGCTATAATGAGATATAGATAGAGAGGGAGGGACACATAGGGAGATAGAGATGGAGGGGGTAATAGTGGGAGATAAAGAAGGTGAGAGAGACAAGTAAGAGGTGTAGAGAGAGAGGGATAGAAAGATAGAGAGGGAGAAAGAGAGAGAAATAGAGATGGATAAATAGGGAGTGTGTGTGTATGAGTGAGAGAGATATGAGAATAGAGATAGAGATGGATATATGTATATATAGAGAGAGGAAGTGATATGGAGAGAGGGAGAGATAGGGAGAGACATGGAGAGATAGGGATAAAGAGATAGAGATGGGAAGATAGAGGTAGAGGACCCACAAGAGTGAGAGATAAAGGGGATGATAGGGACAAATAATAGAGAGAGGGGGAGAGGGAAAAAGATAGATAGGGGGAGAGACAAATAGATAGAGATAGAGATAGAGATAGAGATAGAGATAGAGATAGAGATAGAGATAGAGATAGAGATAGAGATAGGGGAGAGAGATAGAGAGGAAGATAAAGATAGAGATGGAGATGGATATGGAGATGGGGATGTAGATAGAGATAAATATATAGAGATGGAGAGAGAGGGGGCTAAAAGTGAAAAGTTGTGTCAGACTTTTTAAAGGAAACAACCAACACTGATCCAAATTTTAAACTTGAATCACTAAAAAGTGACATATATGTTTCGAATTTTGAAATGATGTAAACTAATAAAATATTTATATTTTATTATATTTTGTGCTTGTATTTTATTTTATTTTTAATTATTTGAATATAGTTTTTTAATAAATTGACACTATAATTTGGTTGCTAAAAAATGAAGTTACATGAGACGTCAATCATTATATAGTAATTTTTAATTATTTTCTTTCAATTTTTTTGTGTATTTATAACTTGAAACTTTAGTGCATGGATATATTTTATCCAATTTTGATAAATATATATTTTTAAATAAATATTAAAATGTGCACATATTAAAACATAGTTGTTTCCATTTGATGTCAACTTTCATATTATCTATTTATCTAAAAGGGAAAATGTAATTAGAGAAAATATTCAACTTAATTGCAAGTAGCATAAAATTAATTTCTTAATCACCAATAGAGAACAATAGAAAGCAAGAAGAAAAATAACATGAAACAACATCACCTAGTCTTCAAGCCTCCATTGATTGACCTCCACTGGCCTTCTCCATCTTGTTGAAAACTTGTATAATTTCCCTAAAAATTGAAGTGTAACTATAACCTATGCCAAAGATAAGAAAAATATTGAAGTAATGTGTATGCTTAAGTACTCAAAATCTCTCAAGCATGTTGTGTGTCACTTGTGTCTAAAATGGCTTGGGACAAACCCTTTTAAAGAACTCCAAATTTAGAATGGGTGGCTAGGATTAAAATTTAGTGAAGCCCTAAGATCGAAGACCAGGAATCAATGTCATAAGGAGGATTAGGGTTAGGGAAACAGTAGGTTAAAGTTAGGGAAAGCCTTGAAATGAATGGTTGAGATTTGATTGGAGATAATCAAATCAATGGTGGAGAAAAAGAGGTAGTTGGAATAATATAAATTATTTAATTTATGGAGGAATGTTGACTTATGAATTAAATAATGGTTTAATTCATAAATGGGATAAGACAAAAGGAAATAAATAATTGTTTTAATTATTTATTTGGTCAGATGGAAAGTGGGTTAAATAAATTTATTTAATTGAAGGAAAAATGGTAATGTTGGTAATCAGAAATTTATTTAATTATTAGAGGGAATAAGGACTAATTAGTGGTGTATTTAAATAAATAAATGTAATTTATTTATTTAAAAATCGTGAAGGAATAATTATGACATTAGGATGTGATTAAATAATTGAATTACGTGAGGGAGAAACATGGTCATCATAGAAAATATGATTTGCAAGTCGAGGCCATTTTTTATGTGTCTACATTTTGCCCCTCTTTGACATGATACAGTTTATCGCATTGTGTCAAAGAACAAGTCAAAAATATGCTCCATTGTGAAAGTGAGGAGAGGAAGGATGATGAGGAGGGTGCTATTCCCCCTCAAGAGGATAAGCGGGTTGAAATAACATGAGTTTGCTCTCGAAATAGATGAGAAGATGAGAGAACAAAGGAATAAAGGAAATGTGAGTGTGGAACACAGAGATGTCAGGAGGAAAATAAGGAATACTTCAATATTCTACCAAATAACATCATAGGCATTGCATAATCATCATTGGGTGGTAAATTGTGACAAATGGACAACAAACACAATGATATGACATAGACCAAGGTGTGCATGGTTGTCCACTTGTGAGAAACAGACAACCACAGACAAGGAATGTCCTAACTCATAATAAGGGCCAAGTTGCCCCAGTCTTTTTGTCAAGACACACCAAAGATAACAATCAAGGAAAAATAGGCCATGAGAAATCATTGCACCTCTAAATCCTTCATGGGACATCCTTGAGGTAGCTAGTAACATGCTCATGAGACAAAGCATTACAAAAGATAAGACAAAATAGACCAGAAAAATCAACAACCATTGAATATGTTTGCCAATATTTATTTGTCAAAGGTCGAGAGATTGACAATTTGACAAGTTCAAGATGATTTGAATAGTCTGATAGTTTTCATAGTTTGATGATGCTTGTCATCAAGGAGGACATATCTTGAAAAGGTAAATGACTGTGTGACAGAGCCTGTCATTAGGAAAGACACATCTTGAAAAGGTAGATGACACTTTGATAGCATCCAATTCCAAGAAGGACACATCTTGAAGGGGACCAAGAAGTGAATAGGTGGACATTGTGTTGGAAATTTGACTAATGTTTGACTTGATGACTGGTTGGATTATTTTGTCTATTGAGTCGCGATTTGAATGTTGATGTTTCGATGACTATCTTATGTCTGAGTTTGACTACGTCTGACTTATTTGACCAACATGATGAACCCTAAAGGACTAAAACTAGGGGTCCTTGGGGGCTCATCGACAGATGGTTGTACCTACATCATGCACTTAGAGACCTTGTAGTTTGATAGGGATGGATGAACATATTGAAGATGAATTGACATGTTTTGACTTGACCTAATGAACCTTAAGGGACTAAACCTAGGGGGCCTTGAGGACACATCAACTAATGACCTTTCCTATGTAGAAAATGCGTAGAGGCAATATAGTTTGACGATGACAAAAGATTGATTGGTATGACTGACTTGACTGTCATTAACTCTATTTTTGGAATTTTTTATGTTTTTGTGTTTTCTTTACGACGTTTTTTTATTTTTTAGGTCTTTTTTCAGGACATTTTTTTATTTTTATGGATTTTTTTTTAGGAATGTTTATGAATTTTAGGATTTTTTCAAACTTTTTATGATTTTTAGGATTTTTTCAAGACTTTTAATGATTTTTAGGATTTTTCAAGACATTTTCGATTGTCAAGACCATGTGCGATACCCACTACAGTCTCATAATAAAATATTTCCCCTAGTCAAATTGATGGAAAGGACATGATCGTTATGGACGATAGGTAATGCGCAAGACTTCGATGTCAACCACTATTGGCCATGGAAAGAAACGTCATGATGTCAAGGTGAAAAGTTGTGATGAATGTCGGAAAGATGGATTTTTACTATGGACTAAGGTAGATAGAGTGACAATAGATTTCAAAGTAATGACTGACTACACATGGTGTCTGTTTTCCAGGTTTCACCATGGTACTTATCCAAAGCACCTATTTTCCAAGTTTTCACTATTGGATGAATTATTTCTCTTTATTTTTGTCAAATTTTTAATTTTTTTGGTGTCACTAGGTTGCCTATTTGCTAGTTTTTCATCCAAGTGATGATATTTTTGTATTTTTCAATATTTTTTGTATTTTTAATGGTTGTCAGCCAGACTTTCCGATGCTATGTATAGAACTTGCATAAATGCAGGCTGTTGATTGGCTCTATCAATTGTTCATCATCTAGAGTAGCCAATTTATATGCACCAAAACCAAATGGTGTGGTGATGATGTATGGACCCAGCTAATTGGGCTCAAACTTGCCTAGTTTTTCTCTATCAAACTGATTATTAGTATTCTACATGAGAACCAGGTCACCAATGTCAAATTTTTGAGTCATCACTCTTTTGTTGTAGCTTCTACAAAGATTATTTTGATATTCCTATAAGTGGTTCAAGGCATTATGTCTGCATTCATCTAGCATTTCTAATTCATGCAGTCGTGACTGTCGATATTCTTCACCAGTGATTAGACCTTTCATAGAGACTCGTAGGGATGGAATTTTGACCTCTATGGGAAAGATGGCTTCAACTCCAAAGATTAGGGTGAATGGAGTAGCTCTAGTGGGAGTACGGATGCTAGTGTGATATGCTGACAAAGCAATATTGAGTTGTATGTGCTAGTCACAACTAGCGTCATTGACAGTCTTCTTAAGAAGTTTGATGATCATTTTATTAGATGCCTCAACTTGACCATTTCCTTGTGGGTAGTAAGGTGTGGAGAAGTGGTGTTTGATATGGAAGCATTCACAAATTTCATGAACATCCTAAATTTTGAAGGGACGACAATTATCTGTGATGATGGATTATGGAATACCATATTGACAAATGATATAGTTGAGGATAAACTTGGAAATTTGTTTGCCGGTAATGTAAGTGAGAGGGATGGCTTCGATCCACTTAGTAAAGTACTCATGGGCAGTAATGATGAATTTGTGGCCACTGGGCATGGTAGGATGGATCTTGCCCATGAGGTCAAGTCCTCATTGTGTGAAGGGCCAAGGATAAGTAATCAGCCAAAGTTCCTGTGCTGGTGCATGAATCAAGTCACTGTATATCTAATATTGGTGACACATTCTAACAAATTCAAGTGCATCTTTCTCAATGGTCAGCCAGTAATACCCAAGTTGGACCACTCAAATAGGATATACATATACCCTCATGTACCCCTCATAAGGTCATTCGTGCTTCATTAGTGTCGAGACATCGAAGAAGGGAGTTATCAAAGCTACAACGGTAAAGGGTGTCACTGAGGATGGTATATCTAGTGGCTTTTTGGATAAAGGAATTTTGTTGGGGGAAGGGTTTGGGACTTGAGGTAGTCATAAATGTCTTGATACCATGGAGAATTGGGACCAAAAAGCTCACAAAATATCTTTGATTCTGGTATGTCATATGCAGGAACCAAAAGTTGTTCTACCAAAAATTCAAATTAAGGCGCATTACTAGGAATGTCTAGGAGAGAGCCAATTGTGGCCATTGCATTTGCTGCCTTATTTTGTGTTCTCAAAACTTGCTCAAAAGTCACCATGTGAAAATATTTTTGAAAGTTGTCAACCATTCATTTGTAAGGCATTAGTTTCTCATCCTTAGTGTCATAGTCATCGTTGACTTGGTTAATGACCAACTGAGAATCTCCATAGACATGAAGTGTTCTAATTTTCCATTTGATGGCCATTCTAAGTCCTGTGACAAGTGCTTCATATTCTACCACATTATTTGTACATGGAAAAGCAATGCGGAAGGGCTTAAGGATGGAGTCTTCTTGAGGGGTGATAAACAACATTCCTACCCCTGAGGATTAGTATGAGATCCATCAAAATATAGCCTCCAAGGTGACTTAGGTTCTATATGAAATATTGACTCATCTAGAAAGTCTACTACTAGTGGATGATTTCCCTATATACATACATCTACCAGTTGGTCTGCTATCACTTGTCCCTTTATCGCCTTTCTTTCCACATACTAAATATCATACTCACTCAAGATCATTACCCATTTTTCCAAGCAACATGTCAATGTTGCGTGACTTAGGAGATGTTTCAGGGGATCAATCTTTGCCACTAACTGTGTTTGGTGATTCAACATGTAGTGTCATAATTTTTGAGTAGCAAAGAGAATTGCTAGGCAAGCATGTTTGATGGTTGTGTAATTTAGTTCATCTAAGACCAATGTTCGACTAATGTAGTGTATGGCCCTTTCCTTTTCCTCATGGTCATTTTGTGCTAATAATTCCCCTAGTGCTGAAGTTGTTGTAGAAATGTACAGAATTAAAGTTTTCCCTTCGATTGGTGGCATTAAAATAGGTGGTGATAGTAGATAATCTTTTATTTTTTGGAAGGCCTCCTGACATTTATCTGTCCACACAAAAGTGATAATTTTGTATAGAAGATAGTGAAATGGATGCACTTTCCTGCCAATTGTGCTATGAAATGTCGGATAGATTGTAATCTTCCTTGCAATGTCCTGAGTTCACTTATCCATTTTGGAGGAGGCATGTCTAATATGGATTTCACCTTGGCAATATTGATTTCAATTCCTCTACAAGAAACAATATATCCCAAAAGTTTCCATGATGTCACACCAAAGATACATTTCTTTGGATTCAAGCAGACCTTGTATTCTTCTAGTCTACTGAAAATTTTGTCTAACACCTTCAAGTGGGCTTTTCGTGTCAAAGATTTGGCCAACAGGTCATCTACATAATCTTCCATTACCTTGTGCATCATGTCATGGAATATGGTTGTCATGGCTCTCTGGTACGTGGCACCTACATTCTTAAGACCAAAAGGCATGGTGTTCCAATAGTATGTGCCCCAAGGACTTGTGTGTTGTTTTGTGTTGATCTTCAGGGGCAATATGAATCTAACTATAACTGGAAAAACCATCCATAGGGACAACATCTCATATCCTATCGTAAGGTCCACTATGATGCCGATGTTTGGCAAGCAAAAGTCATCCTTTGGAAATGCTTTATTTAGGTCCCAAAAATATGTGCAAATGCATATTTGACCATTTGGCTTTGTGACTAGTACAAGATTTGATATCCATTCAGCATAGTCTATGGACCGTATGAATCCTACATCTAAAAAATTTCTTAAGTTCTGCTTTGACTAACAAGGAAATATGTGGGTGCATCTTTCGCAACTTCTATTTCACTAGCTTGGCATCTAAAAATAAGGGGAAATGGTGCAAGAAATTTTTTGGATCCAACCCAAGAATATCAGCATAATACCACACAAATTTGACCTTACGCTCTGAAAAGAATTTGTGGAACTTAGGTTTCTCTTCCTCTGTCAAAGATGTCATGAAGAGGACCATCTTAGGATCTTCTATTATAGATATGTTTACTTCCATAGTGTCCTCTATGAGCATGGTTGATATTTCTTGAGTTACGGGGAGAAAGTCTAGTCCTCCATCCTTAGGTGTCGAAGAGAGGTTTTCACCTTCGAATATGTCCTTTATTTTTTATTTTTTTATTATCAGAAGGTGTCTTTCAGTTTTCACCTAAAGACGTGTCATTTTTTGCTTTATTTTTATTTTTCATTTTGTGACTAGAGGACGGAGCAGTCTCCCTAAAGTAAGCAACACAATCTAGGTCAATGGAAAATCCAGCCTTGTGGTCTCCACTGTGTATACCCTTACGCAGTCCCATGAATTCTACAATGGCCTCATCATTTTGAAATGTTTCCATAACTGGTAGGCCTTTTTGATCCCAATCGATTAGTTGTGGGTAGACTAAGGAAATACCATCATTAGTATTGGTGAATGGTGGGTAGGATGTGGAAAGCTTGCCAATAGATTCAGAGAGGTTAAAGATAAAATTCTCATCATTGGGCTCTATATCATATTCTATCCAATACTCTACCTCGCTTAATTCACACTCATTAGCAAAGTAAGGAACAAAGGGAGCAGATTTAGGGTTAGTAGTGTCATGTGGCAATCCAAATGAATCTTAATGATGGTCATTAGGTTTAGTAGGGTAGACAAGTATGTCAGGATTATGGTAAATGTGAGTAGAAGAGTATCTGAACTTGGTGTTGTTTGGTGTCATGTCAGTTTTGACCATTTTCTAGAATCTCTCTTCAAATGTAGGCTCTCTTGGTTCACAGAACAAGTCCTCAAGGAAATAGTCACTCAGTGATCACTAGAAGCCAAATTCTCATTTGTGGGAGTTAGTTTCAGAAAGGGGATCTTCAATTGTCTCGATACAGTCTAAAGCATTTACTCTCTCACTAGAAATCACATTGGTACTATGATCGCCATATTCTCATGGTCCTAACCCTAACCCAAGACATTTAGGTCTTCCTTTAGGTGCTAGAGGTCCTTGCCTTCCTGTCTTGTGCTTGTCGAGGCCACTAATTCCATCGTATCCTTTTTCCTTTATCATGTCATATCCTTTACCATATATTTTTGTTGGCAAGGGAGTTGGGTCCTCTAGTTCTCTATAAATCCAAGATAGCACGTTGTCAATGTCCTCTTGACTCATTTCACCACACTTTATAAATACTATTTTTGGAGGGACTTTGAAATTTTCTTTTGACTCTAACATGAAGCAAGGCTTTCCATAGACCTGGAGAGACTTGGGCATCCTCATTATGCAATAGGCTGTATTCAGCTTATACTCTCCACACCCTTGGTCCTAGATCTTAATACTTGCATCAATGCTTGGGGTGATGGATGAAGTGGTAGATGTCATGGAGGTGGTCATGGTTGCCAAAGAAGAAGAAGTGGATATTGTGGTAATGGATATGGATGTGGGAGGCTTTAAAAGTGTTGATGGGTCAAGGAATTTAGAGGATGAAGATGTCGAAGCTTCACAGTTGATAGGCACTTGGTGCTCCGAGATACCTCTCAAATTGGTGCAATAATGAAATGGGTCAGGGTCTCCATATATGGTAATCTCAGTGCCTTTAAATGGAAAATCAAAACACTGGTGATACATGGAAGGGATAGATTTCAAGGCGTGGATCCAAGGTCGACCAAGTAAAATATTGTATGGAAGATCTAGATCCAAGACTTGACAAGTGGTGTCCACAATGACTAGTCTGATATGAATTGGAAGTGTAATTACGCCTTGAGAGGAACGTTCTCATCATCATATGCCTTGATAACAATGCTCTCCGTAGTGTCTACACAAGCATCAAAAAATCCTAGGGCCTTAACCAATTTTAAGGAACATATGCTCAATCCTGCTCCGCCATCTACTAAGAATCATCTGACCTTATCCTTATGTCCATAAAGACTTCAATGTGAAGGGCATCATTATGATTAGATTTGGATGATGAATAGTCTGGGTCTAAAAAAGCTATATGGCACTGGGGAGTGGTAAGATATCCCACCATGGCCTCAAATTGGCAAACATCAATATTCATAGGGATAGACAACTCTTGTAAGGTTTTATCAAGTATAGCCTTATGCTCTGGGGAATTGCATAGCAACTCAAGTATAGAAATTTGTGCAAGTGTCTTCCCAAGTTGGTCAATGAGGTTAAAATGTCCTTTAGGCTGGGAATATTTGGTTAATGGATGGGACTATGATTGTTGGGTGGATGGGCCAACTATTGTTATCTTTGGTTGTCGAGGAGGAGAAGGGCCGGCTATGGTAACTTTTCCCCCATGGGTAGTGACATTGCATTCAGGGGCATTTTTTATAGTAACTATGTTGACATGTTCAATAGTTGTTCTAATATGATTTATGATAGGTCCACCAAAATAGTCATATGCAATATGGGCATGGTTGGCTCGATTATTGTTATTGGCTCTTGACATGGAAGGGTTACTAGAACCATGGTCTTGCAATGGTTTATTGTGTGTGGTATGGCCCAAATTAGATGCAAATTTTGGTCCACCTATCTCAATGGTATGATTCTCGAGAAGGTCTTGTACCAGATATTTTAGTTGATGACAAGAGGAGGTTTTATGTCCTTTTGCCTTATGATAATCACAAAATGCTTTTTCGTCCCACCAAAATGGTTTAAACTGCCCTATGTCATATGGTTTTGGGTCCCCAAGTGTGATGAAACCATTTTGAAGGAGTTTCTTGAGGACTTCTTCAATGGGCTCACCCAAGGGGGTGTATGTGCGACTCCTAGGGAATTGTCTGGGTTAACAGGGTTGCCTTTGATTTTGGTTATTCTAATTACCTTGGTTATTTTGATTTGTGTGTACAACATTAGTAGCATGGGTCTATGTGGTCATCTATGTATATTTTGGTTGAGCCCCTTTAAGGGTAAGCACAGGACCCATTGCATGACAACCTTAGCGTCTACAATGCCATCATTGGTGACATGTTTATTCTTAACCTAGTATTTATTCTTGTTGGTGGGTGGACTTGCATTTGTGTTTTAAGGACCATATTTTAATCTTTATTCATCAATAAGGGCTTTCTCAAGTCGGATGCCTCGTTCGACTAGGTCTATGAAGGTTGTACAACAATGAACTCACAAGCCATTTTTTAATAGGCCTAGGAGTGTTTGTACAAACATGTCAACCTTCTCTTTTTCAGGTATGTCTATGTGGCAGTGACTTGCTAGGCCTCTCCATCGTTGGAAAAATGGGATAAAATTTTCAGCATCATCTTCTTGTGTAAGTTTGCATAAGCTACTGATGGAGGTGTCTGTGTCAATGTTATAAGCATAATTTTTCACAATTTTTTCTACCAATTCATCCCGTGTTTTTATCCCCTTCAAAGTGGAGAACCATTCAAGTGTGGGTCCTATTAGACTCTTGGAGAAGAGTCTCATCAAGTAAGTGTGTTCATATGCAATGTCCATACAGTTGGTCATGAATTCTTGAACATGTTCAATAGGATTTGTCTTTCCCTTGTATTTGGTGAAGTTTGGTGCCACATATCCAGGAGGAAATGGTGGCATGTATAGACTTGTGTCAAAAGGATATGGGCATAAGTTGTATGACACATGTGACTTTTTTTTAGACATTTGCATATTCTCAATGTTTTTTTGTAATTACATTGCTTAAGATTGCAAGGCATCAATTATAGGATTGTTTGTCGCATCACACATGGGAGTAATGGGTATCTGATGTGTCCCCATTTGTTGTGAAGAGAAATTTGGATTTTTTCATGGGATGTGTTGTTGTGGGATGTATGACATGTTTTGATTGGAATGTTGTTGATATTGTAAGTTTTGATTAGGGACATGTTGATGGGTATGAATGTGTGATGCATATGTAGGAATTTTCCCTCTAGCCATTTGAGTTTATAGTTGTGGGATATGTTGGCCATGAATGTTTTGGTGTCCAAATAAAGCCATAAGTTGCGTATTTTTATTTCCTTGTACAAATTGTTGGAATTGTCCATGGGGAACATTTGTGTTTTTCCCTTGGGAAGTACTGGTATTAAATTGTGATGATGTGTTGGTGTTTAGTTGTGGTGCTCTAATGAAAATACATCTTTTACTTCCTCAAAATGGATTGAATGAGGTTACAACATAAGGATTTGATGATGATGTCCCTATGGTCATAGATGAGGTTCCAAATATGGAGTTTGAGGAACTTACCCCCATTGATGTAGATCCAAGGGTAGTTCCAATGGTTTGCGAAGATGTCATTGGCAATGCGGGCATGGACTATGATATTGCTTGTGGCATAGTGGGTGTTTCTCCAATAGATGTCGCATTGATTGAGTTGGAGGTGTTTTGAATTATGGTGCCACTAGATGTAACATTGATGGTGCTTGTAGCAATTTGTGTGGTGACAACATTGTTATTGTTGGAGGCATTGTTTGTGTTTTTTTGAGGTGCCAAGTTTTGTGTCATGTTGTCTAGAGAAGTTCTTATGGTATTGATGTCAAAGCCTCCTGGTAGTTTTTCCCCTTGGTATAAAAGCATAGCAAGGTATTTGCCAGCATTGTTCAAGACCAAGTCCTCTACAAATGAAGCTACATCAGGATTTTGGGTTGCAACCTCTAAATCCTCAGCTAATACTTTTCCATTGTGGTCTCTCTATATGAATGGTTTGAATGGATTTTGAGAGGATGTTGGAAGGTTCATGCAAGATTGTATGTTCATGTTGGTAAATGGATCATTAAAATTCATGTCTTGGTTCATGTCATAAGTGTTTGTGTTGATGTTGGTGTTGAAGTCTTTTCCAAAGTTTTCCATTTGTCTTTTCTTTCTTTGAAGCCTAGTTTCCACCATAAAAGAGAATTTCTCAAATGAGGATGATGACTATGACAACTAGTCTATTTTTTTGGTGTTTTTGGAAATAAGGGACGACCTTGAAAAATGATAATGTTTCCTAAAGGAAATGACTAATGCAAAGTGACAATGTTAAAGGCGAGGGACTAAAATGAATAATGGACTAAAGTTTTAGAGGTATGATATGTAGAATGCAAGGTCTAATGAAACTCTAAGGTGAAATCACTTTTGATAGACTTAAGGAAAAGTACACTAACCATTCAAGGTTTGGTCAATGTCTCAATTTGGATTCTCAAGGGACTTGTTTGTAGGACTAGCTGACAAGATGACAAAATGACAAAGTGAGGTTTCCACACTAGACTTATGAGTGGGAAGTGACTCAAAAAAAGGACAAGAGACTAAGAGATTGATTATGATTAAGTCTAATGACAATTTAATCTTGAAGACAAATATTTGACAAGGTATGGTAAGTTTTCTTATTCTCAAGTCTACAAAAATGAGAACCTAAAAGTTGGATTATTGATGGAAATGATGATGATGGACTCTAAGGTGCAACTAGGATGTGAAATGGTAGACCTATGGTGAAACTAAATGAAAATTAAAATGTAAGGATGGAGGTTTTGAGAAATTCTTTTTCTGGTTTTGAACAGTGACTATGTTTGAAAATAGATTGGAAATGTTTGATCTTGGGTTTTTGGTAGTGACAATGATTTTCCAATTGATAGGCAATTGTGTCATTTCAAGTAATGAATGTGTTTCAATTTGTCAAATGAATCTCAGTTTAAGTGAATGCAACACTATGGGTCACAAATGTGGTTCAGTAAATGAATTGCAATCTATTGGAAACCAACTGTGGTTTAGACGAGTCAAATATGTTTTATCAGAGTGAATGTGTTGTAGAGACTGTCAAATGCTCCATAGAACAATGAATGTGTTTTAGAAAATGCAATGCAGAATGCAAAAGTTTGATTTTCTTGATGTTTTGGTCAAATATCTAAATTATTTTTAGTTAAATATTTGTTTCCAAATTTGTGAGTGTTGTTTGTTTTGTTTCATTATCTAGAAAACACTTGGAAAATACAATACTTTGAATATGTAATCAATCACAAAGAAGGCAAGCACAATCCTATGGTTAGGCCAGGACAATATCTGCTAGATTTCACATGGGTTTGTCCAGCCACATATCCTTAGCATGTGAATCCAGAAGCTTGGCTACACAGACTCCCCCTTACATTGCACTCTCTTCTCAGGCCAACCAAGATTCCAACCCCCATAAAAATCCCATGGCAAGTTGATCACCTCTACTAAAGACTGTGAAGATGTGGATGCCTTCACAACGACCATTGTTGTGCTAGCAGATAGAGGGTTTTTGGCTACTACACACAAGTATCTAGTTTGGGACCCCCATTTGAGTGGCCATAAATGGGGAAAAAGATTAAGCTCCATTTAGAAGGCACTCCAGCCTGAAGAGGTTACACTCAATAGGGTTTTGGGGAGTGCTACTTGGTCTGTATGACACATCCACACTTGTAATCCTAGGCTTTCTGTTAGGATTCACATTTATATACCAATTGGGGGTAGCTTGGCCAAAGAGCTCCGTTGTTAGTCTGAGTTGCCTTGGGGTGAGTAATTTTCCTACCAAGGAAGGCCCAATTTCTTAGAGTTAATAATAGTTTCTCTTGCACCTAGGATCACATAGGTGTGCAAGGGGAGAGGATACTCCTATTATTGAATCAAAGGTTACACAAGTTGAAAGCATTTGTTCATTTTAATATCCAAATTGAAGTGTGAGGCAAACACATCAAACACTTTGTGTATTTAATGCAAGCTTATGATGTCAACTCAAGTTCTTTTTATGCCCACTAATCCTTCTATGTGAAAAAGACACTCCAGATAAAGAAAAACTAAAACAAGAGCCCTGCAAAACATGATTAGTAGTTTAGAGTCTCCAATCTTTGACAAGCGACAGTAGGCATTGCAAATATTGAACCATGGACATTCGAACCTAGTACAAAAAGATCAAAGATTAGTAAAAAAAATGAAGATTACACTAGAGACAAAACTATCATCTAATTCAATAGACAAAATTTAAGTAAAATAAAAAATATATAATTTAAAAAATGTAAAATCTAATTAAACATTTAATCTAATTAAAAAATGTATTAAAATAAAATCTAAAAAAAATCTAATTAAAAAGCTAATTCTAATTAAGATTTGATTGAAAATCTAAATTAAATTAAAAATTAATTAAAATCTAAATCTAATGAGCTAAATTAAAAGCTAATTTAAATGGAATTTAATTAAAAACAAATATAAAACTATTAAAATTAAAAGCTTGTAATGTAATTAAAAGCTAAGCTTAATCTAATGTAATGAAAATATAATCTAAAGCTAATTACATTGAAGTGAAAATGAAAATCTAAAGTACATTAAAATATAATCTAATGAAAAGTCTAATAAATTAGAATCGTATTAAAATGTAACTCTAAGGAAATCAAAATCTAAGGAAATGCTAAATTAAAGTGGAAGCCAATGTAGGGAGATAGCTAAATGCGATATGAATGAATTACTTCCTCTAGTCATTGAACTCAAGTGGCAACAAACTCTCATTTAGACAGTGGCATTAATGAGGAGGAGATAGAAAGCATTAATTGTGCTGCATTTGGCAACGTAGCATTAAAATTGGAAGTTTCTCCCAACTATGCTCATTGTCATAACTCCCAGGCAATCAGACAAAGCAAATAGGACAAAATCATCTACCGTCTACTTCCAATCGTCTGTTCACGTATAGGTGTTTGAATCTGATTCAGAGGAATTTATGAGGAGTGGGTGAAGTAGGCTTAATGTGAAAGGCATGGAAGGCTGTTTGGTTGGCTATGAGCATTTGGAGTCAGTTGGACAACTAAGAAGATTTCCAAGGAGATGAAAGCAATTGTATTGGGGTTGAGAAAAAGGTTTTGGAGGGGCGAAATCAATGGCTTTTGGAGAGGCAGTGAACACTCTCTTTATGATTTATAGTTGAATCCATCAAATCATCAAGGTGAAGCAAAAATCTAATTTTGTCTTAATTGCAAGCAAAATCTACAAACTTAGACAAGATATATGAACTCGTTGACAAGTTCCTTTAGAGAGATGTCACCTAATGGATTGTGATGATTGAAAAAGATGCATGAATGGATCATCTTACTTCAATGATCCATGCTAATTATTTAAAAAGGTCATGCCAGCTGTTGGAACTCTCAAATTTTGCAAATTTGAGATGCCTATTTCAAAACTTTGCCTCGACACTTTCAGAAGTGCACCTGATGAATATGCCTGAATGACTTACTTTAAATGGTCATATTTTGAAGCCCATTGATTTCTAAGCAAAAACCCTTTGCAGACACATTCATGTGTCGTATGTGAATGCGCATGTAAATTTTTAGCTTCCCATGATGATTTTTATCAGGGTTTTGAAAAGTGAAGCTGGAGGGTTTTGTCATAGTTCAATTATTTGCAAACGTTTAGTTCTGCAAAGTAGCTTTCTGTTTGAGCTTGCATTTTGCAACCAGTTGATTGTCATGCTAAAATGAATGTTGTTTTGGATTCTCCATACCAAAATGAGCTCACATGTAAGTTTTTAGAGCTTTAGGAGTTGATTTGCTATTTTTAGCAGATCAAAACCAAATGGAATTTCTTCAGTTTTGCACTGAAACCTTTCTGTGAGGTCAACTTTGACCGTCAATATATTGTGCATGAAGATGATTCAAGTTATTTCCTCTTGCACACATGTTCAGTGTACATGAATGAACTTATGTTTGAAATGGAAAGTCTTCTAGAGTTGATTTGGTATTTTTGTGATGAGGTGACCTCTTAGGTTTTAACTGGTTCAGAACAGTTGATTATTGCAGAAAATTTCAAGTGGGTGACTTTTCCAATTAATAACTTTTGCTTCGTGATTGATTCCTTTGATATTTCTTTTGCATTGTATTCTCGGGAGGAACGTCTACATGCCTGCAAGTTTTTATAGCTTCACGAGGTCATTTGCCTAGTTTTCAGGGCCAATTCCAAAGCTTACTTGGCTAGTTTTTCTCATTTCCCAAAAGTACCTGAAAGCAGTTTTGATGAGAACCCATTTCAAATTTCCACTCTAGATGCATTCAGAGGCTATGTCAAATCAATCTGAGCATGAAAGTTGTTTGAAAACAAAAAATTTTTAGGTCAAGCCACATGGGGCGTGACATGCCTTGCATAGTCATGAGATTGTAAATATTGTATTGCAACATGTTGAAGGACATTTCGATTGTGAAATACATGAATTGCAAGGCACTGTCCATCAATGAACTCCCAGTTGTTATTACTGTAAGTTTATTCAATCAGCTTGAGAGATAACAGGGC
Organism: Sequoia sempervirens; assembly: GCA_007258455.2. Classification (NCBI taxonomy): domain Eukaryota; kingdom Viridiplantae; phylum Streptophyta; class Pinopsida; order Cupressales; family Cupressaceae; genus Sequoia; species Sequoia sempervirens. The sequence goes on along the minus strand of VDFB02000008.1, from coordinate 370,545,331 downwards.
CATTCATCATGGATGAAGTCATACACTTCTAATCTTACTTGATGGTTTGAAGCAACTCCGTGATACTAAAAAATTAAGATTCTTTGAACAACAATGTGGGGTGACAAAAGAATGCTTTGTTTTATATTGTGAAATACAAAACTATATGATGGTGAAAGGGAATGCAATGGGTACCATAGGGAAAGCAAACTCGAAGCCCACAAGTGCCACAACTGCAAGACATTAACACAATGAAATTTATTCAAAGCTCTAAAAACTCTTAGGAAAATACAAATGGTAACGAGAGGCTCGAGCTGCTGATAGAGGCACCTATAGATAAAATGTTATGTATAAAACATACTTGCTACAAAAAAACAAAAGAAATCAAAAAACTTCAAAGCAAATGTAAATGGATATGGTGCCACCATAGGGACAGAGGATTTTGTTGGAACACAACATATAGAAGATAAATGCTAAATTTTATGTGGATTAAGTTTGTGCGACCAACACAGGCAATGAAGTTGTTTCAAATTTGTTGGGTGAATTCAAAAGGCATGTATGCAAAGTGTGGAAGTGAATGCCTTAGCAAAATGTCATCTTATGAACATTGAATCTTGCATATGCCATAGAAGATCTATTGAAATGTTTTAGCAACTTTCAGGAAAATAATAGAAGTGGAATTCATAAGTGGTTGCGCTGGCATCATTGTCTATCATTGAATGTTGTTAAAGGAGGCTTCCAATGTGCTTCCAGTGAAGGAGAGAATGGGAGCTGTGAAAGGATAATGAATATGAAGGAAAGTATTAGATTGAACATCCATCAAAGAATTAAAGGAGGTGAGAGGCACGCTATGAGGAGGAAGCCTTCACACATGGCGCTGCCATGAATCAACAAACAAGGGTACATTAGCATGAGATGAATGATGTGCACATGAAAGAGGGTGTGAGCATCCATCGAAGCATTTAGAAGTCAATATGGGACATAAAGCTACACCATGAGTGCTGGTAGTGGATTCGTTGATAGAGCCCCATAAAATTTCAAGCAAGTGCAATTGACAGTGAGAGATGGAATCAAAAAACACAGAGCAACTTCAAAATGCTCGAAAATACTATGAGGAGGAGTACTTGATTTTAAACAAGAAAGACCCCTGGAGTGAGCATGAATATAAAATTAAAGCATGCAGCTAGAAATGAGGTGTAGTCTATAGAAATTCAATGAAGGGGGCTCGAGCGAGCCATGAAGGACCTGCGTGCAGCAAGAGAGGACAGAATGCTTCAAATAAATGTGATCTCATGGAACGTAGAGGAAGCATGTGTTTCTCTTAGCTATTATTGTGGACCACCATTCATGCTGAGAGCATTTAATTTGACTCTATTGGGATGTGTCATGAGGCAAGGTGTGGGAGTCCATCAAGCTAATGAACATGGCGCATAGCAGGAGAAATGGAACACTGAAATGGGGTGTGGAAACCAACACAGCCACTATGCCAACAAATTTGTGCATAAAGTGTGTCTGTTGAAAAGGCTTTAGAAACCCTTTAGAAAATGCAACGAGAGGCAGCTCATGCCTAGTCAAGGAGGCTCGAACCTGGTTCAATGTGGGTCTGACAAAATTCTTAAAAAAATGTAGTTCATGGAAGACCGTCATTGCATGGTAATATAGATTGAATCTATTGAAGTGACTTTGGTAACTTTCAAGCACGTACAATTGGAAGAAGGAACCCAATGAAAGAGAAGAGCATAAAGGGTTGAGGCGCCATTTGAGCATCCATCGAATCAGAGAAAACAAAATGTGGTAGCATAAGCATTGGGTATATTGCAGTGAATGCCACCATGGTCCGTTGAAAGCTGCAGAAGCCTTAAACAAATGCACACACCAGGAGTATGGATATCCAATTGTGCATTATGAGAAAATAGAGGAATGCCAGTGGCAGGCACGAAATGCATCTGTGAAACCAGTGCAAGAAGAGGGCTTTTAGTGCACCTGGAACGGCCAGCGCATTATTTGATGATGGAGCTCGATGCAATAGGCATAAGAGGTGTTTGGAGGGCGCTGATTGCAGGATGTGTGCATTCAAGCATGAATGGTAAAAGCCTGTGCCAATAGAAGTAACTTGCAGGATATACCAAAGATGGATTGGTTGAGAAGACTTTTGAAACCTCCACTTAGAAGCTAAAAGGCATCGATGAATGCAGTGGATGCCAGAGGATGTTGCAGTCGCCATGATCAAACCTAGAAGAAAAAATTGCAGAGCATGAGGAATACACACCAAGGAATTAGGGCAAAAGGAGAATGTGAAAGATAGAAGGCTGAGATCCGACGGTCAGGAAAATAGATGCAAATGCAGCATAATCTCGACCGTTCCCCACCATTTCGCAATCTCAAAATGGAAGCACGTTAAAATCCACGAAATCACGAGCTTATGATGCATGGCAGTGTGCCCCAGGCCCAGGTGAATTCTTCAATGCAAAGGATGAAATTTTAAGGGGTTTCATTTGTTTTTAAATGTTAGAAGGGAGCCCAATGAAAATAAATGGAAAACATTTTGAAATTAAATCTTGTTGGGTGATTAAAGTAAAGATTGAGTGAAGTGGGCCCGATAGAACATTTGAAGGACTAAGCAAGCTCAATGAAAATTGTGCTAGGCCCATTTGAAATTAAATGTGGGTAAAGTATTTTGTCTTAATAAGTATTTCATATGAAATATTTAAGGAAAAAATTTTAAAATGGTGGGCCCGATAAAACTCATAAAGGGACATGGGTTTTGTTGTTCAAAGGGTGATTATTTTAAATTTTCACTTTTGTAAAGTGAGATTAAATACTCATGGTAAATATTTCAAACAATATATTTGAAGTATTGGGGGCATAAGTAAAAGAATTTTAATATTGCCTGATGCAACCAATGGGATACTTTTGTTGTTAAAGTAAAATTACATTTGTTGTGGTGAAGTAAACAAATGCAACAAATGTAATTTTTAAATGGGCCCCAAAGTGAAATGATATGATCTGGGAATGGAATGAAGTCAAAGCTTGAAATATTAAAGTTATAAAACTTTAATATCTGAATAAATATAATTTGCAGCAAACAAAGAAAGGAGCAAAACAGAATTTTCACGGGCACAAGGAGTATTTTCCAGCTGCAGGTAAAATTCAGAATTCCATCACATGGGTGAATTTTTTGTTGCAGGACAACTAACAACAAAGGGAAAATGATGAGGCAAATTCAGTTACAGAGAGGTGAGAGAGGTTTTGAACAGCTTGTTGATCAATGGGGGAGAGTTTATGGATGGCATCTACGGATCAGACTGATCTTAGGGCTACTTTTGTTTCTCTTTTATTCTTTTCTTCTCTCATTGTAAAAAAAAAGAGGCTGGGGATTCCAATTTCTAAAAGCTCTGCAAGTTAGGTAGAAGCTTTGGGTAGAATTGTATAGCTGGGAGAAATGTAATTGAGTCATTAAATCTGACAGTGTCTGTTATGAATTGTGTTCTCATGTTTATATTTAGCTGATAATTGTCTCCATTTCTAAGATGTATTACTCTTTTTGATTCAATAATAAGATTATCTGAGTCTTTTCATGCACATTTGTTGCATTAGAGTGATATATGTTGATTCCTTCTATTATGAGAATAATGTAATTGCTTTAATGAAGCACAAGGTGCATTTATTATTGCCTTTTGTTCATAGGATAGTGTAATTGCTTCAACATATGTGACAGGAATACTATGTTTCAGATGGATTTATAAGAAGAGTTATCAGATAAAGCTTCAGTGATCTGGTTGTCATAATGTGATAACATTTGTAAGGATCTTCATAACATTTTCAACACTGTGGGATGAATTCTGGTTATATGACTCCATAGCCCATTTTCTGGCACTGGTCAAGTATTATACTTCTGTTGTTTTCAGCTTGGTCCCCAATCTTCAAAATTCAAAACCATTTTAAATCCCTGTGTGTTATAGTGTTGTGGTTATCTCATGCTCCAAGTAGTTGATATTACTAATGAACAGCCAATTCTATTCAGTGGTATCCTATTATGTTGAGTCATTAAATGAGATTATCTGTTGAGCAATATTTGGTTATGTATATGTTTCAATTTGTTGATATTGCTAAAGGGATCACCCTCCCGGGTCTTGCAGAGCTTGAAGTGTAGGAGGTTATTTTAAAGTCCTCATCAGTTGGTCCAGGTCCTCCAAGCTGCCCTTGATTGGAATTGGAAATTACATAGGTAGATTAGGAGACAAACTTGGTTAACAGCATAAAAAATAACCAACACCAGCAAAGAAGAGTTTGGAGCAGACTAAAGGAAGAGCCAGATTTCATCCACAACCTTGTGGTAACTAGCTGAATAGCTTCAGCTATTATAGACCATGCTCAATGGTTACACTCAATCTTCAAGCATACACAAACCAACACTTGAGATTCACTTATTTGTAGTAGGAAACGATCATCGTACTTCAGAGCAGTTTATTGCAAATTCATTTCAAAAAAACCCCCTTTGGAGGAACAAAATACATACGCAACAACAAATCGATAGGGCATTATCATATGAAGCAGACTAAAAAAATAACTAACAAAAAAGAAACTACAATGGATAATATATAAATTTGGGACTCTCAATGGGAAGCAGTGTCCTATGCAGAGCTTTGGAATAGATTAAAGGAATCCCTCAAAAGTAACCATTGCAGATTTATTAAGGGAAATAGAGTGGATGGACACTATAGAGGAAATTTTAAACAAACAAGGTAGAAATTTTGAGTGACATGAAACAACTGAAGAAGAGTCCCACACGTTGTTCTTGTCCTGCAAAGGAAAATGCCATGCCAACTCCAAGATCACTTAGAAACACCCAACTATTATTTATTAACAAAGAAATGATTCATTATACCAAAAGCAAATGATATCAAAAGAAAAGAATATCAATAAATTTAGATTAAACAGAAACACATTGAGTTGTGTATGCGTGAAACATGGTCAGGTTCACCAAATGTAATTAGAGAAAATTTTTAGTTTAATTGCAAGTAGCATAAAATTAATTTCCCAATCAGCAATAGAGAACAATAGAAAGCAAGAAGCAAAATAACATGAAACAGATCACCTAGTCTTCAAGCCTCCATTGATTGACCTCCATTTGCCTTCTCCATCTTGCTGAAAACTTCTATAATTTCCCTCAAAATTGAAGTGCAACTATAACCTATGCCAAAGACAAGAAAAATATTGAAGTAATGTGTATGCTCAAGCACTCAAAAGCTCTCAAGAATGTTGTGTCTCACTTGTGTCTAAAATGGCTTAGGAGAGACCCTTTTAAAGAATTCCAAATTTAGAATGGATGGCCAGGATTAAAATTTGGTGAAGCTCTAAGATCAAAGGCCAAGAATCAATGTCATAAGGAGGATTAGGGTTATGGAAACATTAGATCAAAGTTAGGGCAAGCCTTGAAATGAAGGGTTGAGTTTTAATTGGAGATAATCAAATCAATGGTAGAGAAAAAGAGGTAGTTGAAATAATATAAATTATTTAATTTATGGAGGAATGTTGACTTATGAATTAAATAGTGGTTTAATTCATAAATGGGATAAGACAAAAGACAATAAATAATTGTTTTAATTATTTATTTGGTCGGATGAAAAGTGGGCTAAATAAATTTATTTAATTGAAGCCTGAAAAATGGTAATGTTGGTAATCAGAAATTTATTTAATTATTAGAGGGAATAAGAACTAATTAGTGACGTATTTAAATAAATAAATGTAATTTCTTTATTTAAATAATCATGAAGAATAATTATGACGTTAGGATGTGATTAAATAACTGAATTATGTGAGGTAGAAGCATGGTCATCATAGAAAATATGATTTACAAGTCAAGGCCATTTTTATGTGTCTACAGAAGAAAAAAATTTATACCATCTTGATATAGATTATTTAATCTAGTGCACCATATTCTTTTCAATTTTTTTAAATAAGTTTTATTGCTTTTTCTTGGCATGGTAATCAGCCTAATAATTTATGTTGATAAACCTACTTTTAGTAAAAATTAAAAAAATAAATAAATAATAATTAATGAAATTATATATATATATATATATATATGAAAACTACACTCATGGATCTACACAAGAGCATTTATATATATATATTTTTAAATGTCATTTATATGAGTAGAAGTTCTTGAAACAACATTTTTTTCAAATAAATCTATTTTTTTGTTAAATTGGCATCAAAGTGGTGTCACATATGCATTTAGCCAACAATTTTAGTTGGAAAATTTGTGGACATATCTAACTTAGCTAGAATGAATCTTACAAAATCATATGTTTGACAAATAGATTTTTAGTTAGAATTACTTAAATTCACTTGTGCAATAATCAAGGTGTCAAAATCACAGGACATGTGAAATAGAGATAGGCGCGCATCGAAAGGATCAAAAATATATCGGAGTCAGGAAGAGGATCAGGAGATATCAGGATAAACAGATCAATCAGGATCAAGAATCAGGATCTCAAGAGATCAAAAGAGAGATTGGATATAAATGAAACGAGATAGAAGGGAGATGAACAAAGGCTATCTCTCTACATCTCTCTCTCTCTATATATATATATATATATCTCACTATCTCTGCTTATCTATCTTTATATGTATAGATCTCTTCTTTCTCTTTTTTATCCCTTTACATCTCTATTTCTTATTTGTATATCCATCTCTCTTTCCGCTTCCTCTCTCTTTTCTCTCTTTTCTCTCTATCTATTTTCCTCCTTAAGTGTGCAATGGGTAAATTGAAGAGGTCTTAATAGTGAATTATCATACTTTTAATCAAATGACATGCTACCATAAGCATAACTCCATAAGGACATGTGATATTCTAGGATTGTTGAAACAAAACAACTAATCAAAAGTTAGTTTCTCTCTCTATATATATAACTTTTAATTTAGATTTTAAGTTTTAAATTTATTTTATTATATAAATTAAAATAAAGATTCTAAATATAATTATTCTACAATAATTAAAATTTTAATAAGATAAATAATTATAAATTAAATTAATTGTGATAACTTTTAATTGTTATTTGTAATTTCATAAAAAAACATAAAAAATTAAAATAAGTTTCAAACTCAAAATCTAAAGTAAAAATAATAAACTAAATGAAAAGTTAAAATATACCAAAATTCAAATATTAATAAAAAATAATTTTAGAAATGAATAATAAATAATAAATTTATTAAGTAAAAATATAATTACTATATATTACAAACAATATTAACATTAATTGAAAATAAACTCACTATTAATAGATAAAATTGTAGAAGTTATAATTTTAACTTTTATATTAAAGATTAGAAGTAATAAAGTTAAAAATAAAATGAAACTTACTAAAAAAATAGGTAACACAAATATAGTTATTATTAACTTAATTTACAATTAAATATTATTCATCATTTATAAAACTAAAAACATTGTATTTTTATTAATTTAGTATTTATTATAATACAAAGTTTATTATCCAATTTTACATCTGATATGATCCCAACATATAATCATGGAAATAATATATTGCAGAAGATATATCTCACACAACACAAGATATGGTTATAGGAAAATATGTCGTAATATCCAATATATGCCAAAAATAGAGTAAACCCTTAAGGTAGGGTAACACCACACAATACTCCTTATGGAAGAAGCCCCTCCATGCTATATCTCCAAGAGAATCCCAAATACAATATCATACTTTACATCTCTTACAATAATAATAACCTCCTTTATATATACCACCTCTAAATAATATAATGGAAGGGTATTCCTTTTGGTGTAATTAATATTTAATTACACTTGCATAAGTTTACTTCGGTAATATTTTAATTCCTAGGTTTTAACTATCATCCTTATCTTGTTGAGCTATCTTGTTGCTCAAGATAAGATTAGGGTTATGCATACTTTGCTTTTATAAAGCAAATCATCTCATGTAATTATGAATTCCCGAATAATATTTTTGCACATCTTCTTGTAATAGCTTTGCTTTTTTCTATTTTTCTCTTATGTGGAAGGCTTTTCTAGTTTTCATGTCTGATCTTGGTTTCTAACATGGTATCAGAGTCTTGATATGCAATCCCTTCTTAGATTTTTTGAGAAAATCATTGTAGAGTCATTCGGGATTCCTCAAGGGTATCATGCCTCGAGTTTATTGATGGAGTGTTTTGAATCATATCGGGGTTTTCCATTGGATTCAGAGCACTGTAAAAATTTAGTATTGGCTTTTATTTTTTTGATTTGGTCATCGTTTGCCAGATCCATGAGGGTTTCAGGCTTGTTTATTTTTTACAAGCTCTGGAGGTAGGTTATTTTTCGGGGCACTTTGAGCCCAAATGGAGGTCACCATTGTGTTTGTAGTGCCCAAAAACTCTAAGAACTCCTGTCGTTTGGTTGATTTCTAAGCAGTTGATCTGGGAGGCAAAAAAAATTTCTAGGGAGGTCGTACAGCCTCCCCAGCATCCGTTATGAGGCATGTTTTTTTTGAAAAATTTCAAAAAAAAAAATTAAAATTAAAATTTTGTGAAAAAACTTGCACCACATACATAGAAGAAAGTCGTGCTACCCAATGGCCAAAGGGTGGTGCCCCCACCTCCACCACTCAGCCCTTCAGCCCTCACGGGCTCCTTGTAGCTCAACCCCAGTCATGTGGAGGACTGAGGGCCCTCCACCAGCCCCTGAGGGCTTCTCCTCCAACAGTGTCGGTCCTATGGGGGACTGGGGCACTATGCGCCCATCACCTAGCCGGCCTTGTAGCTCCCTACGTGGTCCTATAGAGGACCAAGGGTTCCATTGCAGCCCCAACTTGCTTGCCCTTGGTCGTGCATAGGACCAGGGGCCAAAAAAAAATTTAGCCCTTAGGGGCCTTGTAGGCCAAGTTGGCCTTCTTGGACCAATTTTCACTAAAATGGGTGTAACTTTTGCGTACGATATTGTTTTTTCACAAATGAGATACCATTGGAAATTTGTTTCCGAACGCTATCCTACGGTGCAATTTATTTTTCTGTATTTTTCTATTTAGCTGCATTTATTTCTGTTTGAAGTCATATGTTCATTTATGGCCTCCAAGCTCATAACTGTTTGCCACGATCTCTATTTTTCTTCCTCTTTGTGGCATTGGAAAGGTATTGAGGATATCTATGTTGTTTTCAATGCACTTTTTTTTTGTATCTATCCCAGGTTGATCATTATTCCATATTTGTCGTGATGGGTGTTTTGGAGATTACTTGGATGTTTTGGTAGTTGGAAGGGTGAAACTTGAATCTTTGCACTTAATTTCATTATCACATCATTTTATTTTTTGTTTATGCATATTTATCACTCTATCCTTTTACAATCATTAGGTTATTGTATAAAATGAAATGAGATAAAGTTCCGTCAAGGGGATTTCTTGCATAATAATCTAATTAGACTGTTCATGCACTTTGATCTTCATCTTGTTATTGATGACAACTCGCATGGGTTGTATCTAGTTTCTTAGTTTATTTTGGCACCATCTTGCTCTTACTTGACACATACCAGATTCACATCGGTTCACACTTCAGATTGGGAGCCTATGGTTATTGAACCACATTGGTTTAGATCCATCTCAGTTTGAGGGCCATGTTTTTATGGTTAATGTTCTAGAGTCTTTATGGTACTTGTTTCCATGGAAGACTTTTAGTCTTAGTTTGGCATCAACATCAAGATACACAACTTCTAGATTCTATCATCATATCATTCCCTCTTATGGGGGGTATCATTTCATCTACTGTTGCTTCATAGATTCTAGGGTTCTTCTAGTTTGTGAGTTTTCCAGTGTTCCATGGCATCAGGTCTAATGTTGCATTATTATGATTCTACTTTGGTTTCTTGTAAACAAAAGTATCTTTCCTTGTCAAATTGCAGTTCCAGTGTTAATCTATAGTGTTCTTACAGTGCTTCTTTGTAACAGGTCATCTTATTGTAGGGGGGTTTTGTCCCACTGGGTTTTCCTTCTCTACCTCATTATTGCATTTGTACATGGGTACTTGATCAGGACTTGTTGTTGAAACCCATTCATGGTTTCTTGCATTCATCCTAGCATTTAGGTGCATGGTTTGTTGGTCTCCCTAAGTTGCACTTATGGGGGGTGTTGGTGTAATTAATATTTAATTACACTTGCATAAGTTTACTTAGGTAATATTTTAATTCCTAGGTTATAATTGTCATCCTTATCTTGTTGCTCAAGATAAGATTATGGTTATGCATACTTTGATTTTATAAAGAAAATTATCTCATGTAATTATGAATTCCTGAATAATATTTTTGTACATCTTCTTGCAATAGCTTTTCTTTTTTCTATTTTTCTCTTCTGTGGAAGGCTTTTCTGGTTTTCATGTCTGATCTTGGTTTCTAAAAAAACCTAATTGAAGGCCTACTCAACTCCTGATATAAATGATTAAAATTTATTCACATGGCTTAATATAACTAACTTGAGGGATGTGTGCCACATGTCGACATCTCCATCTATATAAATACATTATAATATCATAGTCCTAGGTACATAACAATATCTACACTTAATCCATCCACTTGCATCCCCTTAATTCACTCACTCAACATCCCTTAAGCCATCCTCTTAGGACCCCTTAAGCCATAGCCTCATATATCTACCCTTAATCCATCCTCTTGCATCCCCTTAAGTCTCTCTATTGATTCCCCTTAAGCCATCCTCTTAGGACCCCTTAAGTCATCCTCTTATGTACCAATAATCCATCCTCTTGCATCGCCTTAATTCATCTCCTAGGATTTAGGTTTTAGGGTTTGTTATCTCCAAAATTGCACCCTTCCTAAGTTGCAAAACTTAGCACTTTGGAGAAACTTTGGAACATTTGTAGGTTGTGGGTTACCTAAACTTGGAATGGACATCAAGAGAAGGATGGCTCCTAAGGTACTCAACTAAACTATTCTATTGACTTGTAGAGGAAAGGGTAAAATCCTAACATAAACTAAAAATTGGAACTTAATGAAGGTGATGCACCAAAACACTAACTAGGACCTATAAAACAACTTACATACACAATTCTATGGAGACAAAAAAAGTAACCCTTCTAATTTTTCTTCCTTTTTAGTCCCTCCTTGTGATTTTGGCTTGATTTTTCCTTGATTAATGTTGTCACGTGGTCAAAACATTCACATTAGGTCTTGGGTCCTTGTGAATCATTAAGAACTTTATGATGCCTTGTAAAAGTGTTGTAAAATGTTGTAACACATCTTCACACTTTTCTAGGATCTTCTTATTATAATTCACTTAAATAAAATCTTTTTATCATTTACCAAGCCTTATTTCAAAGTGTTGTAACAAACTTTCACACTTTTCTAGGCTTTCCATTAATGATTACACCTTTCTTATGCTTTAATTGGCCTCATTATACACTTACAAGCCTTACTCAAGTGTATTTTTTTAAAGAATAAACTCAATAAAAATCATTTAAGAAAACTTAATTTCCAACACCCACTTAAATTCCTTGAGTGGGACCCATTCTCCAATAGGGACGAATGAATCCCTCTTGGCACAAAAATAAAAATAATTTCAAATTACTGGCTGGTTTTTATTTCTTAAGACCTAAGGTCAGCCTGTGATGTTTTATTTTCAAGAATTAGGGCATAATTGTGTATAAATATGATATTTTCTATTCATTTTCATCCCCATTCACCCATTCATTCAAGCAATATTTTCTAATCATTCAAGCACTTAAGCAATCATTCAATCAAGAATTTTGGGCAATTCCAAGCATATTGGAGCTATCATTTGCATATCTTTATATTTCTACTTCAAGGGTTTGGTGAGTTGTGACATTTAATTTTGGTCATTCATCATTCTCTTTTTATTTCATTTCATTTTCAAAGGTTTAATTACCAAACCAGGGTTTGACTAAGGAAAACCCCTATTCACTAACCCTTAACACTTTTTCCCCTCTTTGTATGTGTTTTACAGGTCTTGTATATAGATTTATCAAAGAGCAAGGTGTAAAAAGTCATCAAAAAATTGTCAAAGTCATAATTGAAGCTTGGAGAACACCTACAGGTTAGATTCTATAGTTTCAGATCCAAAAATCTGTCAGGAGCAGAAGTGCAGACTGGGAGCTACAAACTTGACTTTTGAATTTCTAGAAATCTGAAGGTGGACTAATTTTCCATGTGTGGCATATGAGTCCCACTTCCAAGCTTGAAAAGTGTTTTATGGAGCTCTGAGTACCCAATTTCTTGAAACCCCTTTTGGTAGAATTTCCCTAAAATAGGACTAATTCGCCCAGCTTGGCTTACGAGTCCTAGTGGGCTTCAACATTGATTTTTGTAGGATTCCAAATCTCCTCTACATCACTTTCCAGTTTCTAGGTGCATCTCTTTAGTTTCATTAATTTATGTTATTGTTTGTTTGCATTTCTAGGTATTTTTGCATAAAACACTATATTTTCAAACATTTTGTATTTTATTAGTTTTGCATTAGTAATCAATATATTTTATCCATTCTTTGCATTTAGGATACTCCATTTAAATAGACACATTTCAATCATATTTGCATTAGTCTTGAGTGGGGACATTCCAATTTTTGGTATACCTCTCTCCTTTTAGGTGAAAAACCCTAGAAGTGTAAGAGAGTCCATTGCCAAAAATAATTTTTCCACGAGTTCAATAAATGATAAAGCTTCACATACACAACTTACTTTCATATGTTTCTTGCATAAATATTTCATAAGAAGGCTTTAGTGCCTAACTCCTTGAAGGAAAGATATTTTCACAACTAGAACCAATTGCATTTCAACACAACCTATAACCTACAACATACTTATTCTTCTGCAAAAGGTGCTATCAATGAGACAAAGCCACAAGGAAAAAAGTAATTCCACAAGCAGTTGCATCAATCAAATAAAATGAACATAGTAGAGCAAAAAAATGAGAAGGAAAAATAACTCAACTTCATTGATATCCAAGGTATCCAATGTCATACATATCAAAAGAGCTACAAAACACTGTCTTTTTCTCCAAGGACTCAAAAGAACTCACAAAGTAGAAAAAAGAAGAAGCAAGAACTAACTTTTCAAATGAGTCATGAAGTGACTATATCCATTCTCCATACAAATGCACTAAAATAGGGACTAGAAGCTTCTTGTTCGTACACACCAATAAAGCCTAAAAAATAGGCCTCAAACTCCCTCCAAAATGACTCCAATGTGAAGAAATGGTCAATCCTGGACCCTATCCATCATAAAGGCATCAAAAACTACCCCTAGATGCTCTCCAGAGTCATAAACTCAGTCAAAAACACCCCCCATATCTTTGGAACTTGTTGGATAACCTCCTTCAACCTACCCTATATGCTTGCAAAAGCATAAATTCCCAAACTACCCCATTGACCAAAAATCGAAAGCAATGTATCTTAATCTTGCACTTATATAACACTCAAATAAATGATTTATAAATCATCACTTAAAAAAATATTGTTACATTTTCAAATTTATGCAAAATTAAAGGAAAAGGCCATGAATCATCCATATTTGGAAAAAAAGGCATCAAGGAATTTAAAGCAAGTTTTAAGGGATTTAGACTTTGCAAAAAAATCAAAGGTGGCAAAAGGAGTAAAGCACATTGTATCAATGGGTAAATTTATAAGGTTTGAGGTTAGCAATGATTAGATCAATAATATAAACCCAAAGAAGTTATGAAGCACAAAGAAAGCAAATAACAAGAACAATTATACCAGATATTCGTTGAAGCTTCCATGATTCACCTCCATAACACCTCCTAGCTTGCAGCGTATGATTGATGCCCTCAGATCGAGTGTGTGAGCAATTTGACTATGACATTGTCATATGCAAGTTTTGAAGGATTTAAGTAAAATTATGCCTATGCCAATGATAAATGACTATAACAATTGATAAATGACTATAATGCCTATAATCATGAAGTGGTCCCTAAATTATGAGCAAAATTGACATTTTATAGAAAACATAATTTTGAATGGACGGATGAGATCGACTCTTGACAGAAACCTAAAATCAGAGGACAAGATTTAATTTGATAATCCCTAATCAGGGTTAGGGAAAAATCCTTAAGTGAGTGGTCAAGATGTTATCTGAAAAAATTAG
>VDFB02000008.1:370485965-370531116 GCA_007258455.2 Sequoia sempervirens | reverse complement strand
TTATGTCCTTTTGCCTTATGATAATCACAAAATGCTTTTTCGTCCCACCAAAATGGTTTAAACTGCCCTATGTCATATGGTTTTGGGTCCCCAAGTGTGATGAAACCATTTTGAAGGAGTTTCTTGAGGACTTCTTCAATGGGCTCACCCAAGGGGGTGTATGTGCGACTCCTAGGGAATTGTCTGGGTTAACAGGGTTGCCTTTGATTTTGGTTATTCTAATTACCTTGGTTATTTTGATTTGTGTGTACAACATTAGTAGCATGGGTCTATGTGGTCATCTATGTATATTTTGGTTGAGCCCCTTTAAGGGTAAGCACAGGACCCATTGCATGACAACCTTAGCGTCTACAATGCCATCATTGGTGACATGTTTATTCTTAACCTAGTATTTATTCTTGTTGGTGGGTGGACTTGCATTTGTGTTTTAAGGACCATATTTTAATCTTTATTCATCAATAAGGGCTTTCTCAAGTCGGATGCCTCGTTCGACTAGGTCTATGAAGGTTGTACAACAATGAACTCACAAGCCATTTTTTAATAGGCCTAGGAGTGTTTGTACAAACATGTCAACCTTCTCTTTTTCAGGTATGTCTATGTGGCAGTGACTTGCTAGGCCTCTCCATCGTTGGAAAAATGGGATAAAATTTTCAGCATCATCTTCTTGTGTAAGTTTGCATAAGCTACTGATGGAGGTGTCTGTGTCAATGTTATAAGCATAATTTTTCACAATTTTTTCTACCAATTCATCCCGTGTTTTTATCCCCTTCAAAGTGGAGAACCATTCAAGTGTGGGTCCTATTAGACTCTTGGAGAAGAGTCTCATCAAGTAAGTGTGTTCATATGCAATGTCCATACAGTTGGTCATGAATTCTTGAACATGTTCAATAGGATTTGTCTTTCCCTTGTATTTGGTGAAGTTTGGTGCCACATATCCAGGAGGAAATGGTGGCATGTATAGACTTGTGTCAAAAGGATATGGGCATAAGTTGTATGACACATGTGACTTTTTTTTAGACATTTGCATATTCTCAATGTTTTTTTGTAATTACATTGCTTAAGATTGCAAGGCATCAATTATAGGATTGTTTGTCGCATCACACATGGGAGTAATGGGTATCTGATGTGTCCCCATTTGTTGTGAAGAGAAATTTGGATTTTTTCATGGGATGTGTTGTTGTGGGATGTATGACATGTTTTGATTGGAATGTTGTTGATATTGTAAGTTTTGATTAGGGACATGTTGATGGGTATGAATGTGTGATGCATATGTAGGAATTTTCCCTCTAGCCATTTGAGTTTATAGTTGTGGGATATGTTGGCCATGAATGTTTTGGTGTCCAAATAAAGCCATAAGTTGCGTATTTTTATTTCCTTGTACAAATTGTTGGAATTGTCCATGGGGAACATTTGTGTTTTTCCCTTGGGAAGTACTGGTATTAAATTGTGATGATGTGTTGGTGTTTAGTTGTGGTGCTCTAATGAAAATACATCTTTTACTTCCTCAAAATGGATTGAATGAGGTTACAACATAAGGATTTGATGATGATGTCCCTATGGTCATAGATGAGGTTCCAAATATGGAGTTTGAGGAACTTACCCCCATTGATGTAGATCCAAGGGTAGTTCCAATGGTTTGCGAAGATGTCATTGGCAATGCGGGCATGGACTATGATATTGCTTGTGGCATAGTGGGTGTTTCTCCAATAGATGTCGCATTGATTGAGTTGGAGGTGTTTTGAATTATGGTGCCACTAGATGTAACATTGATGGTGCTTGTAGCAATTTGTGTGGTGACAACATTGTTATTGTTGGAGGCATTGTTTGTGTTTTTTTGAGGTGCCAAGTTTTGTGTCATGTTGTCTAGAGAAGTTCTTATGGTATTGATGTCAAAGCCTCCTGGTAGTTTTTCCCCTTGGTATAAAAGCATAGCAAGGTATTTGCCAGCATTGTTCAAGACCAAGTCCTCTACAAATGAAGCTACATCAGGATTTTGGGTTGCAACCTCTAAATCCTCAGCTAATACTTTTCCATTGTGGTCTCTCTATATGAATGGTTTGAATGGATTTTGAGAGGATGTTGGAAGGTTCATGCAAGATTGTATGTTCATGTTGGTAAATGGATCATTAAAATTCATGTCTTGGTTCATGTCATAAGTGTTTGTGTTGATGTTGGTGTTGAAGTCTTTTCCAAAGTTTTCCATTTGTCTTTTCTTTCTTTGAAGCCTAGTTTCCACCATAAAAGAGAATTTCTCAAATGAGGATGATGACTATGACAACTAGTCTATTTTTTTGGTGTTTTTGGAAATAAGGGACGACCTTGAAAAATGATAATGTTTCCTAAAGGAAATGACTAATGCAAAGTGACAATGTTAAAGGCGAGGGACTAAAATGAATAATGGACTAAAGTTTTAGAGGTATGATATGTAGAATGCAAGGTCTAATGAAACTCTAAGGTGAAATCACTTTTGATAGACTTAAGGAAAAGTACACTAACCATTCAAGGTTTGGTCAATGTCTCAATTTGGATTCTCAAGGGACTTGTTTGTAGGACTAGCTGACAAGATGACAAAATGACAAAGTGAGGTTTCCACACTAGACTTATGAGTGGGAAGTGACTCAAAAAAAGGACAAGAGACTAAGAGATTGATTATGATTAAGTCTAATGACAATTTAATCTTGAAGACAAATATTTGACAAGGTATGGTAAGTTTTCTTATTCTCAAGTCTACAAAAATGAGAACCTAAAAGTTGGATTATTGATGGAAATGATGATGATGGACTCTAAGGTGCAACTAGGATGTGAAATGGTAGACCTATGGTGAAACTAAATGAAAATTAAAATGTAAGGATGGAGGTTTTGAGAAATTCTTTTTCTGGTTTTGAACAGTGACTATGTTTGAAAATAGATTGGAAATGTTTGATCTTGGGTTTTTGGTAGTGACAATGATTTTCCAATTGATAGGCAATTGTGTCATTTCAAGTAATGAATGTGTTTCAATTTGTCAAATGAATCTCAGTTTAAGTGAATGCAACACTATGGGTCACAAATGTGGTTCAGTAAATGAATTGCAATCTATTGGAAACCAACTGTGGTTTAGACGAGTCAAATATGTTTTATCAGAGTGAATGTGTTGTAGAGACTGTCAAATGCTCCATAGAACAATGAATGTGTTTTAGAAAATGCAATGCAGAATGCAAAAGTTTGATTTTCTTGATGTTTTGGTCAAATATCTAAATTATTTTTAGTTAAATATTTGTTTCCAAATTTGTGAGTGTTGTTTGTTTTGTTTCATTATCTAGAAAACACTTGGAAAATACAATACTTTGAATATGTAATCAATCACAAAGAAGGCAAGCACAATCCTATGGTTAGGCCAGGACAATATCTGCTAGATTTCACATGGGTTTGTCCAGCCACATATCCTTAGCATGTGAATCCAGAAGCTTGGCTACACAGACTCCCCCTTACATTGCACTCTCTTCTCAGGCCAACCAAGATTCCAACCCCCATAAAAATCCCATGGCAAGTTGATCACCTCTACTAAAGACTGTGAAGATGTGGATGCCTTCACAACGACCATTGTTGTGCTAGCAGATAGAGGGTTTTTGGCTACTACACACAAGTATCTAGTTTGGGACCCCCATTTGAGTGGCCATAAATGGGGAAAAAGATTAAGCTCCATTTAGAAGGCACTCCAGCCTGAAGAGGTTACACTCAATAGGGTTTTGGGGAGTGCTACTTGGTCTGTATGACACATCCACACTTGTAATCCTAGGCTTTCTGTTAGGATTCACATTTATATACCAATTGGGGGTAGCTTGGCCAAAGAGCTCCGTTGTTAGTCTGAGTTGCCTTGGGGTGAGTAATTTTCCTACCAAGGAAGGCCCAATTTCTTAGAGTTAATAATAGTTTCTCTTGCACCTAGGATCACATAGGTGTGCAAGGGGAGAGGATACTCCTATTATTGAATCAAAGGTTACACAAGTTGAAAGCATTTGTTCATTTTAATATCCAAATTGAAGTGTGAGGCAAACACATCAAACACTTTGTGTATTTAATGCAAGCTTATGATGTCAACTCAAGTTCTTTTTATGCCCACTAATCCTTCTATGTGAAAAAGACACTCCAGATAAAGAAAAACTAAAACAAGAGCCCTGCAAAACATGATTAGTAGTTTAGAGTCTCCAATCTTTGACAAGCGACAGTAGGCATTGCAAATATTGAACCATGGACATTCGAACCTAGTACAAAAAGATCAAAGATTAGTAAAAAAAATGAAGATTACACTAGAGACAAAACTATCATCTAATTCAATAGACAAAATTTAAGTAAAATAAAAAATATATAATTTAAAAAATGTAAAATCTAATTAAACATTTAATCTAATTAAAAAATGTATTAAAATAAAATCTAAAAAAAATCTAATTAAAAAGCTAATTCTAATTAAGATTTGATTGAAAATCTAAATTAAATTAAAAATTAATTAAAATCTAAATCTAATGAGCTAAATTAAAAGCTAATTTAAATGGAATTTAATTAAAAACAAATATAAAACTATTAAAATTAAAAGCTTGTAATGTAATTAAAAGCTAAGCTTAATCTAATGTAATGAAAATATAATCTAAAGCTAATTACATTGAAGTGAAAATGAAAATCTAAAGTACATTAAAATATAATCTAATGAAAAGTCTAATAAATTAGAATCGTATTAAAATGTAACTCTAAGGAAATCAAAATCTAAGGAAATGCTAAATTAAAGTGGAAGCCAATGTAGGGAGATAGCTAAATGCGATATGAATGAATTACTTCCTCTAGTCATTGAACTCAAGTGGCAACAAACTCTCATTTAGACAGTGGCATTAATGAGGAGGAGATAGAAAGCATTAATTGTGCTGCATTTGGCAACGTAGCATTAAAATTGGAAGTTTCTCCCAACTATGCTCATTGTCATAACTCCCAGGCAATCAGACAAAGCAAATAGGACAAAATCATCTACCGTCTACTTCCAATCGTCTGTTCACGTATAGGTGTTTGAATCTGATTCAGAGGAATTTATGAGGAGTGGGTGAAGTAGGCTTAATGTGAAAGGCATGGAAGGCTGTTTGGTTGGCTATGAGCATTTGGAGTCAGTTGGACAACTAAGAAGATTTCCAAGGAGATGAAAGCAATTGTATTGGGGTTGAGAAAAAGGTTTTGGAGGGGCGAAATCAATGGCTTTTGGAGAGGCAGTGAACACTCTCTTTATGATTTATAGTTGAATCCATCAAATCATCAAGGTGAAGCAAAAATCTAATTTTGTCTTAATTGCAAGCAAAATCTACAAACTTAGACAAGATATATGAACTCGTTGACAAGTTCCTTTAGAGAGATGTCACCTAATGGATTGTGATGATTGAAAAAGATGCATGAATGGATCATCTTACTTCAATGATCCATGCTAATTATTTAAAAAGGTCATGCCAGCTGTTGGAACTCTCAAATTTTGCAAATTTGAGATGCCTATTTCAAAACTTTGCCTCGACACTTTCAGAAGTGCACCTGATGAATATGCCTGAATGACTTACTTTAAATGGTCATATTTTGAAGCCCATTGATTTCTAAGCAAAAACCCTTTGCAGACACATTCATGTGTCGTATGTGAATGCGCATGTAAATTTTTAGCTTCCCATGATGATTTTTATCAGGGTTTTGAAAAGTGAAGCTGGAGGGTTTTGTCATAGTTCAATTATTTGCAAACGTTTAGTTCTGCAAAGTAGCTTTCTGTTTGAGCTTGCATTTTGCAACCAGTTGATTGTCATGCTAAAATGAATGTTGTTTTGGATTCTCCATACCAAAATGAGCTCACATGTAAGTTTTTAGAGCTTTAGGAGTTGATTTGCTATTTTTAGCAGATCAAAACCAAATGGAATTTCTTCAGTTTTGCACTGAAACCTTTCTGTGAGGTCAACTTTGACCGTCAATATATTGTGCATGAAGATGATTCAAGTTATTTCCTCTTGCACACATGTTCAGTGTACATGAATGAACTTATGTTTGAAATGGAAAGTCTTCTAGAGTTGATTTGGTATTTTTGTGATGAGGTGACCTCTTAGGTTTTAACTGGTTCAGAACAGTTGATTATTGCAGAAAATTTCAAGTGGGTGACTTTTCCAATTAATAACTTTTGCTTCGTGATTGATTCCTTTGATATTTCTTTTGCATTGTATTCTCGGGAGGAACGTCTACATGCCTGCAAGTTTTTATAGCTTCACGAGGTCATTTGCCTAGTTTTCAGGGCCAATTCCAAAGCTTACTTGGCTAGTTTTTCTCATTTCCCAAAAGTACCTGAAAGCAGTTTTGATGAGAACCCATTTCAAATTTCCACTCTAGATGCATTCAGAGGCTATGTCAAATCAATCTGAGCATGAAAGTTGTTTGAAAACAAAAAATTTTTAGGTCAAGCCACATGGGGCGTGACATGCCTTGCATAGTCATGAGATTGTAAATATTGTATTGCAACATGTTGAAGGACATTTCGATTGTGAAATACATGAATTGCAAGGCACTGTCCATCAATGAACTCCCAGTTGTTATTACTGTAAGTTTATTCAATCAGCTTGAGAGATAACAGGGCCATTCATCATGGATGAAGTCATACACTTCTAATCTTACTTGATGGTTTGAAGCAACTCCGTGATACTAAAAAATTAAGATTCTTTGAACAACAATGTGGGGTGACAAAAGAATGCTTTGTTTTATATTGTGAAATACAAAACTATATGATGGTGAAAGGGAATGCAATGGGTACCATAGGGAAAGCAAACTCGAAGCCCACAAGTGCCACAACTGCAAGACATTAACACAATGAAATTTATTCAAAGCTCTAAAAACTCTTAGGAAAATACAAATGGTAACGAGAGGCTCGAGCTGCTGATAGAGGCACCTATAGATAAAATGTTATGTATAAAACATACTTGCTACAAAAAAACAAAAGAAATCAAAAAACTTCAAAGCAAATGTAAATGGATATGGTGCCACCATAGGGACAGAGGATTTTGTTGGAACACAACATATAGAAGATAAATGCTAAATTTTATGTGGATTAAGTTTGTGCGACCAACACAGGCAATGAAGTTGTTTCAAATTTGTTGGGTGAATTCAAAAGGCATGTATGCAAAGTGTGGAAGTGAATGCCTTAGCAAAATGTCATCTTATGAACATTGAATCTTGCATATGCCATAGAAGATCTATTGAAATGTTTTAGCAACTTTCAGGAAAATAATAGAAGTGGAATTCATAAGTGGTTGCGCTGGCATCATTGTCTATCATTGAATGTTGTTAAAGGAGGCTTCCAATGTGCTTCCAGTGAAGGAGAGAATGGGAGCTGTGAAAGGATAATGAATATGAAGGAAAGTATTAGATTGAACATCCATCAAAGAATTAAAGGAGGTGAGAGGCACGCTATGAGGAGGAAGCCTTCACACATGGCGCTGCCATGAATCAACAAACAAGGGTACATTAGCATGAGATGAATGATGTGCACATGAAAGAGGGTGTGAGCATCCATCGAAGCATTTAGAAGTCAATATGGGACATAAAGCTACACCATGAGTGCTGGTAGTGGATTCGTTGATAGAGCCCCATAAAATTTCAAGCAAGTGCAATTGACAGTGAGAGATGGAATCAAAAAACACAGAGCAACTTCAAAATGCTCGAAAATACTATGAGGAGGAGTACTTGATTTTAAACAAGAAAGACCCCTGGAGTGAGCATGAATATAAAATTAAAGCATGCAGCTAGAAATGAGGTGTAGTCTATAGAAATTCAATGAAGGGGGCTCGAGCGAGCCATGAAGGACCTGCGTGCAGCAAGAGAGGACAGAATGCTTCAAATAAATGTGATCTCATGGAACGTAGAGGAAGCATGTGTTTCTCTTAGCTATTATTGTGGACCACCATTCATGCTGAGAGCATTTAATTTGACTCTATTGGGATGTGTCATGAGGCAAGGTGTGGGAGTCCATCAAGCTAATGAACATGGCGCATAGCAGGAGAAATGGAACACTGAAATGGGGTGTGGAAACCAACACAGCCACTATGCCAACAAATTTGTGCATAAAGTGTGTCTGTTGAAAAGGCTTTAGAAACCCTTTAGAAAATGCAACGAGAGGCAGCTCATGCCTAGTCAAGGAGGCTCGAACCTGGTTCAATGTGGGTCTGACAAAATTCTTAAAAAAATGTAGTTCATGGAAGACCGTCATTGCATGGTAATATAGATTGAATCTATTGAAGTGACTTTGGTAACTTTCAAGCACGTACAATTGGAAGAAGGAACCCAATGAAAGAGAAGAGCATAAAGGGTTGAGGCGCCATTTGAGCATCCATCGAATCAGAGAAAACAAAATGTGGTAGCATAAGCATTGGGTATATTGCAGTGAATGCCACCATGGTCCGTTGAAAGCTGCAGAAGCCTTAAACAAATGCACACACCAGGAGTATGGATATCCAATTGTGCATTATGAGAAAATAGAGGAATGCCAGTGGCAGGCACGAAATGCATCTGTGAAACCAGTGCAAGAAGAGGGCTTTTAGTGCACCTGGAACGGCCAGCGCATTATTTGATGATGGAGCTCGATGCAATAGGCATAAGAGGTGTTTGGAGGGCGCTGATTGCAGGATGTGTGCATTCAAGCATGAATGGTAAAAGCCTGTGCCAATAGAAGTAACTTGCAGGATATACCAAAGATGGATTGGTTGAGAAGACTTTTGAAACCTCCACTTAGAAGCTAAAAGGCATCGATGAATGCAGTGGATGCCAGAGGATGTTGCAGTCGCCATGATCAAACCTAGAAGAAAAAATTGCAGAGCATGAGGAATACACACCAAGGAATTAGGGCAAAAGGAGAATGTGAAAGATAGAAGGCTGAGATCCGACGGTCAGGAAAATAGATGCAAATGCAGCATAATCTCGACCGTTCCCCACCATTTCGCAATCTCAAAATGGAAGCACGTTAAAATCCACGAAATCACGAGCTTATGATGCATGGCAGTGTGCCCCAGGCCCAGGTGAATTCTTCAATGCAAAGGATGAAATTTTAAGGGGTTTCATTTGTTTTTAAATGTTAGAAGGGAGCCCAATGAAAATAAATGGAAAACATTTTGAAATTAAATCTTGTTGGGTGATTAAAGTAAAGATTGAGTGAAGTGGGCCCGATAGAACATTTGAAGGACTAAGCAAGCTCAATGAAAATTGTGCTAGGCCCATTTGAAATTAAATGTGGGTAAAGTATTTTGTCTTAATAAGTATTTCATATGAAATATTTAAGGAAAAAATTTTAAAATGGTGGGCCCGATAAAACTCATAAAGGGACATGGGTTTTGTTGTTCAAAGGGTGATTATTTTAAATTTTCACTTTTGTAAAGTGAGATTAAATACTCATGGTAAATATTTCAAACAATATATTTGAAGTATTGGGGGCATAAGTAAAAGAATTTTAATATTGCCTGATGCAACCAATGGGATACTTTTGTTGTTAAAGTAAAATTACATTTGTTGTGGTGAAGTAAACAAATGCAACAAATGTAATTTTTAAATGGGCCCCAAAGTGAAATGATATGATCTGGGAATGGAATGAAGTCAAAGCTTGAAATATTAAAGTTATAAAACTTTAATATCTGAATAAATATAATTTGCAGCAAACAAAGAAAGGAGCAAAACAGAATTTTCACGGGCACAAGGAGTATTTTCCAGCTGCAGGTAAAATTCAGAATTCCATCACATGGGTGAATTTTTTGTTGCAGGACAACTAACAACAAAGGGAAAATGATGAGGCAAATTCAGTTACAGAGAGGTGAGAGAGGTTTTGAACAGCTTGTTGATCAATGGGGGAGAGTTTATGGATGGCATCTACGGATCAGACTGATCTTAGGGCTACTTTTGTTTCTCTTTTATTCTTTTCTTCTCTCATTGTAAAAAAAAAGAGGCTGGGGATTCCAATTTCTAAAAGCTCTGCAAGTTAGGTAGAAGCTTTGGGTAGAATTGTATAGCTGGGAGAAATGTAATTGAGTCATTAAATCTGACAGTGTCTGTTATGAATTGTGTTCTCATGTTTATATTTAGCTGATAATTGTCTCCATTTCTAAGATGTATTACTCTTTTTGATTCAATAATAAGATTATCTGAGTCTTTTCATGCACATTTGTTGCATTAGAGTGATATATGTTGATTCCTTCTATTATGAGAATAATGTAATTGCTTTAATGAAGCACAAGGTGCATTTATTATTGCCTTTTGTTCATAGGATAGTGTAATTGCTTCAACATATGTGACAGGAATACTATGTTTCAGATGGATTTATAAGAAGAGTTATCAGATAAAGCTTCAGTGATCTGGTTGTCATAATGTGATAACATTTGTAAGGATCTTCATAACATTTTCAACACTGTGGGATGAATTCTGGTTATATGACTCCATAGCCCATTTTCTGGCACTGGTCAAGTATTATACTTCTGTTGTTTTCAGCTTGGTCCCCAATCTTCAAAATTCAAAACCATTTTAAATCCCTGTGTGTTATAGTGTTGTGGTTATCTCATGCTCCAAGTAGTTGATATTACTAATGAACAGCCAATTCTATTCAGTGGTATCCTATTATGTTGAGTCATTAAATGAGATTATCTGTTGAGCAATATTTGGTTATGTATATGTTTCAATTTGTTGATATTGCTAAAGGGATCACCCTCCCGGGTCTTGCAGAGCTTGAAGTGTAGGAGGTTATTTTAAAGTCCTCATCAGTTGGTCCAGGTCCTCCAAGCTGCCCTTGATTGGAATTGGAAATTACATAGGTAGATTAGGAGACAAACTTGGTTAACAGCATAAAAAATAACCAACACCAGCAAAGAAGAGTTTGGAGCAGACTAAAGGAAGAGCCAGATTTCATCCACAACCTTGTGGTAACTAGCTGAATAGCTTCAGCTATTATAGACCATGCTCAATGGTTACACTCAATCTTCAAGCATACACAAACCAACACTTGAGATTCACTTATTTGTAGTAGGAAACGATCATCGTACTTCAGAGCAGTTTATTGCAAATTCATTTCAAAAAAACCCCCTTTGGAGGAACAAAATACATACGCAACAACAAATCGATAGGGCATTATCATATGAAGCAGACTAAAAAAATAACTAACAAAAAAGAAACTACAATGGATAATATATAAATTTGGGACTCTCAATGGGAAGCAGTGTCCTATGCAGAGCTTTGGAATAGATTAAAGGAATCCCTCAAAAGTAACCATTGCAGATTTATTAAGGGAAATAGAGTGGATGGACACTATAGAGGAAATTTTAAACAAACAAGGTAGAAATTTTGAGTGACATGAAACAACTGAAGAAGAGTCCCACACGTTGTTCTTGTCCTGCAAAGGAAAATGCCATGCCAACTCCAAGATCACTTAGAAACACCCAACTATTATTTATTAACAAAGAAATGATTCATTATACCAAAAGCAAATGATATCAAAAGAAAAGAATATCAATAAATTTAGATTAAACAGAAACACATTGAGTTGTGTATGCGTGAAACATGGTCAGGTTCACCAAATGTAATTAGAGAAAATTTTTAGTTTAATTGCAAGTAGCATAAAATTAATTTCCCAATCAGCAATAGAGAACAATAGAAAGCAAGAAGCAAAATAACATGAAACAGATCACCTAGTCTTCAAGCCTCCATTGATTGACCTCCATTTGCCTTCTCCATCTTGCTGAAAACTTCTATAATTTCCCTCAAAATTGAAGTGCAACTATAACCTATGCCAAAGACAAGAAAAATATTGAAGTAATGTGTATGCTCAAGCACTCAAAAGCTCTCAAGAATGTTGTGTCTCACTTGTGTCTAAAATGGCTTAGGAGAGACCCTTTTAAAGAATTCCAAATTTAGAATGGATGGCCAGGATTAAAATTTGGTGAAGCTCTAAGATCAAAGGCCAAGAATCAATGTCATAAGGAGGATTAGGGTTATGGAAACATTAGATCAAAGTTAGGGCAAGCCTTGAAATGAAGGGTTGAGTTTTAATTGGAGATAATCAAATCAATGGTAGAGAAAAAGAGGTAGTTGAAATAATATAAATTATTTAATTTATGGAGGAATGTTGACTTATGAATTAAATAGTGGTTTAATTCATAAATGGGATAAGACAAAAGACAATAAATAATTGTTTTAATTATTTATTTGGTCGGATGAAAAGTGGGCTAAATAAATTTATTTAATTGAAGCCTGAAAAATGGTAATGTTGGTAATCAGAAATTTATTTAATTATTAGAGGGAATAAGAACTAATTAGTGACGTATTTAAATAAATAAATGTAATTTCTTTATTTAAATAATCATGAAGAATAATTATGACGTTAGGATGTGATTAAATAACTGAATTATGTGAGGTAGAAGCATGGTCATCATAGAAAATATGATTTACAAGTCAAGGCCATTTTTATGTGTCTACAGAAGAAAAAAATTTATACCATCTTGATATAGATTATTTAATCTAGTGCACCATATTCTTTTCAATTTTTTTAAATAAGTTTTATTGCTTTTTCTTGGCATGGTAATCAGCCTAATAATTTATGTTGATAAACCTACTTTTAGTAAAAATTAAAAAAATAAAAAAATATTAATTAAATTATATATATATATATATATATATGAAAACTACACTCATGGATCTACACAAGAGCATTTATATATATATATTTTTAAATGTCATTTATATGAGTAGAAGTTCTTGAAACAACATTTTTTTCAAATAAATCTATTTTTTTGTTAAATTGGCATCAAAGTGGTGTCACATATGCATTTAGCCAACAATTTTAGTTGGAAAATTTGTGGACATATCTAACTTAGCTAGAATGAATCTTACAAAATCATATGTTTGACAAAAATAGATTTTTAGTTATAAATTTACTTAAATTCACTTGTGCTAATAAGTTGGCCAAAAGTGTGACACAAATTTATATTTTTACCCAAGGACATGTGGAAAGAGAGAAATAGAGATAGAAAGAAGGAGAGACAAAGAGATAAAATGAGAGAGGGAGAAGGAGGGATAGAAGTATAGTGATGGAAAGTTATATAGGGAGAGGGAGGGATAGAAATATAGGGATGAGAAGTTATATGGAGAGAGGGAGATAAATAGGGATAGAGAATAGTCAATAGAGTAGGGAGAGAGGTAAAGAGGGAGGGATAGAAAGAGAGGGAGGGGAAGTTATATAGAGAGAGGGAGATAAATAGGGATAGAAAATAGAGAAAGGGAGAAAGAAAGATAGGGAAAGGGAAAGGAGAGAGGGGAGAAGAGAGAAAGATGGAGGAAGAGAGAAGGGAAGAAAAATATAGAGAGAAATATGAGAGAGAGCGAGGAAGAGAGAGATTGAGATATAATGAGAAACATAGAGATAGAAAGGGAGATAGATACAAAGAGCTATCTCTCTATTTTTTTTCATCTCTCTCTCTCTATATATATATATATATATATCTCACTATCTCTGCTTATCTATCTTTATATGTATAGATCTCTTCTTTCTCTTTTTTATCCCTTTACATCTCTATTTCTTATTTGTATATCCATCTCTCTTTCCGCTTCCTCTCTCTTTTCTCTCTTTTCTCTCTATCTATTTTCCTCCTTAAGTGTGCAATGGGTAAATTGAAGAGGTCTTAATAGTGAATTATCATACTTTTAATCAAATGACATGCTACCATAAGCATAACTCCATAAGGACATGTGATATTCTAGGATTGTTGAAACAAAACAACTAATCAAAAGTTAGTTTCTCTCTCTATATATATAACTTTTAATTTAGATTTTAAGTTTTAAATTTATTTTATTATATAAATTAAAATAAAGATTCTAAATATAATTATTCTACAATAATTAAAATTTTAATAAGATAAATAATTATAAATTAAATTAATTGTGATAACTTTTAATTGTTATTTGTAATTTCATAAAAAAACATAAAAAATTAAAATAAGTTTCAAACTCAAAATCTAAAGTAAAAATAATAAACTAAATGAAAAGTTAAAATATACCAAAATTCAAATATTAATAAAAAATAATTTTAGAAATGAATAATAAATAATAAATTTATTAAGTAAAAATATAATTACTATATATTACAAACAATATTAACATTAATTGAAAATAAACTCACTATTAATAGATAAAATTGTAGAAGTTATAATTTTAACTTTTATATTAAAGATTAGAAGTAATAAAGTTAAAAATAAAATGAAACTTACTAAAAAAATAGGTAACACAAATATAGTTATTATTAACTTAATTTACAATTAAATATTATTCATCATTTATAAAACTAAAAACATTGTATTTTTATTAATTTAGTATTTATTATAATACAAAGTTTATTATCCAATTTTACATCTGATATGATCCCAACATATAATCATGGAAATAATATATTGCAGAAGATATATCTCACACAACACAAGATATGGTTATAGGAAAATATGTCGTAATATCCAATATATGCCAAAAATAGAGTAAACCCTTAAGGTAGGGTAACACCACACAATACTCCTTATGGAAGAAGCCCCTCCATGCTATATCTCCAAGAGAATCCCAAATACAATATCATACTTTACATCTCTTACAATAATAATAACCTCCTTTATATATACCACCTCTAAATAATATAATGGAAGGGTATTCCTTTTGGTGTAATTAATATTTAATTACACTTGCATAAGTTTACTTCGGTAATATTTTAATTCCTAGGTTTTAACTATCATCCTTATCTTGTTGAGCTATCTTGTTGCTCAAGATAAGATTAGGGTTATGCATACTTTGCTTTTATAAAGCAAATCATCTCATGTAATTATGAATTCCCGAATAATATTTTTGCACATCTTCTTGTAATAGCTTTGCTTTTTTCTATTTTTCTCTTATGTGGAAGGCTTTTCTAGTTTTCATGTCTGATCTTGGTTTCTAACATGGTATCAGAGTCTTGATATGCAATCCCTTCTTAGATTTTTTGAGAAAATCATTGTAGAGTCATTCGGGATTCCTCAAGGGTATCATGCCTCGAGTTTATTGATGGAGTGTTTTGAATCATATCGGGGTTTTCCATTGGATTCAGAGCACTGTAAAAATTTAGTATTGGCTTTTATTTTTTTGATTTGGTCATCGTTTGCCAGATCCATGAGGGTTTCAGGCTTGTTTATTTTTTACAAGCTCTGGAGGTAGGTTATTTTTCGGGGCACTTTGAGCCCAAATGGAGGTCACCATTGTGTTTGTAGTGCCCAAAAACTCTAAGAACTCCTGTCGTTTGGTTGATTTCTAAGCAGTTGATCTGGGAGGCAAAAAAAATTTCTAGGGAGGTCGTACAGCCTCCCCAGCATCCGTTATGAGGCATGTTTTTTTTGAAAAATTTCAAAAAAAAAAATTAAAATTAAAATTTTGTGAAAAAACTTGCACCACATACATAGAAGAAAGTCGTGCTACCCAATGGCCAAAGGGTGGTGCCCCCACCTCCACCACTCAGCCCTTCAGCCCTCACGGGCTCCTTGTAGCTCAACCCCAGTCATGTGGAGGACTGAGGGCCCTCCACCAGCCCCTGAGGGCTTCTCCTCCAACAGTGTCGGTCCTATGGGGGACTGGGGCACTATGCGCCCATCACCTAGCCGGCCTTGTAGCTCCCTACGTGGTCCTATAGAGGACCAAGGGTTCCATTGCAGCCCCAACTTGCTTGCCCTTGGTCGTGCATAGGACCAGGGGCCAAAAAAAAATTTAGCCCTTAGGGGCCTTGTAGGCCAAGTTGGCCTTCTTGGACCAATTTTCACTAAAATGGGTGTAACTTTTGCGTACGATATTGTTTTTTCACAAATGAGATACCATTGGAAATTTGTTTCCGAACGCTATCCTACGGTGCAATTTATTTTTCTGTATTTTTCTATTTAGCTGCATTTATTTCTGTTTGAAGTCATATGTTCATTTATGGCCTCCAAGCTCATAACTGTTTGCCACGATCTCTATTTTTCTTCCTCTTTGTGGCATTGGAAAGGTATTGAGGATATCTATGTTGTTTTCAATGCACTTTTTTTTTGTATCTATCCCAGGTTGATCATTATTCCATATTTGTCGTGATGGGTGTTTTGGAGATTACTTGGATGTTTTGGTAGTTGGAAGGGTGAAACTTGAATCTTTGCACTTAATTTCATTATCACATCATTTTATTTTTTGTTTATGCATATTTATCACTCTATCCTTTTACAATCATTAGGTTATTGTATAAAATGAAATGAGATAAAGTTCCGTCAAGGGGATTTCTTGCATAATAATCTAATTAGACTGTTCATGCACTTTGATCTTCATCTTGTTATTGATGACAACTCGCATGGGTTGTATCTAGTTTCTTAGTTTATTTTGGCACCATCTTGCTCTTACTTGACACATACCAGATTCACATCGGTTCACACTTCAGATTGGGAGCCTATGGTTATTGAACCACATTGGTTTAGATCCATCTCAGTTTGAGGGCCATGTTTTTATGGTTAATGTTCTAGAGTCTTTATGGTACTTGTTTCCATGGAAGACTTTTAGTCTTAGTTTGGCATCAACATCAAGATACACAACTTCTAGATTCTATCATCATATCATTCCCTCTTATGGGGGGTATCATTTCATCTACTGTTGCTTCATAGATTCTAGGGTTCTTCTAGTTTGTGAGTTTTCCAGTGTTCCATGGCATCAGGTCTAATGTTGCATTATTATGATTCTACTTTGGTTTCTTGTAAACAAAAGTATCTTTCCTTGTCAAATTGCAGTTCCAGTGTTAATCTATAGTGTTCTTACAGTGCTTCTTTGTAACAGGTCATCTTATTGTAGGGGGGTTTTGTCCCACTGGGTTTTCCTTCTCTACCTCATTATTGCATTTGTACATGGGTACTTGATCAGGACTTGTTGTTGAAACCCATTCATGGTTTCTTGCATTCATCCTAGCATTTAGGTGCATGGTTTGTTGGTCTCCCTAAGTTGCACTTATGGGGGGTGTTGGTGTAATTAATATTTAATTACACTTGCATAAGTTTACTTAGGTAATATTTTAATTCCTAGGTTATAATTGTCATCCTTATCTTGTTGCTCAAGATAAGATTATGGTTATGCATACTTTGATTTTATAAAGAAAATTATCTCATGTAATTATGAATTCCTGAATAATATTTTTGTACATCTTCTTGCAATAGCTTTTCTTTTTTCTATTTTTCTCTTCTGTGGAAGGCTTTTCTGGTTTTCATGTCTGATCTTGGTTTCTAAAAAAACCTAATTGAAGGCCTACTCAACTCCTGATATAAATGATTAAAATTTATTCACATGGCTTAATATAACTAACTTGAGGGATGTGTGCCACATGTCGACATCTCCATCTATATAAATACATTATAATATCATAGTCCTAGGTACATAACAATATCTACACTTAATCCATCCACTTGCATCCCCTTAATTCACTCACTCAACATCCCTTAAGCCATCCTCTTAGGACCCCTTAAGCCATAGCCTCATATATCTACCCTTAATCCATCCTCTTGCATCCCCTTAAGTCTCTCTATTGATTCCCCTTAAGCCATCCTCTTAGGACCCCTTAAGTCATCCTCTTATGTACCAATAATCCATCCTCTTGCATCGCCTTAATTCATCTCCTAGGATTTAGGTTTTAGGGTTTGTTATCTCCAAAATTGCACCCTTCCTAAGTTGCAAAACTTAGCACTTTGGAGAAACTTTGGAACATTTGTAGGTTGTGGGTTACCTAAACTTGGAATGGACATCAAGAGAA
Organism: Sequoia sempervirens; assembly: GCA_007258455.2. NCBI lineage: Eukaryota > Viridiplantae > Streptophyta > Pinopsida > Cupressales > Cupressaceae > Sequoia > Sequoia sempervirens. The sequence continues at coordinate 370,513,295 of VDFB02000008.1, read as the reverse complement.
GGATGGCTCCTAAGGTACTCAACTAAACTATTCTATTGACTTGTAGAGGAAAGGGTAAAATCCTAACATAAACTAAAAATTGGAACTTAATGAAGGTGATGCACCAAAACACTAACTAGGACCTATAAAACAACTTACATACACAATTCTATGGAGACAAAAAAAGTAACCCTTCTAATTTTTCTTCCTTTTTAGTCCCTCCTTGTGATTTTGGCTTGATTTTTCCTTGATTAATGTTGTCACGTGGTCAAAACATTCACATTAGGTCTTGGGTCCTTGTGAATCATTAAGAACTTTATGATGCCTTGTAAAAGTGTTGTAAAATGTTGTAACACATCTTCACACTTTTCTAGGATCTTCTTATTATAATTCACTTAAATAAAATCTTTTTATCATTTACCAAGCCTTATTTCAAAGTGTTGTAACAAACTTTCACACTTTTCTAGGCTTTCCATTAATGATTACACCTTTCTTATGCTTTAATTGGCCTCATTATACACTTACAAGCCTTACTCAAGTGTATTTTTTTAAAGAATAAACTCAATAAAAATCATTTAAGAAAACTTAATTTCCAACACCCACTTAAATTCCTTGAGTGGGACCCATTCTCCAATAGGGACGAATGAATCCCTCTTGGCACAAAAATAAAAATAATTTCAAATTACTGGCTGGTTTTTATTTCTTAAGACCTAAGGTCAGCCTGTGATGTTTTATTTTCAAGAATTAGGGCATAATTGTGTATAAATATGATATTTTCTATTCATTTTCATCCCCATTCACCCATTCATTCAAGCAATATTTTCTAATCATTCAAGCACTTAAGCAATCATTCAATCAAGAATTTTGGGCAATTCCAAGCATATTGGAGCTATCATTTGCATATCTTTATATTTCTACTTCAAGGGTTTGGTGAGTTGTGACATTTAATTTTGGTCATTCATCATTCTCTTTTTATTTCATTTCATTTTCAAAGGTTTAATTACCAAACCAGGGTTTGACTAAGGAAAACCCCTATTCACTAACCCTTAACACTTTTTCCCCTCTTTGTATGTGTTTTACAGGTCTTGTATATAGATTTATCAAAGAGCAAGGTGTAAAAAGTCATCAAAAAATTGTCAAAGTCATAATTGAAGCTTGGAGAACACCTACAGGTTAGATTCTATAGTTTCAGATCCAAAAATCTGTCAGGAGCAGAAGTGCAGACTGGGAGCTACAAACTTGACTTTTGAATTTCTAGAAATCTGAAGGTGGACTAATTTTCCATGTGTGGCATATGAGTCCCACTTCCAAGCTTGAAAAGTGTTTTATGGAGCTCTGAGTACCCAATTTCTTGAAACCCCTTTTGGTAGAATTTCCCTAAAATAGGACTAATTCGCCCAGCTTGGCTTACGAGTCCTAGTGGGCTTCAACATTGATTTTTGTAGGATTCCAAATCTCCTCTACATCACTTTCCAGTTTCTAGGTGCATCTCTTTAGTTTCATTAATTTATGTTATTGTTTGTTTGCATTTCTAGGTATTTTTGCATAAAACACTATATTTTCAAACATTTTGTATTTTATTAGTTTTGCATTAGTAATCAATATATTTTATCCATTCTTTGCATTTAGGATACTCCATTTAAATAGACACATTTCAATCATATTTGCATTAGTCTTGAGTGGGGACATTCCAATTTTTGGTATACCTCTCTCCTTTTAGGTGAAAAACCCTAGAAGTGTAAGAGAGTCCATTGCCAAAAATAATTTTTCCACGAGTTCAATAAATGATAAAGCTTCACATACACAACTTACTTTCATATGTTTCTTGCATAAATATTTCATAAGAAGGCTTTAGTGCCTAACTCCTTGAAGGAAAGATATTTTCACAACTAGAACCAATTGCATTTCAACACAACCTATAACCTACAACATACTTATTCTTCTGCAAAAGGTGCTATCAATGAGACAAAGCCACAAGGAAAAAAGTAATTCCACAAGCAGTTGCATCAATCAAATAAAATGAACATAGTAGAGCAAAAAAATGAGAAGGAAAAATAACTCAACTTCATTGATATCCAAGGTATCCAATGTCATACATATCAAAAGAGCTACAAAACACTGTCTTTTTCTCCAAGGACTCAAAAGAACTCACAAAGTAGAAAAAAGAAGAAGCAAGAACTAACTTTTCAAATGAGTCATGAAGTGACTATATCCATTCTCCATACAAATGCACTAAAATAGGGACTAGAAGCTTCTTGTTCGTACACACCAATAAAGCCTAAAAAATAGGCCTCAAACTCCCTCCAAAATGACTCCAATGTGAAGAAATGGTCAATCCTGGACCCTATCCATCATAAAGGCATCAAAAACTACCCCTAGATGCTCTCCAGAGTCATAAACTCAGTCAAAAACACCCCCCATATCTTTGGAACTTGTTGGATAACCTCCTTCAACCTACCCTATATGCTTGCAAAAGCATAAATTCCCAAACTACCCCATTGACCAAAAATCGAAAGCAATGTATCTTAATCTTGCACTTATATAACACTCAAATAAATGATTTATAAATCATCACTTAAAAAAATATTGTTACATTTTCAAATTTATGCAAAATTAAAGGAAAAGGCCATGAATCATCCATATTTGGAAAAAAAGGCATCAAGGAATTTAAAGCAAGTTTTAAGGGATTTAGACTTTGCAAAAAAATCAAAGGTGGCAAAAGGAGTAAAGCACATAATATTATGACATTAGTTAGAAAGGGAGTTTTAAAACATAGAAAAAAATTCCTTTCCCCAATCAGTCAATTTAGGGTTTAGAAACCCTAAAAGAAACCTGAGGTTGTCACTTTACACTTCCACTTCATTTTGTTCATTTTGGAAACTTTTCTCCACTTGTGCTGCCATGGACTTGAAACTGAGGGTTGAGAGTCTGATGTTGTTGGACTGTCAAGCTGCAAGTAAATCACTGTGTATGAAATTTTGCCTTCTTTTCCCATTACCTGTGAATGAAAAACTATTTTGAGCTCCTTTTTTTGCTTCTATAATGAGAATGTGATAACTTTCTTGTGTAAATTCTCTTGGTTGTATGATGCTTGCATTGTTTAAAACTTCTAGAAAAAATGACAGTTAAGATTTTACATTTCTGAGATAAATATTTTCATTCAGTGTTCTTGTGCTTTCCCAAAACAAATCACGATATTGGGTCATTAAGAAACCATAGAGCTCCAATTTCTAAAAACAATTTCCTTGAGCTCCACCAAGAATCTACTCTTTGATGACCTAGTGGAAGATACCAATGGTCATTCTAGAAAATCCACTAGCTTCAACTACATCAATAAGTTACCGTTGCAACATAAACTCTTGGCTCAAAGGATATTCATCCATATTACTCTCAAAATACTCCTTCATTAATGTTAATGTCCAGGTAAAGGCTTGCCTAAACACTCACTGTGTTGACCGAATGAAACTATAGGCATCACTTTTTGTAGCATAGAACTCCTCCATTGCTCATTTGACTATCACAAAGATTATTATCTAGCTGGCATCAAGGCTATTTTATGGAAACCCTGATCATGAATGTTCTCTTTAATGTAGACTTTGACATTGTTATAAGATATTTTCATTATCTCCTCTACTCCATGCACTTTCTTGGTATAAAAGCATTCTAGGTTCATTTCCCATTTACAAAAGCTTCTCTATATTTCCATTTCATGAGTGAAATGAACATGTGTTGTAGGATTTTAATGTATGATACATTCATGAATAATGCTACCTCTACATTGTATCTAAAACTTGGCAACTATCTCTTGTCATGACATGATTGTATATAGTCTTATTCTTGGATCAATGTCACTGCCTTCTACATTACATTCATGACTCTTTGTCTCTTATAGCTTGGTGACTATCTATTTTCAATGCAATGTTATTGTTTATTAATGAATGAATATTGTATAAGGAACTATCTTTCATTCCTAGAGGAGCTTATCACTACATTGTAATGTGCATGCTCTATTTTTCATGACTGTCCCTCATGATTCTCAAAATGATTGTTTCTTGATTAATGATTGCAGTCCCTTTATGCATGATCAGTGCTCACTGAACTTTTATTTATGAAAACTATCATGGAACTTTTTTTGACTAACCCTGTATCATGTTTATATTAGTAACAAAGTGCCCTTATCAATAAGGTGTCTATCTTTTATCAATATCATCATGGTTATGAAAACTTGTCTTCGAGGATCCCATAGATGATTCAATATGTGACTATCCCTCTCAAATGGAACAAGAGAGCATCATGTTGGGCTCAACCCTTGTGGGAGCCCATTTTACTCTGCATGCTATGATCAAATGAAACAATTCAGCAATAAATATTTCACCTATACCTGCATAGTGAATAAACATGTTAGATAAAATAGAGCATATGATAGATGTTTATGATAACCTTTTTGTTTTCTTTGGACATCTGTAATATGAAAACTATAAATAAATTTTTAATGAGAATAGGATATATGCTTGTTGATGTTGCATATGTAAAGATTTATGACCCTCAGCTGTAACAAACTCTTTCTCACACATGCTAGCAATCTTGGAGCAACAAGAAAGCAACTTCTGGAGGATGGAAAAGCAGGAGGGAGGCTAAAAAAATGCAGAAATTCAACTCAACTGGGATTCATCATTCAAGCAATGACGGATCCCCTTTCTTTCCATATGCATTTTTACTTTTATTTATCTTCAAATGCATATCTTTTTTTTTTTCTGCATTGAAATAGTTAGTCCCACAACTTGTGTGGGATAGGTCATACATTTATGATTATCAATAAAGACAAATTTTATGCAACATTTGTTCTCTCTCTTCTATTTTTTATACATTTGCATAATTTAATGTAGTCTATTTGATAATTTCTTTTATGCATATGGATATAAAATAGCAGAGAAAAATGTATACCTTTTATCTTTACTTTGTAAAACAAACACAACTCTACCTAATTGAGCTAGTAGCTAAATTAGGTAATAGAGTTAAGGGTGTAGGATCTTCATATCCTAGGGTTCATGAGATGCTTAGAGGGTAAAAGTACAAAGTTGTGTCACACGTTCAACCAACTTATCAGCACAAGTGAATTTTAGTATTTATAACTAAAAATCAGTTTTGGTCAAACATATGATCTAATAAGATTCATTCTAGATAAGTAAAATATGTCCACAACTTTTCCAATTAAAATTGTTGGCCAAATGCATATGTAGCACCACTTTGAGATAAATTTATTAAAAAATGGTAATATTTAAAAAATTTAATGTTTCAACAACTCCTACTCATATAAATAACATTTTAAAAAAATGTAAAAATATCCTTTTGTAGATCTATAAGTGCAATTTTCATATATATATATATATATATATATATGTATTTTATTAGTTCAATTATTATTTTTATTTTTTACTAAAATTAGGTTATCAACACAAAAATATTAGGTTGATTACCATGTCAAGAAAAATACTAAAACTTATTCAAAAAAAGTAAAAATATCTAGATTAAGATGGTATAATTTGTTTTTCTATTTTAGATAAATACTTAATATAAAAGTTGACATCGAGTGAAAACAACTGTGTTTAAATGTACAAACACATTTAAATATTTATTTAAAAATATATATTTATTAAAATTTCAAAAAAAAATTCATGCCCTAAAGTTTCAAGTTATGAATATACACAAAAAATTGACGGAAAAAAGAATAAAAATTACCATGTAAAGTTTGACATCTCATGTAACACAATTTTTCAACATTTTATCAACAACTAAAATATAGTTTTAATTTATAAAAAACAATATTAAAATATTTTTTTAATTTTGTCAAAAAAATACAAACATAAAATATACTATAAAATACACATTTTATTAGTTTACAACATTTCAAAATTCAAAACATATATGCCACTTTCTAGTGATTCAAGTTTAAAAGTCGAATCAGTATTGGCCATTTCCTTTATAAAAGTGTGACACAACTTTGTACTTTTACCCTAGAATAACAAATCTATTTGGGTTTTAAGGGTTCACGGTTCATCTCCTAGGATTTAGATCATAGGGTTAAGGTTTTAAAATCTTCATATCCTAGGATTCATGAGATGTATAGAATAACAAATCTATATGGGTTAAGGGTTTAGGGTTCATCTCCCATGATTTCAATCTTAGGCTTTAAGTTTTACGATTTCTAGGTTTCATGAGATGCATAGAATAACAAATCTATATGTGTTAATGGTGTAGGGTTCATCTCCTAGGTTTTAGGTTATATGGTTTAGGGTTTAGTGTTTCTATGGTACATGAGATGCTTAGAATAACAAATCTATATGGGTTAATGATTTAGGGTTCATCTCCTAAGGTTTAGGTCTTATGGTTTAGGGTTTATGGTTTCTAGGTTTCATGAGATGCTTAGAATAACAAATCAATATGGGTTTAAAGGGTATAGGGTTCATTTGCTAGGATTTAGGTCCTATGGTTTAGGGTTTAGGTTTTTTAGGGTTCATGAGATGCTTAGAATAACAAATCTATATGGGTTAATGGTTTAGAATTCATCTCCTAGGCTTTAGGTCCTATGTTTTATGGTTTATGATTTCTAGGTTTCATGAGATGCTCATAAGAACAAATATCTATGTGTTTAAAGGGTTTAGGGTTCATCTGTTAGGCTTTAGGTCCTATGGTTTAGGGTTTAGGGTTTCCAAGGTTCATGAGATGCTTAGAATAACAAATATATATAAGTTAATGGTTTAGGATCTATCTCCTAAGCTTTAGGTCATATGGTTTAGGGTTTAGGGTTTCTAGGGTTCATGAGATGCTTAATCCCTTTAATTCATTCTCTCAACTCCCCTTAATCCACCCTCTGACATCCCTATAATTCATTCTATCACCTCCCCTTAATCCACCATCTTGCATCCCCTTAAGCCATCCTCTTAAAGGACCCTTAAGTCATATCCTCTTACATCCCCTTAATCAACCCTCTTGCATCCCTTAAGTCACTCTAATAATTCCCCTTAATCCATCCTCTTGAAACAATTAAGGTTTATAGGGTTCATGAGATGCTTAGAATAACAAATGTATTGTTGGTAGATGGTCACTCCCCTTGGGATTCATGACATGGACTAACCACCTCCTATGGATCCGTTAACTCTACAGTTGTATCAGGAATTAATAGGTCAATCTTTTGGTGCAACGACAACTGTGGGCCAACAATTGGTATTAGAGCCAATTTTTTTGGGTTCAAATCCCCTCGGGTAACACTGAGGTGGAGTTTGTTGGAAGATGGTCAATGCTCCCCTTAGGATTCATGGCATGGACTAACCACCTCCCATGGATCCATTAACTCTAGTAGTTGTATCAAGCATTAACAGGTCGATCTTTTGATGCAATGACAGCTATGGTCCAACATTTGATATGGGTTAATGGTTTAGGGTTCATCTCCTAGGATTTAGGTCCTATTGTTTAGGGTTTATGATTTCTAGGTTTCATGAGATGCTTAGAATAACAAATCTATATGGGTTTAAAGGGTTTAGGATTCATCTTCTAGGCTTTAGGTCCTATGGTTTATGGTTTAGGGTTTCTAGGGTTCATGAGATGCTTAGAATAACAAATCAATATGGGTTAATGGTTTAGGGTTCATCTCCTAGGATTTAGGTCCTATGGTTAGGGTTTATGGTTTCAAGGGTTCATGAGGTGCTTAATCCCTTTAATTCATCCCTTTAAGTCATTCTCTCAACTCCCCTTAATCCACCCTATTACATCCCTTTAATTCATTCTATGAACTCCCCTTAATCCACCATCTTACATCCCTTTAAGTCATTCTATCAACTCCCCTTAATCCACCCTCTTGCATCCCCTTAAACTGTCCTCTTAAAGGACCCTTAAGTCATATCCTCTTACATCCCCTTAATTGACCCTCTTGCATCACTTAAGTCACTCTCATAATTCCCCTTAAGCCATCCTCATAGGACCTACTAAGCCATCTCCTAGGGTTCATGACATGCATCCCCTTAATTCACCCTCTTACATCCCTTTAAGTCATTCTATCAACTCCCCTTAATCCACCCTCTTGTATCCCTTTAAGTCATTGTATTAACTCCCCTTAATCCACCTTCTTCCATCCCCTTGAGTCATTCTCTTAACTCCCCTAAGGCATTCTCTTAGGACCCACCCCTTAAGCTATATCCTCTTAGGCCCCCTTAATCCATCCTATGGAAAGCATCACTTGAATTTGTAAGGAATTTATAAGATCCAATTTTATAACTTTTACTATATATTGTTCTTTTCTCGCATGAATTATTTAGTTAAAAGACTCATAAAAACTATAGTTACTTTACTTTAAATGTGTTAGAGTAAATTATATTTACGCTTAAGTTTACTTAGGCTTGCATTTAGATTAATCAAGCATTAGTTTCTCCCAAGTGGTTTTTTCCCATAGAATAGTTTTTCACCTGTCTATGTTTTTCACGGCTTTATAAGCTTATACATTATGTAAATTATTCATCTCATAATTTTCACTCCTTGTTTGGTGAAATGGCCTCGTGTCTCTCTCGCTATTTTGTGAAGGTTTTCAACAATTGATGATCTTAGGTTATTCAATATTTCATGGTATCAGAGCCTCCTATTCTTTGAATCCTTCCTGAGAGTTTTCATTAGAGTGTGTGAGATTGTTCATTTTTCTAGAATTTAAAATTTTCTAAATTTTAAAATTGCCTCATTCATTTCTCAAATTCTTCCTGTGCTAGAGAAGATGTTTTGATTCAATCTATTGTTGGGTGATTTCTTCAGGTTGCTAATCTCCTTGGAAGAAGCTTTGAAAAGGCTTCATCTAGAGGCCACATTTTTAGCCCTTGAAGAAGAGGACGAAATTTCCCTATGGGAGGCATTCCTTTTTTGCAGACTTCACAATTTTCCTTTTTGAAGCGATTTTGAAATTTGCAAAGAGGCATTCCAATCTTTGTGGAGGGCCCAATTCTTGCTTTTTTGGAGGCCACATTTTCACCATAAGCAACAAATCTATGGAGAGAGGGGCGTTCAACTTTTCCTGAAGGTGTGCCTTTTTTGCAGGCTTATTTTCTTTTGTTTCATCCCCTACTTGGAGTTCCCTGGGCTTGATTTGCACTGAATGTGTCATATTTTTGTCTTGTAATGATTTCTCTCTTTTTTTGTTGGTTGCGATCAGGGTGGGTGCATGAAGATGGGTAGCCAATTTTTGGACAAATTTTTTAAATTTTTTTGAAACCTCATAACAAGAGCTCGTTATAATGCACTCATGCTATGACTTATTAAAAGAAAAAATAATAAAATTGAATTCATTCTTGCATTCAACTATGTTTTTTCTCTTCCATGTGGCCAAAACCCCCATTTTCCGCACTTGCGTTCTAAGAGGAGGTATTTTGTGAAATTCTTCATCAATGGTTGTTGTTTCATTGCAAGGATTCTGCCACATCGATGAGGAGGTGTGAGAGGTAAGGATTTTTTTTTTGGTTTTGAATTTGTTAGTTTTAGGCTATTTTTTATATTTATTTTTTGAATTTGTAGGAGATGTTAATCAACCTGCAAACCCTCCTCAAAATCCTCAAGAAGCGCAACAAAAAGAGGAAAAAAATCTTGTACAATCACAAGAAGAAAAAAAACAACAAAATCCACAAGTTAATCAACCACAACAACAATCTCCTCCACCAATCCCTCAACACCCTCCTAGCACTCAACAAAATTTAATGGTTGAAATTGAGAATATTAAAAAAGAAATTGAGGATTTAATCAGGAGGTTGAGTGATCAAACAGTTCAACCATGGAAAGAGTGACCTTGGCAACTTCATTGAAAGATATGTTAAAAAATGTAGATTCAATTAGAAAACAATTAACTGGATTGCAAGATAGGAGGCAGGTGGCTAGGGCTTATTACACAAATAAATTATCATATAAACATGTAAAAGATTTAAAAATTACAAAAAGTGATTTGTGCACATTATTCACTGACTTAGTCAAATGCAAATCTCTCCCTCAATGTGAAGAGGTTTCCTATTCATTGGTGCCACCACCAATAGATTAGGAACCTTTTTTATGATAGGTGGTACATGGTTTTTGATTATCCACTATGCAAAAATTGTGAAGTCCCACAGTATTTCCTTGGGAAACAATACTGTGAGCTCATATTGAACAAAATCCCAAATTATTTTCATATGAGGGACTTCCAATGGAGAGGTGGGGGGTCGGCTCAGGATAGACCCCGTACACACTCAAGATCCTACATGGCAAGGGAGATGACCTCTCACTAGGCTGCCTCATGAGCACATTGTTATCCCTTTCATTGTGAATGAGAGTGATGACGTAGAGACTTTGTAAGTGATCAACTCTTTTACCCAGAGTGACATCCAGTATGCTAGCCCTATTCTACAATTCCATCCAGGGGAGTCTTCGAGTGGTGGCCTTCGAACCCATTTGTGTCAATCTTGCGGGGAAACTTGTTCATATGACCCCACCGACACTCAAGAGGATGTTATGCAAAATCCATCTACAACTATGGAGATTGAGAGGAAAACTAACAGTTTGCATAAGGTGTATGGCATTGATACTCAAGTAAAAGTTAGCATGTTCATTGAATTTAATTTATTAAATTTTTATTTTGAAATGCAAGATTAACTAATTTAGTTTTATGATTTTAATAAAATTGTAGGGCCACAATGTTGATATTGGATACACTGGCCCTAAACCTACTTATTTCTCCACTGCATCTACCGTTGAGGTATGTAACTAGTAAACAATTATAAATTTATTACATATAAATAGCATTGTTTGACGAATGGTATTTTAATATGTGATTTTCTATGTTGAATAGGCTAATATTGGAGGTTTCATGGGAACATCTCCCAGTGCCAATGGATTTAGTCAAACCTACACATAGGTAATAGAATAAAAGGTTTAACTAATGAATTGTACTTAATAGTAAGCAATAACATAGAAAATCCAGTGAGTTGTTTGAAAAAATGCCTCAAACAAATGTGGTCTCATGGTGATGTCCATCACCATGAGACCCAATTTCTTTGAGGAACTTTTTCAAACAACTCACTTTCTTTTCTATGCTACCACATTTTCCATACATGTCTACCAAAGCATTTTATCAAATAGTTCATTTCCTCATTGCTATGGTTAAAAGCTTAAAAAACGTGATTTCCAACAAACTATGGATGCTTGGAAAAAATCTATCAAAGCATAATAGTAAGCAATAACATAGACAAGGAAGTTAGTAGTTTGAAAAAAAGCCTCAAAGAAATGTGGTCTCATGGTGATCGAATGTCATTCCATCACCATGAGACCACATTTCTTTGAGGAATTTCTCCAAACAATTCACCACCTTTTCTATGACACCACATTTCCCATACATGTGTACCAAAGCATTTTATCAAACTACTCACTTCCTTGCTGCTATGGCTAAAAGCCTCAAATAGGTGCTTTCCAACAAACTATGGATGCTTGGAAAAATTTTTATCAAAGAATAATAGTAAGAAATAATACCATAGAGAAGGAAATGAACTATCTGAAAAAATGCTCAAAAGAAATGTGGTCTTATGGTGATGGAATGCCATTATGTGCATTTGTTTGTAATGGCATTCCATCACCACGAAACCCCATTTATTTTATGAATTTTTTTAAACAGTTCAGTGCCTTCTCTATGCCACCACAGTTATTGTACATTCCTACAAAAGCATTTTATCAAACGGTTCACCAACTTGATGCTATGCGTAAAAGCCTAAAAACGCATTCTTTCAAACAAGGTATGGATAGAGAAAATAGTAAGCATGATAGGCAGAAATATATAGTTTAATAAGTACTCAAAATTTTGTTCATTATCTCATACATTATAAGTCATGACGTGGATATCTATTGTAGTTTTTGTGATTGAATAATTTTTTGTTTCATTTTCTGATGTTGCATGCAGAAACACCTCCAAATGTGATGAGGGAAATGGATATAAGTGTTTCATCTTCTATAGAATCCTCAATGGCTTTGAAAGGGGAGGTATGAGGAAAATTACTAAATTTCAATTTACATTCATTGTTATAGATGTTAGTTAGTAAAAACTCAAACCATTATTGTTTCATAGTTTAATTTCTATTTGGATGGTTTATACAGGGCTTTACAATTCCTCAACATGGGCATGTGAATATTTCCCTCATGGAGAGTGATCATTAGATGGTGGTAAGTGATTATTTTGTTAAATATATCATTTTTTATAATGTAATTTCTATATACTAATGTCTTTACTTCTTATTGTAATAGATAAGACTTCACTAAGAACTAAACACTAGGAGGAGCAATAGGAGCACTCCTCAAGCACAACATAAACAAGTGATAGACGTATCACCATCTGATCAATAAGCAAAGGGAAAGAGTTTATTTTAAGAGCATGGACAACAATGACTTTTGATTCCAAATCCCTTTTTTGTATGCCTATATGGCATTTTTGTACATATTTTGTATTGGATATATTTGACATTGTATGCCTATATGGCATTCTCGTAAGCCTATATGGCTATTTTGTACCTATATTTTATACTTATATTGACATATATTGGTGTATGCCTACATGGATATTTGCTTAATACAAATCTATATTATCGATGGTGTCCATATTTGCATTATAAATCCATGGTTCAATAGATATGAGTTGTGTGTATTCAAGTGTATACTTTACAACCTACGTGTATACTCTGTGACTTACATGTTTTCATGAGTATACCTTCTATTCATGCATATACTTTGTATTAATTTGTGTATACTATATATTCGTGTGTATACTTCAAGGATTGTGTGTTTATGAGTATTGTGCTTCCCTTATTCACATGTACATGCTTGACTTATTCACATGTATACTTATTAATTGGTTAGCCCTAGCATTGATCATTATTGTCCTTCATGGTTTGTCTTGAATATTAATTAATTGATGCTAAACAACTTTATCTAAAAGCAATAAACACATTTTCAACTGGTATTCCATGAAATGATTCATAAAAAGATTCCAATATATTTAACCCCACTATCCTCTAAACCATCTCTTTTCTCAAATTTCACTAGAGTTTATTGAAAACTCCCATATCTGGACCTCATACAACCTCAAAACCTCTTCCAACACTCTTCATTCTGCCTACACAAACTTCATTGACCACCAAATTATATTGCCCCTTGACTTTACCCACTTTTACTCCCTCAAACCTCTATTTTTCATTCAAAACCCCTCTTTTCCCAACTAGGGCATCATGCTATAACATACTTTTGACCTCCCCTATCCTTGTAGAACTTCTGAACACATCAAACTCCACAACCTCACCCTATTTCCAACCTATTCTAACTTATTCTCAAGCAATTTCTTCTTTTCACAACATGTAGCCTTGCTTTTAAGGCCTAAATTATAAATTTTCAATAGGGACAATGTTAGTAATCTCTTCCAATACCTTTACCAATGCTATTTTCTTATTCCTACTCCCTATCATACTTACATAATTGACTCAAATGACCCCACACTAAGTCAAAACTAAAAAAAAGATTACAAAATGGCCTATCATGGTTGTATTTGATATTATCGTGACTAAAAGAAATGAACTAGACCTACTTCATCAAATGGAGGAACAAGGTGCTTTGCACCAATGATATATGCTTTTTGTGTGGAAAAATTAGACTTCTCAATCGCCATGTGTATGTTTCTCTTTTTGATTGTTTTGCATGCCATCATAAGGGATCAAGATGGTTGAACATAGCTCAAAGAAATTCTACATGTTTGGGTGTGAAAGAGGACCATGCCTAGCATAAACCTACCTATTGGGATGCATTGGAGAAACTTTTTTGGTGACACAAATTTCAAAATGAAAGTTGCACCACTTTGCAACTTTACACTACTTGCATTTCACACTTTTTCCATCAAGTGAAAACTGAATACCATAGGAAAAAAACTCAATTATAAGAAAAAAATGAGAGAGGTTATTATAGAGGGGCCCAATGCAATCCCATAGGCTTAGATGGATAGTTCGTAAACATCACGGTTTTCAAGTAATATCTTGTCAAAGTTTGCTTCCCTTTTGCACTTTGGACCCTTAAGAGATCAAGTCAGTTGAACATAGCTCAAAGCGATTCTACATGTTTGGGTGTGAAAGAATACCATTCCTAGCATAAGCGTTCCCATTGGATGTGTTTGAACAATCCATTTGGTCACATGAGTTGTAGAATGAAAGTTACACCACTTTGCAACTTTCAACTACTTGCATTTGACAACTGTTTCCCCAAGTGAAAATTCACCACCACTATACATTTCCTTTGAGATAGAAAAAATTAAGAGAAGCTATTATAGAGGGGCCTAAAGTGATCCTATAGGGTCAGATGAGAAGTTTCAAAGTGTCACGATATCCGAGTAACAACATGCTGAAGTTTGTAACCATTTTGCACTTTGGACTCTTAAGGGATCAATCCAGTTGAACGTAGCTCGGAACGATTCTATGTGTTTGGGTGTAAAAGAGGACCATGCCTAGTTTAAACATACCTATTTGGACAAGTTGGAACAGTCTGTTTGGTCACGCGAGTTGCAGAACAAAAGTTGCACCACTTTGCAACTTTGCACTACTTGCATTTGACACTTTCTTCATCAAGTGAAAATTCACCACCATGGAACAGGTTATTATAGAGGGGCCCAATGTGATCCCATAGGATTAGATGAGAATTTTCTAAGCATCATGGTATCCGAGTAACAACATGCTGAACTTTGTAGCCATTTTGCACTTTGAACCCTTAAGGGATCGATCTGATTAAATGTAGCTCAGAGTGATTCTACGTGTTTGGGTATGAAAGAGAATAATTCTTAGCGTAAACATACCCATCTAGACATGTTCGAACAATTTATTTGGTCACACAATTTGCAAAATGAAAGTTGCACCACTTTGCAACTTCCCACTACTTGCATTTGAAAACTTTTTCCCCAAGTGAAAATTTTCCACCACAGGAAAATGCCTCCAAGGTAGCAAAAACCGAGAGAGGTTATTGTAGAGGAGCCCAACATGATCCCATAGGATTAGACAAGAACTTTCTAAGCATCACATTATCCAACTAACATGTTGAAGTTTACAAGCATTTTGCACTTTGGACTCTTGAGAATCAATCCAATTGAACATAACTCAGAGTGACTCTGCATGTTTGGGTATAAAAGAGAACCATGCTTGGTGTAAGCATACCTATTTGGATGTGTTGGAATAGTATGTTTGGTCACATGAGTTGCTGAATGAAAGTTGCATCACTTTGCAACTTTCAACTACTTGCATTTGACAACTTTTTCCCCAAGTAAAAACTTGCCACCAGGGGAAAATACCTCCGAAATAGCAAAATGTGAGAGAGGTTATTGTAGAGGGGCTTGGAACATGATCCCATAGGATTAGAGGAGAATTTTCTAAGCATCATGGTATCCAAGTAACAACATGCTAAAGTTTACAGCCATTTTGCACTTTGGAATCTTAAGGGATCGATCCAGTTGAACATAGCTTAGGATGATTTTGCATGTTTGGGTACAAAAGAGGACCATTTCTAGTGTAAAAATACCTATTTAGATGTGTTGGAACGGTCGATTTGGTCACATAAGCTGCAGAATGAAAGTTGCACCACTTTGCAACTTTGCACTGCTTACATTTGACACTTTTTCCATCAAGTGAAAACTGGACACCACAGGAAAACCACTCTGAGATAACAAAAACTAAGAGAGGTTATTGTAGAGGGGCCCAATGTTATCTCAGAGGCTCAAATGGATATTTTTTAAAAACCAAGGTTTCTAAGTAATAACCCATCAAAGATTGATGCCCTTTTGCACTTTGGACCCTTAAGTGCCTCAAATTAGGTCAATTTTGTGAAGCAACTATCAATAAATCAATTCCAAAACAACAAATAACCTCAGGAAATAGTGTATCAAGTCTCAAAACCTTCAAATCTTCCACTTTTACAATTTTACAGTTTCACTTAATGGACTCTCAAAACCCTTATTGAGGGTTACAAACCAATTATGATAAAAAAAAAATTATTTCCTCAAATTTGTGTTAAAAGACTTCAAAATACTTTCAAAAGTAACCTAACTCATTTCTCTAAAGAAAAATAATCAACAATCAAACTATAAGGTTTTGTACAATCCACACAAGCTTGAAACAAAAAAGGAAAAGTGTTGCAAATACATAAAACAATGTCCTATATTTTACTAATTTCTTCAAGAATACAAGTTCTGCTCTTTTCCACGACTTTACAATGCTTTATATAGCTATTCCAATCACTTAATGACCTTCTTGAGACTTTGAATACATTGAATATTACCTTCACATGACCTTTTTCAATTTTTTTACATTTCAAAATTCAAATCTCATTACACGTAAATCTCATTACAATGCCTTAGGTACTCTGTTCTCATAGATATTTTATAGTGTCACTCATGCATTTGAGATTCTCTTATAATTTCTACAATGTAGGTGCTCATTATGAGGTTAACTTCAAATGAGTAACTTAAGATTCCCTCGCTAAGCTTCACACGCTTTTTTATAATGGCTTCAAATCATAATTGAGATTTGTCAAGATCATCAAAATAAGGATGTTGCATTTCTTTTTTGGCTAAGATTCTCTTCGATGGCTCATAAATCAGCATTTTTATACAACGAGAGACCAATCAATTTTTAGTAGTTTACATACAAATATGTAAAGTAAAAGAAGAAAAATAAAGAGCATCCAAAATGGAAATGAAATGAAAATAGATGGAAGGAACTTACAGATAGGCATGCCAATCTCTCAAATTAGTCACTCCTGGTCATACATCTTCACTGGGAGTTCCAGGATACCTATTGCACACAACACCTTTCATGAACAAAATAACTTGAAATTTGAGATGCTCTTATAATGGCTACATCATAGGTTCTCATGATAAGGTTAACTTCAAATGAATAACTTGAAATCCCCTCACCAAGCTTCACACACACTTTTGTAATGGTTTAAAATCATAATTGAGATTTGTTAAGATCATCAAAATAAGGAGGCTACATTACTTTTCTCGCTAAGATTCTCTTGGATGGCTCATAAATCTACATTTTCTGCAAGGGGACACAAATCAATTTTTAGTAGGTTACTTACAAATAGGAAAAGTAATAGAAGATGTTATCATTGGAATCAAACAAATTAATGTGCATACAAGTATAAATTAATAAGAACCGATGTGCATACTTACAATTTAATCCAACGAACCATTCAAGTCTACTCTACTCTTTATTGTGTCATGTATTGCCTCATGGTAAAACTCACCGACCTTCCACAAGGTCTTGTTCAAAGGTCTACCCCATATTTGGTCAAATGAACATTGGATGCCACAACAAAGTTTGAGTAATGAAGAACCTTACGATGCATGTCAAAGTCTTGTAACAGCCAATGTTTAACACTCTTATGTGTGTACCTTCTAAGCCACGTTCTAGTAACAACAACTAAGCCTGTAGGTTATTTGATATTTTCTAACTATAACTGGGGACTCCAATTTATTTTTGGCCTCAACACAATGACACAAGTAATAGCCCATTCCCTCTTCGTTGTCTTCATCTGCAATAATTGCATAAACATACCCTACATTGATATGTGTAGAAAATATCTTGAAATTATTAAACATTACGAATACACTACAAATTAATATAACATTATGGAATTTCAAAAACTAAGCAAGCAAATATATTACCTAGTTGAACTAGATTTGATACGTGGTCAAATTCAACTAATGATTCCATTTGTGTTACTTCCAATGTCATTGGAGGGAAATGTGTGAAGTGGGCTAAGATAACTTGTCAACCATTTTTCAACCCACTCCCCTGACTCACAATCATTCTAGGCTTGCATGTACATGAGGGACAAAATCATGGCATCTTCCCTGTATCCATACTCCATGAACCTGCATTTGAGCTAAGGAAAGAGTGTAGCTCACTCAATCTTGTTAGTGTACAACAATCCTCATATGGTGCATTGTTATTATCATCCATCAACCAAAAAAATCTAAGAACTAAAGACATTCCTTCATTACCTGGACCCATCAAAGCATTAAACCACTCAACAATTGATCTTGCATCTATCAACTTTGCACTATGTTTATAATTTAACTCTTCTTGTGCTAATGCTCTTTTCGTGCATGCTCCTACACCATCATGCTCCCCCTTTCCATGCCCGGCCTCACAAAAGTTTGACATATGTTGTACACTTGTAATGACATGCATCCTTCTCAACTAGTAGAACATGCATGAGTTCTTGAATTGTGTTGCATAGTTATCCAACTATATTATATGTGGACTGTATGTTATGCCCCTCTGAGACAAATCATTGTAGAACATCTAGAAAAAACTGTGCACGAACTCTAGAGAATGTGTGTGATCATCACTAATATAAAAGTGATACTCCCTCAATACCTTCCTTTGGTCCTTTGTACTCTCAGCTGCATGAATGAATGGTATGTGCACAAATATCAAAACTTGTGTAGTAGAGTGTAGTTCTCTACAAATTCAACCACTAATACTATGTTTCCAACTGGAAAGGTGTCCTCGCATAGCTTGAATTGTGTGTCCATCCACCAGGCTCTATGGGTATGCCTTGCATACTCATACACTAATTGTCACGAAACATGGACATAAACTAATACACTAGAATCTTCTGAATAACCAAATCACACCTTTTTGCTTGAGACCCATCTTTTGTAGTGTATGCCACTATTTTATACTTCTTGAACTCTACTATTTTTTTTCCCAACTCATATGTGCTTTCCATATGTTGACATACTGGCATTTACTACAAGCCACCACAACACTCGCAAGAACCATCCAAGCATGTTTTCCTATAGAATATTTGGCCATCCTCTATTTCACATAATTTTTTTGATAAGAACTCTCTTGAAGATTTTGGTGGGGCTTCTATGCCACAATCCTGCAAAACATCGTTAGTATGCAAATCCAAACATATAGAACAATAATCATCATAATGGATAGAGAATTCAATATGTAGTATACAACAACAAGTAGTGCATGTGTGATTCATCTTGACATGAAAAGGTTTAATCATTTCAAAAAATATTTGAAAAATTCTAATTTGAGGATAATCGTTTTGAAATTTATGAAAAAATTGGGTTTGAGTCATATCCAAAAAATGCTTTGGATGTGGTTCACGGTTCCGACTACTAATTCTCCTTCTTACCACATCCCTTTGATTCGGAGATGGCCTTGTGTTATTCTTCCAATACTCTTCAATTAGTGTTCCAAATGCTTCAACAAATTTTTTATCTTTTTGTGGCAATCTCTCTGAGAATGGCCATAATTAATTTGAATCAGTGCTCTCAATTCTTTGCCGCCTTTGAATGAAATTTGATAAAAATTTTCTACAAATTCTCATTTGTTCACTCATCTTTCTAATGAGACATGCTCTCTTTGTTTTATTGATTACCAAAGTTGATGTAATGACATGTCGAGTGACATTACTATCCTTTGAGCATGAGGTCTTACCCACACTCTCATAAGCATTCATTAGATTCTTCACAATAGTGTTTTCACTTGATGCCTTCGATGTTCTCAACCCAAGAGTCTTCATGATGTTTCCATACTCTATACCCTGCATCATTTCAACAAATAGTTGACATCTCGTGGTCTCATTTAGCCTTTCAAAGAAAAAATTCCAAATCTTATCAGCATATCTTCTACAACAACACGTTGAAATCTTACCTTTCATGTGCTGCAAAATATCCTCGTCAATATTAATCAAATACTTTGGCTTTCTATGCAAAATTCTAGGTGGTCTTCTCCTAGGTACATACATCTCAAAATTATGAATTTCATCAATACTTAATTGAGGTGGGCTATATTGCGTACCTTTGATCGAGGGTGGAGTAGAAGACATACCTTGAGGTTCACGTGGGGATGATGGCATACCTTCTTTGTCAAAATTGAGTGATGATGTACTCTCAACTTGAGATGTGGTGGATGGTGTCCAACCATATTCACTTGCAGTAGAGGGTGTCCCTCCATATTCACTTGTGGTAGATGGTGTCCCTCCATATTCACTTGTGCTTAATGGTGTCCCTTTGTATTCACTTGTAGTAGATGGAGTGTCTCAAACTACAGTATCTAAATCTAACCTACCATGAAGCTTTCGCATTCGTGCCCTTTGTGCTACCAATTCCTATTCTCTTTTTGATGGTTGAGGTTCCTCTTCAATTGGCTTGTTTTTCTCAATCGTATCCAATTTCTTCTTTTCATGATATGTCACCACCCATTCTCTCTCCTTTTCTTTGAAGGTTTCATAGTCTTTTTCTGTTAGTTTTTCCTTATTTGTTTCTTTGACATGGTGGATAATTTTAACTTTATCATGGAAATGAGATGAATATTAGCTCCTAAAAAATGTATCCATTCAAATACATTAAATATATTCCATTCAAGGCTTCATAAAAAATACTTACAATCATCCTGTAGAAG
This sequence comes from Sequoia sempervirens, assembly GCA_007258455.2. NCBI lineage: Eukaryota > Viridiplantae > Streptophyta > Pinopsida > Cupressales > Cupressaceae > Sequoia > Sequoia sempervirens. The sequence continues at coordinate 370,492,812 of VDFB02000008.1, read as the reverse complement.
AGTATTTCTAGCATATACAAGCATGTATAAGGCATGTGAATTCAAATTCCTTGGCACTTGAGCTGGTGGAGCATTGGCAAGCTAGCTCACTCACTAGCCTACCAATGTGGTAGGGTTGAGAAAGTAGGGGCATTGTATTCCTAATAGAAATGGGGTCTCATGGTGATAATATGCCTCAAACAAATGTGGTCCCATTTCTATTAGGCATACACTACCCCTACCTTCTCAACCCTACCGCATTAGCAAGCTAGTGAGTGAGCTCACTATCTTGCCAAGCTAACTAGCTTGTCAATGCTACCACATTTTGCATACATTTATATGAAAGATTCTTATAATAGTGGAGAGAATGGTTAGAATCCCTTGTAGGTAGGCTAATTGAGGAAACATTTAAAATATATCACAACATAAGTGATGAAGTAGATTTAGTGGTGCAGGTGCACCAAGTTCTAGTCCTTGAGTTAGGAAGGTTCAAGTTTGTGTTTTTGTGAGAATGGGTCATTTTAGTTCTATAGGAGTCATTTTTGTGTCAATTAGGTGATTAGAGAGTTTATAGAGAAATAAAGAGTTAAAAAGTGAAAATATGTCAAATTTGTAAGTTGCAAAATTGCAACAAATTTGAAAGACAAGAGTTAGTTTTTTTGAAAATTTGTTGTTTTGTTGGTTGGAGTCAGTTGAGGGATGGTAGTTGGTTTCTTTTGTGTTTAAAAATTCCTCATATGTTTAATTTTTAGGTTTGAGAAACTAAGTTTGAAAGAAAATCAATAAAATCATATTGTTTCCTTGTAATTTTTTGAGTTTTTCTAGAATTTATGAAGTTTCTTTGTATTGTATACTTCTGTATTGGGAAATCTTGCACTCCAATGGATTGAATTCGGTGGGAAGCAAGGTTAACTTCACCATAAAAATTTTTGAAGCATTTTTATTTGTTTTTTGTGCATTTGAGAGGCAATTTACTAAGGGTCAGTCTGTATACCGTATTTAAGGGTTTTGAGAGCATTTAAAATGGAATATTAAGCCTTCCACCCACTATATGCATCTATAACTCAGTGGATAGGCTTAGTTAGGGTTAATAAACATGGTTGCATGATTACCTGTGCAATGGAGGTCAAGATCATGATTTTTGGTGATGCCCTAGATGGCATTTTGGGTGTTTTTGCATGAAAAGGTGAGGTTGGAGAGGGTAAATGTGATAAATCTCTGAGGGAAGTCACTTTTTATGTTCTTTTAATCTTTTTTAGTTTATTTGGAAGATTTTGAGTGCACTGAGAAGGTCTAGTTGAGTGTGCAAGTGGGTTTTTCAATAAACCCTTGCCTAAATTGAGCAAATTGAGGGTTTTGTGTGAGGTCTTAGAGGGCGAGTTCTTCAAGATAAGTTGGAAAATTTGTGGTTGTGTCGCCTGGTGAATTCTTCCCCATTGGTTTCTTAGGTTGGTTACAAGATTAGAGAGGGGTCTCTTTGTAAAATTGGCCAAATTCATGGCCTAGGACAACGTTATTCTATGTTTTTGAAAGGGTTGATTGAAAGGAAACATATGTGGGTCTTTGTATGTTGGAGAAGACTGAAATGGGTTTCTATAATGATAGTTAGTATCAAAGGTTGTTAAAGATATCTTAGAGTTAATTTGGGAAAATTGGGTCTGTAGACCTACAAGGGTGTCTAGGTGAGAAAGGGGAAAATAAGCCAAGATTGAGTTTGTGAGTAGAAAGATGATTTCAAATCCTTTGAATTGATAAAGTGAGGGTTTTTTCAACCTAGGTTGCTATAATTTAGTGATGAGGTAAATTTAGAAATAGATATGAAAACAAAAATATTTTTGAAGATCTATCAATGTGGGAGGAGTATAAATTCCAACATTTTAGAGACATTAATGGAAAATTTGGTAGCATAGACAAGGAAATCAATTGCTTGGTATAACTATTTGACAAAATACCTTAATGAAAGCTTTAGATAGTGGTATGCACATCCATAATAGAGGATTGAAAAATGATGTTTTATTTTACTTCCTTAAAACTCATGTCATATACATGTGTATACAAAATGTGGAAGCATACACAAGGTAAGTCAATTTTCAAATAACAAAATAAATCAAAGAGATGTGGTTTAAAAATGTAATTGGAAAGTGTATAGAATTGTGTAATTTAAAATGTGCATTGACAACCTAAGGTTATAATGAAAAACAAACAATGATCAACATTGAATATGCAAAATAACAAAAATGAAAGAAAGTCATAATATAATAAAAGAAAATGTGTAAAGACTTCACATACCTAAAAAACTAGAGTTTCAAATGGAGTTCTACCCAATTATGTAACCTTTGCTTCTTTGTTCAAACTCCTCAACAATTTCACTTTTTCAAAAGCTTGTTCCCCTCCAAACTTCAATTGTATATCAGTTTTCACTGGAATTCAAACTTGAATTGATATTATATGCCTTTCAATGTGAAAAATATTCTATTTAATGCAAAGGTGGTGGAAAGATCATGAAAAATGTAGTGGAATGTGAAGAACATGCATGCACACTTCACAACATCATCAAAAATATACTTTTTTGTCGGAGCACACATAGAACCAAGAGAATATGTAGAATATGGGCCTTGAGATCATGGGTATATTGAGTTTTTTACCATTTTAAGAGCAAGCCAAAATGCGGTCACGTTATAATGTGAGCATGTTATTTCTTGCTCAAAATGGTCATATCTCTACGTCTTCAAAATGTGCTCGCGTTATGAGAAAGTTGGTTTTTTAATAGATTTATTTTCTCTCTTTGTCTATACCCTATATACCCTAATTCTATCTCTCTCCCCTCTACCCTTATACCCTAGTTCTATCTCTCTCCCCTCTACCCTCTACCCTTATACCCTCACTCACTCCTATATCTTTACCCTCTACCCTTAAACCATAATTCTATCTCTCCACTCTACCCTCTACCCTTAACCATTATCACATCAACCCTTAAACCCTAATTCTATATCTCTCCCCTCTACCCTCTACCCTTAACCATTATACCCTTTATCATCTTCCCTTTATCTCTCTCTCTCTCTCAACTCCCTCTCTCTCTCTTCAGTATCTCCCTCCTACCCCTTCACCCTCTCTCAACTCCCTCTCTCTCACTCACTCCTATCTCTCTCCCTCACCCTACCCTTAACCCTTATATACCTCAACCCATAACCCACCCCATCTCTCTCCCCTCTCCTACCCTTGCTCACACCTCATCCCTCACCCTTTATGTCTCTCCCACTTTCTTCTCTCTCTCTCATCTCCTCCTACCCCTCTCCCTCTCTCAACTCCCTCCTCACTCACCTGCCTAGTGTCTCCCTCACCTTCTACTCCAACCCCAGGCCTCTACCTTAAACCCACCCACCTGTCCCTCCACCAATCCACCCCAACCCAGGCCCCATCTCAACCCCATGTCCTCCCTCCCTCTCTCTCTCTCTCATCTCTCCCTCCTACCCTCTCTTCCTCTCACAACCCCCTCTCTCTCACTCACTCACTCAATCCTATTTATCTCCCCTCTACCCTCTACCCTTAAACCCTAATTATATCTCTCTCCCCACTACCCTCTACCCTTAACCCTTATACCTTCTATCCTCTACCCTTTATCTCTCTCCCGCTCCCTCCCTCTCTCTCGAGTCTCTCCCTCCTAACCCCTCTCCCTCTCTCAATGCCCTCTATCTCACTCAATCACTCATTCTATTCCTATCTTCTCTATCCTCTACCCTTAATCCTTATACCCAAAACCCTTAAACCCTAATTCTATTTCTTTCCCCTCTACCCTCTACCAATAACCCTTATACCCTCTATTGTCTACCCTCTCTCTCTCTCTCTCTCTCTCATATCTCCCTCCTACCCCCCTCTCTCTCTCTCACTCACTCCTTATGTCTCTCTCCCCTCTACCCTCTACCCTCTATCCTCTATCATGTATCTCTTTTCCACTCCATCTCTCTCTCTCGTCTCTCCCTCCTACCCCATCTCCCTTTCTCAACTTCATCTCTCTCACTCAATCACTCCTATCACTCTCCGCTCTACCATCTACCCTTAACCCTTATACCCTCTACCCTTCAACCCTAATTGTATCTCTCTCCCCTCTTCCCTCTACCCTTAACCCTTATACCCTCTATCCTCTCTCTCTCTCTCTCTCCCTCCTTCCTACCCCCTATCCCTCTCTCAACTCCCTCTCTCTCACTCACTCCTTCTATCTCTCTCCCCTCTACCCTCTACCCTTAACCTTTATACCCTAAACCCTTAAACCCTCTACCCTCTACCCTATACATTAATTCTCAACCCTCAACCCTTAATCCCTCAACCCTAAATCCTTAAACCCTAGACCCTTATATCCTCTACCCTTTACATTGGACTCTCAACCCTAATTCCCCAAGCCTATACCATCAATCCTCTACCCTCAACACTAATCCCTCAACCCTTAAATTCTTAAACCTACTTAGTAAACTCTCCACCCTAATCCCTCAACCCTCTTGACCCTTAATACCTCAACCCTTAAAACCTAATTCCTCAACCATAATCCCCCAACCCTATACCCTCAATCCTCTACCCTCAACCTTAAAATATCAACCCTATAAACCCTTAAACACAAAACCCTAAACCCTAAACCCCCAACCCCTATACCTTCTACCTTTCAACCCTAATTCTATCTCTCTCCACTCTACCCTTAACCCTTATACCCTCTATCATCTACCCTCTCTCTCTCTATCTCTCTCTCTCTCATCTCTCCCTCCTACCCCATCTCCCTCTCTCAACTCGCTCTCTCTCACTCACTCACACCTATCTCTCTCCCCTCTACCCTCTACCCTTAACCCTTATACCCTCAACCCTTTAACGCTAAACCCTTAAATACTCTACCCTCTACCCTCTACCCTATACATTAAACCTCAACCCTCAATTATCAACCCTCAACCCTTAATCCCTCAACCCTCAATCCTCTACCCTCAACCCTAATCCCTCAACCCTTAAACCCACTTATTAAAATCTATACCCCAATCCTTCAAACATTTTTACCCTTAATCCCTCAACCCTTAAACCCTAATACTTGAACCCCTATAACCTCTACCCTATACATTGCACCCTCAACCATTAAACCCTAATACCTAAACCCCTATACCCTCTACCTATACATTTCACCCTCAACCTTAAAACCTCAACCCATAAACTCTCTACCCTCTACCCTCTACCCTATAAACCCTTAAACACTCAACCCTAAACCCTAAACACTCAACCCTTAAGCCCCAAACCCTTAAACCTTCTACCATAAACCCTCAACCCTCTACCCCCTAACCTCTACCCTTAACCCTTATACCCTCTACCATTAAAACCTAATTCTATCTCTCTCTTGATTCTCTCCATCCTAACCCATCTCCCTCTCTCAAATCCCTCTCTCTCACTCACTCACTCCTATCTCTCTCCCCTCTACCCTCTACCCTTAACCCTTATACGTTTAACCCTTATACCCTCAACCCTTTAATCCTAAACCCTTAAACCCTCTACCCTATACATTAAACCTCAACCCTCAATTCTCAACCCTCAACCCTTAATCCCTCAACCCTCAATCCTTAAACCCTAAATCCTAAACCCTTATACCCTTTACCCTTTACATTGGACCCTCAACCCTAATCATCCAACCCTATACCCTAAATCCTGTATCGTCAACCCTAATCCCTCAACCCTTAAACCCTTAAACCCACTTAGTAAACTATCTATGCTAAAACCATCTTAACCATTAATCCCTCAATCCCTTTACCCTCTATCCTATACATTGGACCCTCAACCATAATCCCCCAACCCTATACCCTAAATCACTTACCCTCAACCTTAAAACCTCAAGCCTTGAACCCTCTACCCTCTACCCTCTACCCTATAAACCCTTAAACACTCAACCCTAAATCCTCAACCATTAAACCCTAAACCCTTAAACCATCTACCCTCTACCCTAAATCTTTTACCCTCTACCCTCAACCCTAATCCTTGAATGCTTAAACCCTTAAACCCACTTATTAAAATATATACCCTAATCCCTCAACCCTCTTGACCCTTAATCCCTCAACCCTCTACCCTCAAACCTCAACCCTTAAACCCTAATCCCTTAAACTCTATACCCTCTACCCTATACATTGAACCCTCAACCCTAATCCCCCAACCATATACCCTCAATCCTCTACCCTCAACCTTAAACCATCAAACCTCAACCCTTAAACCCTCTACCATCTAACCTCTACACTATATATTAAACACCTAACCCTCAATTCTCAACCCTCAACCCTTAATCCCTAAATCCTCAACCCTCAAACCCTAAACCCTCAACCCTAATACCCTCTACCCTATACATTAGACTCTTAACCCCAATCCTTCAACCATATGTACCCTCAACCCTAATCCCTCAACCCTATACCCTCAACCCTACATGATGTCACCCCTATACCATCTATTCTCAGCCCTCTACCCTATACATTTGATCCTCAACCCTCATATATGTATGTCCCTCCCTCATCATATCTCCTTCTCTCTATCCATCCATCCCTCCCTCTCTACCATAATCCCTCAACCCTAAACCCTAAACCCTTAAACCATTAAACACTCAACCCAAACCCTCAACACGTAACCCTTAAACCTTAAACCCTTAAGCCCTCTACCCTATACCCTCTACCCTCTACCCTAAACCCTAATCCCTCAACCCTTACACCCTTAAATCCAAGGAAAATCTCTACCCTAATCCATAAACCCTCAACCTTTAATCCCTCAACCCTTAAACCCTCAACCCTAAACCCTCAACCTTCAACCCTTAAGCCATAATCCTTCAAACCCTATACCCTCTAACCTATACATTGAACCCTCAACC
>VDFB02000008.1:370470768-370485945 GCA_007258455.2 Sequoia sempervirens | reverse complement strand
TCCTACATACATACAATCTTGCATGCATATAGGCATACATACAATATACATGTATTGATACATACAAACATACATAAATACATGACATACAAGCATGCATGTACATACAAAAATACAAATATATAAACATACATTCAACAGAGAAGCATTTAACATAAAGGACATAATGCAAGTGTATTATACTGCACTCATGTCATGTCTTGCTAGACATGCTCCCCACAAACGAAAAAAAACCATGTCAAAATTGAGATATAACGTGAGAACGTTATAACGCGCACACATTATATATTGATTTGGGAATCCCCAAGCCTTTGGATTGCTATTTTCCTTGGAATACCAAACCAAAGGCTTGGACGACATTCCCAATGACTAGAGATGTATTTTTGCAAATTCTACAATATTTCACATAATCAGGTTTTTGCTCACCGTCAGGATTGCACATGGTTCAATATCAAAAAAATCAAACATCTGGGTAATTTTAGGTTCTCTCTTAGCTATCCAACATTGTAATTTTTTTCACTTTCTGGAAATGCTAAGCCTTTCATCCATAATTTCTTTTGTTTGTATGTCTCTTTTTTGGAAAAGCACAGTGTTTGTTGCTTTTTTCATTATAAATTAACCGTTCATTGAAATTTCAAATAAATTACATTTTAGAAACTAGACTCCATTCTATGATTTTATTTAAAAAAAAAAACAAAATCAATTAGTTTCCAAAATTTGTAGGGGTAGTTTGACCAAAATTCTATTTTTTAGGAAGTGTCCACTTAAAAAATTAGTAAAAAATCAAGTATTCATTAAAAATTTATCAAAAAAATTGTGCATCAACTACATATTGTTAGCTAACTTCTGACTGTAGTGATTTTAAAAATACTAAAAATGGGTTCACTCTATAAGGGTCGTACAAGAGTTGCTATGCTATGTTTTACTGAAAAAAACAACACCAATTCCTATACGTCCCTTGTTTGAACCCCATAATATCAACCATTTTCAAAATAAATTAGTAGTATAGAAAGTAGACTCAAAGCACTTCGATCCTTGTTTGTGTTCCATCTCAAAATTTTGAGTGTAACTATCCTCAATTTCACGTCCAAGGTTAGTATTTCCTTATTTCAAAAGAAAGTGTCCACTTAAGTCCTCTTTTTGGGAATGATCTTTCTGCACTTACCCATCAGTTCTTAGGAGGAACTATATCTTCTTCTTCAGCAAATATTTTTTGCTGCAAACAATCTCAATCAACCTATTGGAAGCCTGATTGTGTTTGGAGGGCACGTTTTGAATTGAGGAGGCACAATTTTCATCTTCATAAAGAGGGATGAATATTTAAAATCTTGGCATTCCATTTACAGAGGGCCCGACCTTCCATTTGTATAAGTTGTGTGGTTCTCTTTTTCGTAGTTCACACATTGGCATGGGCAGTTTTCCTCTATAGAAAACTACGTACCAACTCTTTGATTGGTAGTGGTTTTACAGTTGGTAGGCCGTGATTTATCTATAGGAGGCATCATTCTTGGGAAGCTGAGAATTTCTTGTGGCGAATTGATTGATTGGTTGTGTGAATTTCCATTGGAAATATATTGTGTGGGCACATTCACAAGGGTGATTCTGTGGCTGTGAATTATAGTTTGAGAGGCCAAATTCCTTCATTTTCCTTCCCATGATTTCACTGTGCTAAGTTTCTTGCCCACTTCCATATTCTTTTCTGTGTAAGCTTTAAACATATCTAAAGTTTTGCATCAAATATTTATCTAGGGTTTGGAGGTGGGCCCGTGCATTGTGATTTGAGAATTTTTTCTAGACATTTATCCCACATTCATTTCGTGGAGATATTCTTTGTGCCTTAAATTTTCCAACACTTGCATTGTGTTATGAAGTTGTTGCAAGGTTTGTGGGCAGTGTTTGGATTGGTGGAGATTGCTTGGCTTGGTGGCTTGGTAAGGCATGATTGGTTGGGTTCATTTTTTTTGCTATCATGGATGCTTCTGGTGGTCATATGGTGTGATTGAGAGCTCCTAAAGATTCTGAAAGTGCCTCTATAGGCCCTTTTTTCATATCTTTTGCAAACAGAGGCCAATTTTTGTAAACCACATATCAACGAAAAGGTATTTTCGTCACCTTTGCAGTAGTTAAGGAATTTCTCTCATATTTTTCTATTTGGTGGTGCTCTTAATCCATTGGTTTTCAATATTGGTCTCACTTCATTTACAATATTTGGGAGTTTCTATTTGTTGTTGAAGGTTACTGTCTTTTTTTTTTGGAGATTTTTCATAGTTGATTATGGGGTTTTCAATTCATCCTATTGTCATTATGTTGGAAATGGGGAACTATACATAGTGGAGATATGGTATATTGAAGAACTTGAGATTGCTTCATCTTTTTCCATACCTATATAATCTTGTTCCCATTCCTAGTACTAATAGTAAGAAGTTTGCATGGAATTGCAAAAGGGATCATGTCCCTAGAGTTATTACAATGCATATTGATGATGCCACTTTTGATGCTATTGATTATTTTGAGTGTCCTCATACTCTTTGGACTAAAATAAGGGAAATACATGGAGATCCTGATACTCAGCCATTCCTAGATGATCCTAGTTTAGATTATCTTGTGCCTCTTCATTTTTCAGACAAGATACCCTATGATCATGCTACTAAGCTGGAGTTTGAAGTGTTAGGAATAATTTGAATCTTTAGATGAGGATGATGAGGGTTCTTAAGATGCTTCTTCTCCATTGGAGACAGTTGATGTACCTTCACCTTCAGTGATTCATTGTGTAGAGTCATTGATTGAGACTCCTATCATTCCTATTCAACAAGATCATTCATTTTGTGTTGATGATTCATTGCACACATCTAGTGATTCAACACAACTAGTATCCCATTGTCTTCTTGATTGGGATTTGTATTTGTCAGACATTGGTTGCTTGTTTGAATAGAATCTCATATTTTAGATGTGGAGGACACATTTGAGGGTATATCCCTCCTATTTGATGATAGTTGTGGTACAACTATTGTCACCCCATCTCAGTCTCTAGATATTGTTCAACATCAGTTTCCAGTGGTACTTTTTTTTTCAACTTTTGTTGTGATTGGGCATGTTCTTGATTGGTTTGTGGCATCAATTTCCAAGGTCTTGGCAACACACGAGAAGATTCCAGAGAAATCATCATACATCTTCATGCTTCTTTCCTTCAATTCCTATCTGGAATTGAAAGAATACCTACATTTGTATTTGGTTTTGTTTCTTCTGAAAGGGGGACAAGGGCGACTTCAGAATAGTGATTTACAATTTATATGAGGAAGCAAATTTCATTTTTTTCCTTTTCCTCTAACTTGAGGGGTTCGATCGAACCAGTGTATTCAACCGAACCTCATTAAGGGTTTGATCGAATACACTGGTTCAACCGAACCATCAACCCTAAATTAAAAAAAACCATATTTAAAGGGGTTGTTCGACTGAACCCCTTTAAATATGACAAAAAAAAACTCACATTTCGACTATCACTTTCTAAAATTACCAGAACTTGCTTTCCCTACGTGCGGCGAACCAAGACCGTGATGGCGAGCGAACTGATTTCTTCTTTCTGGCGAACACAAATTCAACTTAGTCTCTCCAAACTTCATCAACTTGACTTCCATAACAAGCACTAGGTATTTGAAATTTGAATTTTTTGGAGTTTAAAATGCATTGATATGTTAAATTTTGAAACCCTAGATGCAATTTTTTTCAAATTTGTTGAATTCAAATTGGATTTGTTTGGAAGTTTTTAAAGTGTTCTCAAATTTGTTGAATTCAAATTGGATTTGCTTCCCCATTTTGCATACATTTTTATGTTCTATGTGTAAATGAAATATGCCTTCCCATTTCAACAATCAAAGCTATGGATAGCTTGCTCCTAAATGGAAACACCAAATGAAACATATATAAAAACTTAATAGCATATGGAAACAAACAATATAAAGTTATGAAGTTCAAATAGAACCACAAATTGTATCATTTGTAACATTAAAAATGTCCATATTAACCTATCAAGAGATAAATATGCAAAATAGATTTAATTTTAGTTACAAGAAAAATGTATAAATCATAAATTTAAAACATAATTATGTACATGGGAAAATCCTCTTGGAAGAAAAATCCCACAACCAAAAACATGAACCAATTATATTATTTGATAATAATATCATTTACAATAAAATATTCATGTGCATACCCTTATAGTAGTATCATCAACATGTGATTCATATGAAGTAATTTCTAGTAGCATGATGATACCTATAAAATCATTATGCTTTCTCCATCTCAAACACCCATAAATAGGAAAAATTTAAACCATAAACCAAGTGTGGTTTACCAAAGCCATGAGCCAAAATAATGACCTAAAAATGGCACAAAATTTGGCACAAATTCCAACACCATATTCCTTGACTTGGTTTATAGGATGTATTTAACAAATGCTTTACATCTTGTCAAAAAAATTCAAATCCTCCTCATAACCGACACTCCATTTTTGACATATTCAAACCCATTATTTAAGATTATCTTGATGATTTTCATAATTCTAATCAATATTCTAGTGTACAACCCCCCTTTTTTATTCTCTTATGTGTCATATAACATTTCATAAGTAATTCCCATCTTTCAATTTCATACAATGCTCTTACAACTTCTTAAATATATAAAAGGGACAACCCTAGTTGAACAATTAGGATTATTTAATTATTATCACCTACATCCATTCATTACATGTTATTAGTTTTTAGTTGCACACATTATTAGGAAATATGCATTGTCTAAGAAATTGGGGTATATTTCATGTTTGGGAGTGTTTTCCTTGATCTTTTATCTAGTTAAATTAATATCCTTTAAGATCTTGTTTTATGGAGTTTTCATCTTAACTCTAATATGACTAGCAAATAAAATGACGATTAAATCATTTTTTGATATAATAGCTAATGAGAACCATATAAAGAGCCACATTAAAGAAGATGAAAAATAATGATGAAGACTATGATTTAGATACATATGTTGCTAAACAAGATATTTTCCTAAATTGATAATTATGTATTGATGCACCTATATCCACTCATTATTTATATTACATTATCCTTCGTTCCATTCCATGTTAATTAATTTTCCATCCCTGTATTCCTCTATCCTTACTATAATTCCTTCCATGGGATCCACCATCTCTCCACTATTTTTCTTATCTCCCATCCCCTTTATATGTTCACACCATTATTACTACTAGCACTATACTATATGTAGATATATTCTTCATACCATTCCTCCTTATCCTATGAAAATCTAACCTTATAGTGCTTCTCCTTCCATTACCATGCCATTACCTTTCAAGACCTTCACCTCTTTATACATTCTCCTTTTTATCCTACACTACTCATACCACTAATATATCCCTATACCTTGGATATACTATTGAAGAAATTTAACTGACTTTCAATATCGCAAAAATTAGACCCATATTTTTAAACGTAAAATGTGTATAATAAAGCACAATCCATGCTTCATAATTCAACTTCACTAATATCTATCGAATTAACTTAGGTTCATTACAATAAGATAACCATAGAGCCATAATTAGTTGTCAAGATAATGGTAAAGTTTTCAATAGCCATATTTATCCTTCCACATGCCACCATTAGACATACACATAAGATTCATGAACATCCATACCTATGACCATCCAAATACAAGAAATATAACTATATATCATGCACACCATCAACATACACATAAAATATCACACCCATCATCAACACAACTAATAGTTACCATATCATATTATCTATGTTCTCATACAAATGTGTCTTCAAATACATCAAAGCACTCATGAGTAAATCCACTCTATAGAGCATACACACAACTAAAAAGGTGCCCCTAAGGTATTTGTCTCCTATATCTATCCTCTTAGCCTATCCTTCTCTATGGATATGTTCCACTCATATCTACTACCCTGAGGTGATCCATGTCTCAATCCTTGTCAAGGTCACTCCTCCTCTCTACCTATATCCTTTCTCAATGAGCTAGATCTATCACTGCTACTCCCCAAAACACCTACATTTAAATATTAAAAAAATGTTTAATAAATCATACAACATTGATTAAAACTAACTAAACAATGAAAGCATTTAATATTATAACACCTTATGAATTATATTGAATGTCCCCACCTTGAAATTTATAGCCATCGATGTCAATCACTTATTCATACTATAGCTTTGTTCTCCAAAACACCTACATTTATATAAAAGTGAATTTTTAAGAAAAATAATATTTAACCTACTTTTAACTCAACAATAATGGATGTATTTCTATCATAAACTCTCCGTACTCATAACAAATCATGGCCTAGGTAGAGTATAAAAAATGTTGTTTCCAACCTCATATGTAAATCTAGAGTTAGAGTGCCAAAATTGTTGAATTTCATCCTTTGTGCTATTAATTAGCTTCTTATCAACTCATGGAAGCCTACTGCTAAAAGCCCAAGTATGATTTTCAATAGGACTTTCTAATCATGATCTTATTGATAGTACTTTTGATAATGTTTTACGATTTAGGCTTAATTCAAGACAAGTTTACCTTAATAATTGAGCCCTTTTAATTTTTTAATTTCTTACTAATGATGTTATTACTCTATGAGCAACTCTTTTATCTTTTTCCTTACTAAATTATTTACAATAGAATTGAATGCATTAAAAAAAACTTTAACAACAATATTATTTCGATCAAAATTTTTGTTTACATGAATCTTTGAAATTTATTTACTAAAGGTCTCATTTTGTACATGTCTTTAGTAATTGTATAAAAATTTAGAATTTTTTGGTTAATGTCTTATTGGAAAACCATTCATTGAAAATTTTTGAAGCCCACAACCGAATGGTTTGTGATGACCTCTTGCCTTCAAGAATTTCTATTATGCTCATCAATTTCAAACCATTTTGAGGTTCTTGAATGTTTTTAAATTTTAACAAACTCATTACAAAAAGATGGTTTTTGAATTTATTTTTCTTCTTCACAAAGGTTCTCTCTTCTTATGTAATTTGGAGACACATTGAGTTTCATTGGTTCATGTGAGCTATCAATTTAATCATTGTTATCAACAAGTCAATTATTGAGTGCAATTTCAATGTCATAGGGTTCATATCCACATTAGTCAAGAAATTGTTGATGTATTTCTTCTTCTTCTTCTTCTTCTATGATGCTACTCTTATCAATAGGTGTTCCATCAAATTTTACAATATTTTCACATTCATGTTCAACATTTTTAGTTTCAATATTATTGTCACTTTCATTTTTTAAACATTTCATTATATTGAACATTAAAATATCCAATTTAAATGTCATTTAAGGGTAAATAAGGACCTTCATCTTCTTTAAATATATATTTATAACAAGTATATATATTTAAAGAGTAAATATATATTTTAAACATATACAATACATATGGTCAAGGATTAGTGAGATATTTATAACAAGTATGCAATGAAGTCAAACTTTATTAGATGAGATTCCTAATAAATTAGTTTTAGAAATTCAATTTATAGCTTTATGCAATCTATAAGTTTAAATAGTTTGATGGTATCTAAACTTTATACATATTTATAACAAGTATGCAATGAAGTCAAACTTTATTAAATTTGATTCTTAATAAATTAGTTTAACCAAATTCAATTTATAGCTTTATGCAATCTATAAGTTTAAATAGTTTGATGGTATCTAAACTATGCACATATAAAAATGATAAATGTCTGATTATTTTGCTTTCCAATCTATAATTTTTTTATGTTCTCGGCTATATAATTGAAGTTCATTTATGTTAACAACTATTAGATTAAATATTTTTATCCCCAATTATTTTCAAATAATTTTATACTAATCTTTGTATTCTTATTCTTTCTTTCATCATTTCATTTAAAATTTGAACCATTTAAGATGCTATGTTATAGATTATAGTTGTCTTCCAATTCTTTTTAAATTGTTAATGGTATGAAAATATTATTGATGAGTAGATGAATTATTACAAGTTCTATTTTAGATTTGTATTCCCTTTATCTAGATATATTATTTACCAAAGTCTCATTGCTCTTTTAGGTGTACTGTATATATATATATATATAAAACATGGAAAATAAAGATAATGTTTCACCTATGCCAGATTCTTTGTTTGCAAATACTAGTAATGAGATTAAAAAATTGAGAGATTCATTAGCACAAGGTGCAAACCTGGGGATATATAGTGAAGCATGCATGTTAATATTGCATAGTCTAGAAAAACTAAAAGATGAACTTGAGAGGACTAGTGCATATTCCCCAAATAGAGTGACTACTATTCTTTCCCGCATGCGGGAAGAAGTGCATGGTGACGTTCCCCTTAAACAAATACAGGATAGTATCACCAAAGAAATGATAAAAGCCACTTGTTTTCCATTTTATCAAAATGTGCTAAGGTTAGGGGATACCAGGTCACTAAATGTGTCAATCATGCTATGGCCTCATTGATCTACGCGATTTCTCACAGTACATGGTCTACACCCAAACAATGACAAGATTCAATTGTATTTTGTTAGCAGGTTATGTTGAGGTCCATTTGGGCCTCAAAGTTAACTACTGGACATTCCATATATCCTGGTTAGGGGTGTGGTAGGATTGTGATAGGCCCACCTATCGTCGAGAAAATGAACACACCCAGTGTTTAGGGTATTGGTTGGTGACAGGTCTCCTGCTCTCACCCAAGCTCTAGCCCCCATAGCAGATAAGGTTGTCGTTGCTTCCCAAAAGGAAGCAATTGACACTATAGGTGACATTGCGGCTGCCACCACTAGGATATCTAATGATCATGTAGGTCAGTATTTGATATCCAAACATTCCCAATCCACACCATTTTCAGCACAGTGGACCACCATGGATCCTTTACAATGGCCAACATCCTCTCCTACATAGCTTGATGCACTTACAGGAGATATGCCACGCATGACTAAATTGTTTGGTGAGGACTGTTGGAGGCATATGCCCACATTGCATCAGACAATGGGATGGGTATAGAGCATGTTAGAGAGCATTTGATATGTAGAGGTTGTTCAGTTCCAGGATCCCATCACTCTCAGTCGAGCACTAGTGCACATCGGGATCCACCTAAAGTTCATACGACAACTGCACAGACTATGGGTTTTACTGATATGTTTATTGGTTCTGGTTCATCATCACCGATGCCATATCACCTTTATAGTCCTCTACATTCATCATTTTTGGCACAACATGGGATAGATCAGATGGATGCAGATGTTGATTCTTCACTTGATCATTTGATGGATATGGTGGAGGCAACTATTTCAAGGACTTAGGTCATCCGATATCAGATGATGTGCATGTATGTGTGCATGTGCATGTTTCAATTCTTTTTTCATTATTTTTAATTTTTTCTTAAACTAGATATTCATGTAAATTGATATATATGTGTATATATATTGTTACAAGTGGACATACCTCATATCACTCCTACACACAGTCGGATAGTGTGCATGTCGATGTGACTCAGTGGATAATCTAATGTCAGTGGACATGCGAGTTTTACATTTTTATATAATCACACGTGTATATGTACATGCAATATATTTATGTATGCATAGATCTAGAATGATATTTAAAAATACAAGTTCATTTAAAAATAACTTTCATAAAATTTATTTAATATAAATTATATGTATTTAACACATCTTGTCCACAATTTTATTTGTAGGGCTCAGCACATCCATCAGAGTAGGACCGTTCTCATTCAGATGGCCATTCATCTAGGAGTAGACACTCATATTAGGCCATGCACTCTAGATTTATGATCTTGACAACATGTATTTGATTATATGATGATCTTTAATAGTATTTGATATTTGATGATCTCTAACTTACATTTGCTTATTTGTTGATCTTTAGTATTCGACATTTGATGATCTTTAATTTACATTTTGCTTTTATAATATGTACATATATTTTCTTATATGATATATACATACATTTGCCTATTGCTTATAATATGTGTTATGTTTATATGTATTGAATCCCTTTACATATATGTACATGTGTTTGATTATGGTTTAAACATGTTTACACATAATATATGATGCACTGTTTAAATATTCAATATACATACATGTTTCTTATTTTATGATCTTTACAACTTACATTTCATAGTCAATATACATTCGATCTTAGTGAATTTAGGGAAACCAATGCCACTTTATAATTAAGTTCATTCATGCCCACCACAAATATATTTTTTAAATGACTTAAGCAACATGAACCATTGAGTTGAGAACAAGATAGAATATTTTGACAAGTAACTTTAAATTCAATTCAAATATAATTTTAAGAAAATTCAATTAAAATTATATCAAGCCACATATGCTTTTGACAAGTAACTTGAAATTCAATTCAAATATAATTAAGAAAATTAATTCAAATTATACCTCTATTATACATTCTCGACAACTAACTTGAAATTCAATTCAAATATAATTAAGAAAATTCAATTCAAATTATACCTCTAATATACATTTTTGACACTTTAAAAAAATTCTAAAATTACTAGATATGTTGTGCATACCTATGAATTAAATATGTTCAACAAACTCCACAATGAAATAACTTGTTTGTTTACTACTTAATTCATTTAAACTATGATCTAGTTATTCCATGTACACTTGAATAATTTTGATTCACTTGGAGCGCAAATTTTGGAGAAGTTTTTGCACATTAATCAATGAGTTAAATATTGGAGCTCGACAACTTTTCATTTTTGTCAATCAAGGAAAAATTTGGAGGATAATTGAACTAAGTTGGTAGAGGACTTGTTTAGAGTCATCTTTAAGTTGAAGAAGAAAATGGGACAACAAAGAAAAATAAAAAATGTGTCTCAACAAAAATTGTCAAAAGAAGAACAAAAGAGGCGTGACCAAAACCTGGAAAATTATCATAGAAAGAAACAAGGTACATGCTTGTTTCTTCAATTCTCACCTCAATTGTGTGTTTAGGACTTTACTTGAAGGTTTCTAACCATCATTGCACTTGAATGACTATAAATACTAAATGTCCTCAAGTCATCTTGGTCATGCAAGTTGCACTTTATATGATCCTTGACCCGACTCCTTAAGCCAATTTTTTTCTAATATTTTTATTTTGTGTCTTTGGTCTTTTATTTTCATCCTTCAATGTTCTCAAATTATTTTATGTTTTATGCTCTAGGACTCCTCACTGAATCGAGCCAAATCTAGATATTGATCAAACGAACTGCTGAAGAACATGGACCTTGAAGTTAGAGGAGACCCAAGTTCAAACAATGCTTGTTGGAGAGGGTCAGATCACTCGCCTTTACCCAATGGACCAGCATTAAAAATAGCACAAACTTCTCAAACTTATAGCTCATCATGTTTCATCGCTTTGTTTGCTTGCATACATAAACTTCATTATATTTAACATCATCTCTCACTTTTGTTTGCAAATATTTTGTGACACATGTAGGAAGAGCTCAACAAGCGTAAGTTTGCATGCCAGCTGAGCCAAATCTAGACATTGATCAAATGAACTCAAGAATGCATGGTCCTTGAAGATAGGGAGGAGGCACAAGTTCAAACAATGCATGTTGGAGAAGGGTCGGGATCACTTCCTCCTACTGGTATGGATGAGCATATAAAACCAGATGAGAAGGTGGGGAAACAAATTTCTCATAGAAATTTAGATCATTTACTTGAAATGGATATGGAGAAACTAAAATATTATGCCAACCAACCTTATAATAAGAGAAAGAGGTCAATGACTAAATCTGTAAATGGAATGATCAAACTACTACAATCATCTTGATACACTTGAAAACCCAATTGTTATCACATTTACTTCTTCGTGATGAGCTCAAAGAGTCATTACAATTGTTGGGTGTCCATTCAACATCAAATAAGAAGAAACACATGGGATTACAAAAGGATATTGTTTAAAATGTTAAAAAGGGTTTAGATTCCATTGGGAAAGGATCTCTATCAGTGGATAAGGCCATTACAAGAAGGATGATGTTGACATCTATTGTACATCAAGA
Organism: Sequoia sempervirens; assembly: GCA_007258455.2. Taxonomy (NCBI): domain Eukaryota; kingdom Viridiplantae; phylum Streptophyta; class Pinopsida; order Cupressales; family Cupressaceae; genus Sequoia; species Sequoia sempervirens. The sequence goes on along the minus strand of VDFB02000008.1, from coordinate 370,473,848 downwards.
TAGCAAGAAAAGAAAAAATAGCACACTTTCAACCGAATTGCTATAGTAGAACCACATTGATAAAATATGAAAGTTTTTGGATGAGAGTTTAGAAAGAAATTGGGAAATTATGTATAGAGCTCCAGTTCGACAAGATTGAAGATGTTGTTAGGAACTTGGTCTCAAGTTTTTGGCATGATCAGACTCATCCATCATCAAATACTAGAGATGTTATGAGACATAGGATTGGACCTAGTATTTATGAAAATCATATCAAACATTGGCTAGACATAACACAATTTAAGATGTATATGAACTTTTGTAATGCATATCCTCATATAAAGAATAGGAAAACAATGTTTCAAAGGTTAAAGCCATATTATGTGAAGATAAACAAGTTCTTTGAAACTTGTTGTTGTCGTTATCATATTGAATTTGATCTCTACTATCAGGTGTTTCGAAAGATGAGAGAAGAAATATGTGGGTTTCAAAATGCACCTCCTAAATAGGCAAGTTTGTTCATAAAGTCTATATTATGTGATCATGAAAATGGACCTCAAATAAATTGCATAAAAGGAATTTGTGAGACATGTGGAAATTTAGCTAAATTTCCTTCAAGAATTGAGGATACTGACCTAACAAAGATAGTAAATTGCAAGAGGTAAGTACTATTTTTAGAGAGTTTATTTGTTTCAATTTCTCATAGATCAAGTTATTTGGATTCTCTTTGATGTAATGTTTCATTGATCAAGTGTGTTTATTAGTTATTCACATATTTTACTGACACAGGTACAAGTATGTAAAGTTGCAAACAAATTTTGGGAAAGAATCCACAAGGTTGAACTATGTAGAAGAGGAGATTCCCATTGGAAAATTTACGGAAGATTTTCGAAAATTGATAGGACCATACATACATCATTCCTTTTTTGCTAAGTGGCAAGCACAACAATTCCAAACATTGAGAGATACTTTCCCACGTGGAACAGTTCTATCAGTAGTTGACTTTGTAGAAAATTACTCCTTTGTACATCAAAGAAGATTCAATCAGAGTATTACTTTTCAAAGCAGATCACTATTATGGTTCATGTGTGTTGTCGACATGCACAATTAGAATTGGATGGTGTTGAGAGTACAGATGAAGAACGAGTCATTAAAAAAGAATATCACTTTTATATTAGTGATGATAAAGAGCATGACACACTTTTGTCCAACATTGTTTTACAATATTTTTTGAGAATTTGAGAAGAAGGGGTGTCAAATTTGAAAATCATTTTGTATGGTCAGATGGATGTGTGGCACAATTCAAATCTTCACGACCATTCTATGCACTTTATAGATATCATAAAATCTACAAAATACAACATGTTTGGAGTTTTTTTTTAGAGTGGGCATAGAAAGGGTGAGCATGATGGAGCAGGAGCTTGCATCAAACTATCTTTAAGAAAGCATCAAATGAGTTACCCAAAAGATCGTCTAGACAATGCACATGATGTTGTTGAATGGTGCAAGAAACACTTTGCATCAAATGTGGTTGACACATCTTCAAGAACAAACTGACACATTCCACATAGAGTGTTTTGGGAATGCTCGAGGGTATGTATAAATTGCATTAAATCAAAAATTTGAATTTATTTAAATTTAATATATATATATATGTATACATATTTGTTCACATAAGTTTTTGTTGTACATATGTATCTAGGTGTGGATAGAAGATCGATGCATGGATGCAAGAGGGTAGAAAAAACAAGATATTTGCATTGTGTTAGGAGTTCAGATAGTCGCCATGGATGGATATTAGACACAAGGGATTACTCTTGTTTTTGCACTGAGTGCATTGAGGGAAACTCTGATTATGCATGCAACAATCAAGAACTTGGATATGTTGGTAAATGGGATACGGTGCAACTAGTTGTTTCAGAAACATACGATGAAAACGAGGAAGAAAGATTTGAGACATTCCTTCGATTTCAATTGATTATGACCATATTTCAGGATTGGTTAGAAAATTTTACACGTAATGTAAGTTTTCAATAATTTAAATATTATATATATCTAGTTAATGATCTTTAGAGACATTTTTAATTTTTTAGAATTTTTGGTAATAGAATTTGGTGTATAGGAGATGTTTTGTAGTCATAGCAGAGCCTTAAAACATCAAAGGTGTTAGCTATTATTTGTTGTGTTGCACAAAAGAGAGGAATAAGCTAACAAAACTTGAAACAAGTGATGGAATGTTATTTCCCACAGGTGAGTTTGAATTTAAAATTTTATATACATTGTATTCACATGTGCACATTACATTATAAACATTAAATATATATTGTACAAACCTTGTGCACGAAAATATTGCACACACGTTCATATGTCTTACCTTAGGTTCATGTTTACCATGCAGGTTCTGTTGTAGTACAAGGGACATATCTAAAGCAAGTCAAATTTGTTCAGCATGGGATTTATTTTGTTGACTATCAACCTGATAACAAGGTATATCAATATAGTCACTTAATAATTGCTACCACTCTACATCTTCATGCAGTTCCACATGCACGTGGCCGAAGAAAATGGAGACTAGATAGTGATGATCATCAAAAAATTCTACATGTTATTGAAGACAAGGCTGAACCAAAATCTTTGGCTTAGACTATATCCAAGGTTTTCAAGTTCACTTGTAACCCTATACATGTTCAAATGAGGACTTATACTAACTTGTACTTAGATGTAAATCATTTTGTGTAAATTACAATTATATGTACATATTTGTTCCATGGAAAATTCTTAAGTTCGAGAATTTTTGATAGCATTATCTCTCACTTTTTTTGGTTGCATGTAAACCCATATATATGCTTTCAATCCTTATTTGAAATGTAGTGAATTTTTTTAAAATCATTTTGCCTAAATTAGAATTATATGTACATATTTGTTCCATGGAAAATTCTTAAGTTCAAAAATCTTTGATAGCACCATCTCTCACTTTTTTTGGATGTGTGTAAACCCACATATATGCTTTCAATCCTTATTTGAAACGTAGTGAAGTTTTCTAAAATCATTTTTCCTAAATTACAATTATATACAACTTATATTTGTTTCATGGAATTCTT
>VDFB02000008.1:370414614-370470668 GCA_007258455.2 Sequoia sempervirens | reverse complement strand
AAACTTCAGGGAAAAAATAAGAAGTAGGTGTCTGTCTGGCCACCCTAACCACAATAAAATGATAATATTTTCTCATAATATTTTAGATATAAGTAGAGGAATGATATCTCAATTTGATGCATATTTTATTGTAATTTTTTCCAAGTAAATAATTAATTATGAATTTTTTAATACAACTTTTCAAAAATATAAAAACTCGTATGTCTGACCACCTTAACTTGGTCAAAACTTCATGAAATTCAATTTTTATTTTTTTAATCCTATAGTATGTGAAGCATAGAATGTGACACATGTTTCAGATTCAAAAAATGTGATACCGTTTGAAAGCTATAGATTTTTTTTCAATCAACCTATCAATTAGGACTTTAGTCGTAATTCAAATAGAAAATGAATAATAATAATTTATTAAATTCAAAGTAAAGGATAATTTATATTGGTGGAAAGCTGAGAATCTCCTTTAAAAACCCTTTTCAATTCATCAATTTTGGGTATAAAAAAAGTCGTCAACCACATACCCTACAGATACCCATCATATCACCACTTTTTGGCCCATCATGATCCTGCACATACCTAAATTTTGCAAATAATATTTTGTCGCTTGACAACTTTGATTACAACTTTGCAAAATTGCACTTTTGATCAATCTTCAATCCTTATTCACCTACAAATATGCAAATATATAGAGAGGGAATTTTTTTAATTTTTGGTGAATGGGGGTTTTTCTTGGTCAAACATCATTTCGGTAATTAAACCTTGAAATGAAATGAAACATGAATGGAAAGAATGATAAATGAACAATGCTATGTTGCAACTCACCAAACCCTTGAATGGAGATCATTAGAGGACTGGAGTCTAAAACATGAAGGTCTTGATCTTGCATGAAATGGATTGATTGGATGTTGATCTTGATGCTTGAATTGATTCTTGAATTCTTGAAACCTACATCATAATGTTAGCTCAAAAACCATCCATAGATGCAAATAACTTTGAAATGATGCTTGAGATCTTGAATGTTGACATAGAAAATTGATAAATGTGCTTTTGAATGCTTTTGACAATACTATTTTCTCTTGTGAAGTCTCAAAAATTTCTAGCTTCCTTATGGATATTGAATTGATAAAAACACCTTGTATTTATAGGTAATTTTCTAATTTCCTGACAATTAAACACAAAATTCCAACAATTACAATTTGAGTTTAAATCATAAAAAATGTCACCAAAAATATATTAAAATTTGAGATCCTCAACATAAGGGGGCCCCATTCACCCTTGGGCGAATGGGTCCTAGGACCTGAATCATTGACACTCAATTTCTAAGGCAATTTAATTAATGTTTGCAATTGTTTAATTCAAGTTTCCCTCTTGGAAAACTAGATTATTAGGCTTTTAAATGCACAATTGGGCTAATGAGAGGCTTAATTAAGTCCAATTGATTGGTGGAAAAAATGTAGGGTAAACCCAAGTAGGATCTACCACTAAGAGTTTTCACCAAAAATCACTCAATTATGTGTTAAATAAGATGCTAATAACAACCTGAAATGCAACCTAACTATTATAAAGCTATGGGGGGTGTTTTTATAGCATCAAAATTTGTGTACTTGGCCAAAAAGTTATTGTTTTTGAGCTATGGAGGACTCATTCACCTTCAATGGTGAATGGGTCCTTTTAGGGTTTCAAAAAACTAATTTTAGGATCCTTTTCCTTGATGTCTACACTCCTAAATCCTCAGTTGTCAAGTTCTGGAAACCTATAGTTAATTTTGTAGAGCTCTTTCTGTGATCTTGCACTTTGAATGACAACTTTAGCAACTTTACAATTTTGACAATCTTGTTGCAAATATTACTCTTCAACCTATAAATCTGCAATCACACACTCAAGGGCAGAAAAAATTATTTATTAGTTATTTAATGGGGGTTTTCCTCAGTCAAACCCCTTATAGGTAATTAAACCAAATGATGAAATAAGGAAATGAAGCATGAAACATGAAATGATGCAATGAAAACCTTGACATGATGATATGATCTTTGAATTGCTTCAATAAACACTTGAATTCTTCCTTAAAATGCCTTATGAATTTTCTTGTAATGCTCTTATGCTTGATCACTTGAATGCTTGCTAGATTGTCTTAGATTGAATTGCTAGGAGAAACAATATGGCTGAACCCCCTTATTTATACTAAATTAGGAGATTAACCCCAAAATTCAAAGAACTAAGGCCGACATTAGATCTGGAAATAAAGATAATTAAATTCCCACCAGAATGAAATTCAAAAAGAGGAGTCTCATTAAGCAAGGACCCATTCACCACCTTTGGAAAATGGGTCCTAGATAAGTTTCCAGGACCAAGCTTTGGGGGGATTGAAAGAAGGCCAAAAACCCATTCCAAACGACCTAAGAAAGGGGGGTCCTGTTAAGGTAGGACACATTCGCCATCAAGGGTGAATGGGTCTTGGCTCAACTTACCAGGACCGAATTTTTCCCAATGAAATAATTTGATAATTAAGTTATAATTGTTGAGATAGATCTTTGGGAGGTGCCAAAATTAAGGCCTAAATCTGACTTAAAATGGGGTTAATAACTACAATCAACCACAATGAATTTAGACCACCTAGGTAAGTGTGAAAGTGCTTTAAAACACTTTGCAACACTTAAAAAAGGTACACAATATGTACATTTTTATTGAAGGGGGCCCATAAGGCTTAATTAAGTAAACACATCGTAGAAAAGTGTGAAAGTATGTCACAACACTTTACAACACCTTTGCAAAGAACCAATTAAGGCATGTTTTAATAAAATAAAGGTTTGAGAATAGTGTGAATGTGTACACCACTTTACAACACCACTCCAAGACATCATTAATTCAACTTTAATGTCAATTATCAAACTGAGCAAGGAAAAGGCTACTTTTTCTGTTACTACATTTTTCTCCCACTCTAGTGAGAGTATGGCCCCATGTCAAACTCACACTAAATTAGACATCCAATACACTTAAGTGTGTAGCAATAACAAAGATACATGATCATACCCTATCAAAGGACACGAAAAATAAATAAAAATAAAGGATTAAGAACAACCGATTCAATGTGATGTGAAGCGGTGGTTGTTTGTTCATAACATATGTTGCTCACTTTGGGGTAGTGGAACCTCAGTCTATCCACTTGGTGAGTTATCCCAAAATATGTATGCTCACGCTAGGGTAGTGGAACCTTAGTTTGTTCACTAGGTGAGTTATCCCAATGAGGTGGAAATTGAGATAATCATATTAGCCTCTCATACCATATCAAAGTCATCCTCCTGACAACTTCAACAAGGCACCAAAATGGAATTTTTTTTGTAAATGATTTTGAATGTTATGTAAAAATTTTGTTAAAGGGGATTATGCTTTGTTCATGTAATGGTCTTCCTCTTAGGGAGCATTGTGACTAATGTATCCAAGAGAGGACAAGTCAAGGTATCAGATTATGGCCCATGGGATGCCTCATTCACATCATGCCATGACGGTAGATCGTACACTCTTGGACAACACCAAACCCATTGACACCACCAAGAAGAGGACACATCACAAGGAAAAGGAAAATCACACCATGAAATTTTCCTAAAGATATCATCGATGTATGCTCCCACTTTAAAGTGGTTGCTACACCATCACTGTGAGTAATTGCTTTAAAGTAGCCAATGATTTTGTCATAAGACATGAGAGATTTCCTTAGAAAACCCTATTCCGAGTCATATGTTTCTAAAACAAGCTATGTCATGAAATAGGAAGGAAGGCTTTCCCCCACAAACACATAATGGATCTATGGATTTGGGATCAGTATGTCTATGCTAAAATGTTGTCACAGAGCATGGAACTATCATCATTCCCCAAATACACATAGAATTGGAAGAATGACACAAAGAAATCAAAAACAAAGAAGCCTTTTGGGTCAACATGGAAGAAACATAAATGTTTTGACGCCTTGTGTCATCCCCAAAAGGAAAATACAAGACAAATGAAAAATGATTATGACAGAGAAGAACGATGGTACATATAGAAGAATGCACAAAAGAGAGGAACATCAAACAAAATTTTCTAGGGGATCACATTATGCACATGCAATCACATAAAAAGAAAAAGGAAAAAGGAAAAGACTAGTGAGGAATAGGTGAGTCAACCTAAAGCACTAGGTCATCCTTCTTCCAATCTCAATCAGTACAAATGGAAGGCGGGCAACTAGCAAAAGAGACAACATCAAGTTCCAAACTAGGAAACAAACCAAGTTCAATACTTCTTTTAGGAGATTTGTCATTTAAGTTCATGGAAGAAGCAAACAAGGTATTCAACTCATCATGCACTTGGTCATCAATTTTCACAATGTCAATGTCATCATCTAAGTTAATCACAATAGGAGGTTGAATAACAATGTCCATGCAATGTTCTTGTTTCTATTGTGGCAAGGGTTGAGAGTGTAGACACATAAACATGACCTAGGCCCTCGAGCTAAACTTTTCTATGATGACCACACTTCTCCCTTGAACAATTAATGTATTAATTATTCCTCTATGACTATTTAAATAAGCAAATTATTTTTATTTATTTGAATACGTCACTAATTAATCCTTATTCCCTCTAATATTAAATAAATTTATAATTTATTTAATTACTCATTTTTCATTTTCACCTACAATTAAATAATTACTATTAATTATTTAATAACATTATCATTTATCCTTCAATTAAATAGAATTAATTATTTAACTCACTTTTCATCCCATAAGTAAATAGTTAAAACAATTATTTATTGTCTTTTATCTCATTCCCATTTATGAATTAAACCATTATTCAATTCATAAGTCAACTTTCCCCCATAAATTAAATAATTTCTATTATTATTTGATTTTCCAACTACCTCTTTTTCTCCACCATTGATTTTATTGCTTTCAATTAAATCTCAACCCTTCATTTCAAAGCTTTCCCTAACTTTGACCTAATGTTTCCCTATCCCTAATGCTCCTCATCACATTGAATTCTAGCCTTTGATCTTAGGGCTTTTCCAACTTCTAATCCTGGCCATCTATTGTCAATTTGGAATTCTTTAAAAAGGGTTTCTCTCTAGTCATTTGGACACACAACATGCTTGAGAACTCTGAATACTTGAGCACACAATACTTCAATATAATTTTGCTTGTCTTAGGCATAGGCTATAGTTGCACTTCAATGTGAAGGAAATTATACTATTTATAGCAAGGTGGAGAAGGGAAATAGAGGTCAATTAATGGAGGCTTGAAAACCAGGTGATATTGTTTCAATATTTTTATGTTTCTTGCTTTCCATTGTGCTCTATTATTGATTGGGGTTTAATAGTTTATGTTATTTGCAATTAATTTGAAAAGTCTACCCTAGTTACATTTGGTGAGCCCAACATGTTTTTGTTGGCTGAATGGTTTGGTTTGATGAAAAGTTTCACAAAATCCTTTGAGTTTTTGTTAGATGAAAGGTTTTTTTTTTATGAAAGTTTTTGTTAACTTGCTCATACAACTCACTCAATTAAGTAGAGCCATAAGTGTCAATGAAGAAAATATGGAACCATCAGTGAACTTGAAATCATAATATTTTTGTTTGTATGCGAAGTTTCCCTAGTTACACAATCATATAGAGAATACACTGGCATTTTCTCTCACATTTTTTGCTCATGTTGCTCTTGCATTGGCTTGTGGATATTTCTCTTCTCAACTGATGGATCTGATATCTTCATTCATGTGCTCAATTTCTCTCTAATAGCAAGCTTTGCAACTATTTTAGCCCACTGTCTCAAATGATTCTTCATATTCATTGAATCATCAATACAATCCATGCTGCCACTCTTTTCTATAACAACTCTTTTCATTTCCTTTGGCTTTGCAAATTTTTTTTTCCTCCACTTCTCGAAAGACATGGGCTTTGCTTTTTCATGAAGTGCAGAAGTTTTTGAAATCAACACCCCTTCACCTTGGATACATGTATTTGGCCTGTCTTCTTCACTCTCATAACATGGGCTATGAAATGATTTAATATGTACTCTTATTGGTGAACCATAATAATAGGTTTAATCTTTGCTTGTGTGCATTTTATCATACTTAGCGGCTTTCTCCAATGCCATTAGTGATTAGTGTTTGCTGCTTTCCTCGCACTATTAGTTTTTGATCCTCCAAACTCTTCTTCACTGGTATTGACCTTTCATTTCTCCATTTTGGTAGCATGGGTGGCAAGAGAGGTAAGAATGGCCCTAAATAGCCAATAGAAAGCCCCAACAAAGTTGTACTAAGCATAAGTCCGCCCATCACATGGGACGCAAAAAGGGTGTCCTAGATCCAATAACTATTGCCATTGCTATCCATCCCATCGATGATCCCATTATTAGGAAGGTAACTCTAATCTCAATTTTAAATCAATAGAGCCCACAATTATAACCAGGGTGACTTCAGAATAGTGGTTTACAATTTATATGAGGAAGGAAATTTTGTTTTTTTCCTTTTCCCCAAACTCAAGGGGTTCAGTCGAACACCTATGTTCGGTTGAACCATTGGTTCGACCAAACCCCTAAACCCTAAATTAAAAAAATAATATTTAAATGGGTTCAGTCGAACATGGGTTCGACCAAACCCCCTTACATATGACAAAAAAACAAAAACTCTCATTTCGACTATCATTTTCACTTTCTAAAATTACCAGTTGCTTTCCCTGCGTGTGGCAAACTGAGACTGTGACGGCGAGCAAAATGATTTCTTCTTTCTGGCGAACACAACTTCAACTTGGTCTCTCCAAACTTCATCAACCTGACTTGCATAATGAGCACCAGGTATATGAAATTCAAAATTTTTAGAGTTTAAAATGCATTGATATGTTAAATTTTGAAACCCTAGATGCAATTTTTTTCAAATTTGTTGAATTCAAATTGGATTTGTTTGGAAGTTTTTAAAGTGTTTTCAAATTTGTTGAATTCAAATTGGATATGCTTCCCCATTTTGCATACATTTTTATGTTCTATGTGTAAATGAAATATGCCTTCCCATTTCAACAATCAAACCTATGGATAGCCTGCTCCTAAATGGAAAGACCAAGTGAAACATATATAAGAACTTAATAACATATGGAAACAAACAATATAAAGTTATGAAGTTCAAATAGAACCACAAATTGTATCATTTGTAACATTAAAAATGTCCATATTAACCTATCAAGAGATAAATATGCAAAATAGATTTAATTTTAGTTACAAGAAAAATGTATAAATTATAAATTTATAACATAATTGTGTACATGGGAAAATCCTCTTTGAAGAAAAATCCCACAACCAAAACATGAACCAATTATATTATTTGATAATAATATCATTTACAATAAAATATTCATGTGCATACCCTTATAGTAGTATCATCAACATGTGATTCATATGAAGTAATTTCTAGTAGCATGATGATACCTATAAAATCATTATGCTTTCTCCATCTCAAACACCCATAAATAGGAAAAATTTAAACCATAAACCAAGTGTGGTTTACCAAAGCCATGAGCCAAAATAATGACCTAAAAATGGCACAAAATTTGGTACAAATTCCAACACCATATTCCTTGACTTGGTTTATAGGATGTATTTAACAAATGCTTTACATCTTGTCAAAAAAATTCAAATCCTCCTCATCATAACCGACACTTCATTTTTGAGATATTCAAACCCATTATTTAAGATTATCTTGATGATTTTCATAATTCTAATCAATATTCTAGTGTACAACCCCCCTTTTTTATTCTCTTATGTGTCATATAACATTTCATAAGTAATTCCCATCTTTCAATTTCATACAATGCTCTTACAACTTCTTAAATATATAAAAGGGACAACCCTAGTTGAACAATTAGGATTATTTAATTATTATCACCTACATCCATTCATTACATGTTATTAGTTTTTAGTTGCACACATTATTAGGAAATATGCATTGTCTAAGAAATTGGGGTATATTTCATGTTTGGGAGTGTTTTCCTTGATCTTTTATCTAGTTAAATTAATATCCTTTAAGATCTTGTTTTATGGAGTTTTCATCTTAACTCTAATATGAGTAGCAAATAAAATGATGATTGAATCATTTTTTGATATAATAGCTAATGACAACCATATAAAGAGCCACATTAAAGAAGATGAAAAATAATGATCAAGACTATGATTTAGATACATATGTTGCTAAACAAGATATTTTCCTAAATTGATAATTACGTATTGATGCACCTCTCCACCCTAAATATCCTCACTCATTGGCTAGTAATTTATATAATGTATTAGGTGGCTATCCTTAGGGAATTAATACTATTCATAATATTACCACTCTAATGGATTTTAATAATGTTGTACCCTCTATGCATCCATCTACCCTTCATCCTCTTATAATGATTCCTCCTATCATACTATAGTTACCACTTCCATGGGATCCACCACCCATGTCCTACCGCCTTTCTCTCCACTAGTATTTTTCTTATCTCCCATCCTTTTATATATGTTCACACCATTGTTACTACTAGCACTATCCTATATGTAGATATGTTCTTCATACCATTCCTCCTTATCCTATGAAAATCTAACCTTATAGTGTAACTTCTCCTTCCATTACCATGTCATTACCTTTCTAGACCTTCCCCTCTTTATACATTCTCCTTTTTATCCTACACTACTCCTACCACTAATATATCCCTATACCTTGGATATACTATTGAAGAAATTTAACTGACTTTCAATATCGCAAAAATTAGACCCATATTTTTAAACATAAAATGTGTATAATAAAGCACAATCCATGCTTCCTAATTCAACTTCACTAATATCTATCGAATTAACTTAGGTTCATTATAATAAGATAATCATATAGCCATAATTAGTTGTCAAGATAATGGTAAAGTTTTCAATAGCCATATTTATCCTTCCACATGCCACCATTAGACATACACATAATATTCATGAACATCCATACCTATGAGCATCCAAATACAAGAAATATAACTATATATATCATGCACATCATCAACATACACATAAAATATCACACCCATCATCAACACAACTAATAGTTCCCATATCATATTATCTATGTTCTCATGTACAAATGTGTCTTCAGAAACATCAAAGCACTCATGAGTAAATCCACTCTGTAGAGCATACACACAACTAAAAAGGTGCCCCTAAGGTATTTGTCTCCTATATCTATCCTCTTAGCCTATCCTTCTCTATGGATATGTTCCACTCATATCTACCACCCTGAGGTTATCCATGTCTCAATCCTTGTCAAGGTCACTCCTCCTCTCTACCTATATCCTTTCTCAATGTGCTAGATCTATCACTGCTACTCCCCAAAACACCTACATTTAAATATTAAAAAATGTTTAATAAATCATACAACATTGATTAAAACTAACTAAACAATGAAAGAATTTAATATTATAACACCTTATGAATTATATTGAATGTCCCCACCTTGAAATTTATAGCCATCGATGTCAATCACTTATTCATACTATAGCTTTGTTCTCCAAAACACCTACATTTATATAAAAGTGAATTTTTAAGAAAAATAATATTTAACCTACTTTTAACTCAATAATAATGGATGTATTTCTATCATAAACTCTTCGTACTCATAACAAAATCATGGCCTAGGTAGAGTATAAAAAATGTTGTTTCCAACCTCATATGTAAATCTAGAGTTAGAGTGCCAAAATTGTTGAATTTCATCCTTTGTGCTATTAATTAGCTTCTTATGGACTCATGGAAGCCTACTACTAAAAGCCCAAGTATGATTTTCAATAGGACTTTCTAATCATAATCTTATTGATAGTACTTTTGATAATGTTTTACGATTTAAGCTTAATTCAAGACAAGTTTACCTTAATAATTGAGCCTTTTTAATTTTTTAATTTCTTACTAATGATGTTATTACTCTATGAGCAACTCTTTTATCTTTTTCCTTACTAAATTATTTACAATAGAATTGAATGCATTAAAAAAAACTTTAACAACAATATTATTTCGATAAAACTATTTGTTTACATGAATCTTTGAAATTTATTTAGTAAAGGTCTCATTTTGTACATGTCTTTAGTAATTGTATAAAAATTTGGAATTTTTTGGTTAATGTCTTATTGGAAAACCATTCATTGAAATTTTTTGAAGCCCACAACCGAATGGTTTGTGATGACCTCTTGCCTTCAAGAATTTCTATTATGCTCATCAATTTCAAACCATTTTTGGGTTCTTGAATGTTTTTAAATTTTAAAAAACTCATTACAAAAAGATGGTTTTTGAATTTCTTTTTCTTCTTCACAAAGGTTCTCTCTTCTTATGTAATTTGGAGACACATTGAGTTTCATTGGTTCATGTGAGCTATCAATTTAATCATTGTTATCAACAAGTCGATTATTGAGTGAAATTTCAATGTCATGGGGTTCATATCCACATTAGTCAAGAAATTTTTGATATATTTCTTCTTCTTCTTCTTCTTCTATGATGCTACTCTTATCAATAGGTGTTCCATCAAATTTTACAATATTTTCACATTCATGTTCAACATTTTTATTTTCAATATTATTGTCACTTTCATTTTTTAAACATTTCATTATATTGAACATTAAAATATGTAATTTAAATGTCATTTAAGGGTAAATAAGGACCTTCATCTTCTTTCAATATATATTTATAACAAGTATATATATTTAAGGGTAAATATATATTTTTAACATATATAATACATGTATGGTTGGATTAGTGAGATATTTATAACAAGTATGCAATGAAGTCAAACTTTATTAGATTTGATTCTTACTAAATTAATTTTAATGAAATTCAATTTATAGCTTTATGCAATCTATAAGTTTAAATAGTTTGATGGTATCTAAAATTTATACATATTTATAACAAGTATGCAATGAAGTCAAACTTTATTAGATTTGATTCTTAATAAATTAGTTTTAATGAAATTCAATTTATAGCTTTATGCAATCTATAGAAAGTTTAAATAGTTTGATGGTATCTAAACTTTATACATATAAAAATATGATAAATGTGGAGTTATTTTGCTCAATCTATAATTTTTTTATGTTCTTGGCTATATAATTGAAGTTCAATTTATGTTAACAACTATTAGATTAAATATTTTTATCCCACAATTATTTTCAAATAATTTTATACTAATCTTTGTATTCTTATTCTTTCTTTCATCATTTCATTTAAAATTTGAACTATTTAAGAATGCTATGTTATAGATTATAGTTGTCTTCCAATTCTTTTTAAATTTTTAATGGTATGAAAATATTATTGATTAGTAGATGAATTATTACAAGTTCTATTTTAGATTTGTATTCCCTTTATCTAGATATATTATTTACCAAAGTCTCATTGCTCTTTTAGGTGTACTGTATATATATATATATATAAAACATGGAAAATAAAGATAATGTTTCACCTATGCCAGATTCTTTGTTTGCAAATACTAGTAATGAGATTAAAAAATTGAGAGATTCATTAGCACAAGGTGCAAACCTGGGGATATATAGTGAAGCATGCATGTTAATATTGCATAGTCTAGAAAAACTAAAAGATGAACTTGAGAGGACTAGTGCATATTCCCCAAATAGAGTGACTACTATTCTTTCTCGCATGCGGGAAGAAGTGCATGGTGACGTTCCCCTTAAACAAATACAGGATAGTATCACCAAAGAAATGATAAAAGCCACTTTTTTTCCATTTTATCAAAATGTGCGTAAGGTTAGGGGATACCAGGTCACTAAATGTGTCGATCATGCTATGGCCTCATTGATCTACGCACGATTTCTCATAGTACATGGTCTATACCCAAACAATGACAAGATTCCATTGTATTTTGTTCAGCAGTTGTATGTTGAGGTCCATTTGGGCCTCAAAGTTAACTACTTGGACATTCCACTATATGCTGGTTAGGGGTGTGGTAGGATTGCTGATAGGCCCACCTATCGTTGAGCAGATAGACCACCCCTAGTGTTTAGGGTATTGGTTGGTGACAGGTCTCCTGCTCTCACCCAAGCTCTAGCCCCCATAGCAGATAAGGTTGTCGTTGCTTCCCAAAAGGAAGCAATTGACACTATAGGTGACATTGTGGCTGCCACCACTAGGATATCTGATGATCATGTAGGTCAGTATTTGATGTCCAAACATTCCCGATCCACACCATTTTTAGCACAGTGGACCACCATGGATCCTTTTACAGTGGCCGACATCCCTACTCCTACATAGCTTGATGCACTTACAGGAGATATGTCACGCATGACTCTACATTGTTTGGCTGAGGACCTGTTGGAGGCATATGCCCACATTGCATCAGACAATGGGATGGGTATAGAGCATGTTAGAGAGCATTTGATATGTAGAGGTTGTTCAGTTCCAGGATCCCATCACTCTTAGTCGAGCACTAGTGCACATCGGGATCCACCTAAAGTTCATATGACAACTGCACAGACTATGGGTTTTACTGATATGTTTATTGGTTCTGGTTCATCATCACCGATGCCATCTCACCTTTATAGTCCTCTACATTCATCATTTTTGGCACAACATGGGATAGATCAGATGGATGTAGATGTTGATTCTTCACTTGATCATTTGATGGATATGGTGGAGGCAACTATTTCAAGGACTTAGGTCATCCGATATCAGATGATGTGCATGTATGTGTGCATGTGCATGTTTCAATTCTTTTTTCATTATTTTTTATTTTTATTTTTAACTAGATATTCATGTAAGTTGATATATATGTGTATATATATTGTTATAGGTGGACATACCTCATATCACTCCTAATACGAAGTCAGTTATTGTGCATGATCGATGTGACTCACGTGGATGATTCTCTGTCGATGGACATGTGAGTTTTACATTTTATATAATCCTGCGATGTATATGTACATGCAATATGGCTACATGTAATGCATAGATCACAAATGATATTTAAAAATACAAGTTCATTTAAAATAACTTTCATAAAATTTATTTTAATATATAAATTATATGTATTTAACTTATCTTGTCCACAATTTTTATTTGCAGGGCTCAACACATCCATCAGAGCAAGACCGTTCTCATTCAGATGGCCATTCATCTAGGAGTAGACATTCATATTAGGCCATGCACTCTAGATTTATGATCTTGACCACATGTATTTGATTATATGATGATCTTTAATAGTATTTGATATTTGATGATCTCTAACTTACATTTGCTTATTTGTTGATCTTTAGTATTCGACATTTGATGATCTTTAATTTACATTTTGTTTTTATGATATGTACATATATTTTCTTATATGATATATACATACATTTTCCTCTTTGCTTATAATATGTGTTATGTTTATATGTATTGAATTCCTTTACATGTATGTACATGTGTTTGCTTATGGTTTAAAACATGTTTACATAATATCATTATGCATTTGCTTTAAATATTCAATATACATACATGTTTTCTTATTTTATGATCTCTTACAACTTACATTTCCTTATATTCAATATACATTTGATCTTTAGTAGAATTTTAGGGAAATCAATGCCACTTTATAATTAAGTTCATTCATGTTCATCACAATAAATATATTTTTTTAAATGACTTAAGCAACATGAACCATTGAGTTGAGAACAAGATAGAATATTTTTGACAAGTAACTTTAAATTCAATTCAAATATAATTTTAAGAAAATTCAATTAAAATTATATCAAGCTATTATATGTTTTTGACAAGTAACTTGAAATTCAATTCAAATATAATTAAGAAAATTTAATTCAAATTATACCTCTATTATACATTCTCGACAACTAACTTGAAATTCAATTCAAATATAATTAAGAAAATTCAATTCAAATTATACCTCTAATATACATTTTTGACACTTTAAAAAAATTCTAAAATTACTAGATATGTTGTGCATACCTATGAATTAAATATGTTCAACAAACTCCACAATGAAATAACTTGTTTGTTTACTACTTAATTCATTTAAACTATGATCTAGTTATTCCATGTACACTTGAATAATTTTGATTCACTTGGAGCGCAAATTTTGGAGAAGTTTTTGCACATTAATCAATGAGTTAAATATTGGAGCTCGACAACTTTTCATTTTTGTCAATCAAGGAAAAATTTGGAGGATAATTGAACTAAGTTGGTAGAGGACTTGTTTAGAGTCATCTTTAAGTTGAAGAAGAAAATGGGACAACAAAGAAAAATAAAAAATGTGTCTCAACAAAAATTGTCAAAAGAAGAACAAAAGAGGCGTGACCAAAACCTGGAAAATTATCATAGAAAGAAACAAGGTACATGCTTGTTTCTTCAATCTCTCACTCTCAATTGTGTGTTTAGGACTTTTACTTTGAAGGTTTCTAACCATCATTGCACTTGAATGACTATAAATACTTTTAAATGTCCTCAAGTCATCTTGGTCATGCAAGTTGCAATTTTTATATGATCCTTGACTCCGGTTTCCTTAAGCCAATTCTTTTTTTCTAATATTTTTTATTTTTGTGTCTTTGGTCTTTTATTTCATCCTTCCAATGTTCTCAAATTATTTTTATGTTTTATGCTCTAGGGATTCCCTCAAAATTTTGGGAGTCGAGGCAAATCTAGATATTGGATCAAAGCGAATGTTGAAGAACACATGGACCTTGAAGAGTTAGGGAGAGACCCAAGTTCAAACAATGCTTGTTGGAGAGGGGTTAAGATCACTTCCTTCTACTGTATGGATGAGCATATAAAAATAGCACAAACTTCTCTCACTTATAGATCATCATGTTTTATCAGTTTGTTTGCTTGCATACATAAACTTCACTTATATTTAACATCATCTCTCACTTTTGTTTGCAAAATATTTTGTGACACGTGTAGGAAGAGCTCAACAAGCAGTAAGTTTGCATGCTCAAGTTGAGCCAAATCTAGACATTGGATCAAATGAATCCACTCAAGAATGCATGGTCCTTGAAGATAGGGAGGAGGCACAAGTTCAAACAATGCATGTTGGAGAGGGGTCGGGATCACTTCCTCCTACTGGTATGGATGAGCATATAAAACTAGATGAGAAGGTGAGGAAACAAATTTCTCATAGAAATTTAGATCATTTACTTGAAATGGATATGGAGAAACTGAAATATTATGCCAACCAACCTTATAATAAGAGAAAGAGGTCAATGACTAAATCTGTAAATGGAATGATCAACCACATCATTTCAATCATCCTTGATACACTTGAAAAAACCCAATTGTTATCACATTTACTTCTTCTACGGTGAGCTCAAAGAGTCATTACAATTGTTGGGTGTTCATTCAGCATCAAATAAGAAGAAACACATAGGATTACAAAAGGATATTGTTCAAAATGTTAAAAAGGGTTTAGATTCCATTGGGAAAGGATCTCGATCAGTGGATAAGGCCACTACAAGAAGGGTGATGTTGACATCTATTGTACATCAAGATATAGTAAGAAAAAGAAAATTCTATGCACTTTCAGCTGAAATTGGTTATACTAGAACCACATTAATAAAATATGAGAAAAAAAGAAAGTTTTTGGATGAGTTTAGAAAGAAATTGGGAAATTATGTGTAGAGCTCCCGTTGTGAGGATTGAAGATGTTGTTAAAGACTTGGTCTCAAGTTTTTGGAATGATCAGACTCAAGTCCATCTTCAAATACTAGAGATGTTATGAGACATAGGATTGGACCTAGTATTTATGAAAATCATATCAAACATTGGCTAGACATAACACAATTTCAGATTTATATGAACTTTTGTAATGCATATCCTCATATAAAGATCATTGGGCAAACAATGTTTCAAAGGTTAAAGCCATATTATGTGAAGATAAACAAGTTCTTTGAAACTTGTTGTTGTCATTATCATATTGAATTTGATCTCTACTATCAGATGTTTTGAAAGATGAGAGAAGAAAGATGTGGGTTTCAAAATGCACCTCCTAAACAGGCAGGTTTGTTCATAAAGTCTATATTATGTGATCATGAAAATGGACCTCAAATAAACTACATAAAAGGAATTTGTGAGACATGTGGAAATTTGGCTAAATTTCCTTCAAGAATTGAGGATACTGACCTAACAAAGACAGTAAATTGCAAGAGGTAAGTACTATTTTAGAGAGTTTATTTGTTTCAATTTCTCATAGATCAAGTTATTTGGATTCTGTTTGATGTAATGTTTCATTGATCAAGTGTGTTTTATTCGTTATTCACATATTTTACTGACATAGGTACAAGTATGTAAAGTTGCAAAATTTTTTGGGAAAGAATCCACAAGGTTGAGACTATGTAGAAGAGGAGATTCCCATTGGAAAATTCACGGAGATTTTCAAAATTGATGCGACCATACATGCATCATTCATTTTTGCTAAGAGTGGCAAGCACAACAATTCAAACATTGAGATACTTTCCCACATGGAGCAGTTCTATCGTTAGTTGACTTTAGAAAATTACTCCTTTAATGCATCAAAAGAAGATTCAATCAAAGTATTACTTTTTCAAAGATACTTGTATGGTTCATGTGTGTTGCTCGACATGCTGTCGAGTGGATGGTGTTGAAAGTACAGATGAAGAACGAGCCATTAAGAAAGAATATCACTTTTATATTAGTTATGATAAAGAGCATGACACACTTTTTGTCCAACATTTCTTTAAAATATTTTTTGAGAATTTGAGAAGCTGAGGGTGTAAATTGAAAATCATTTTGTATAGTGAGATGGATGTCGCGACACAATTCAAATCTTCCGCGGCCATTCTATACTTTATAGATATCATAAAATCTACAAAATACTACATGTTTGGAGTTTTTTTGAGAGTGGGCATGGAAAGGGTGAGCATGATGGAGCAGGAGCTTGCATCAAACGAGCTTTAAGAAAGCATCAAATGAGTTATCCAAAAGATCGTCTAGACAATGCACATGATGTTGTTGAATGGTGCAAGAAACACTTTGCATCAAATGTGGTTGACACATCTTCAAGAACAAACCGACACATTCCACATAGAGTGTTTTGGGAGATATCGGGTATGTATAAATTACATTAAATCAAAAATTTGAATTTATTTAAATTTAATATATATATATACATATTTTCTCCACATAAGTTTTTGTTGTACATATGTATCTAGGTGTGGATAGAAGATCGATGCATGGATGCAAGAGGGGTAGAAAACAAGATATTTGCATTGTGTGTTAGGAGTTTAGATAGTCGCCATGGATTGATATTAGACATAAGGGATTACTCTTGTTTTTGCACTGAGTGCATTGAGGGAAACTCTGATTATGCATGCAACAATCAAGAACTTAGATATGTTGGTAAATGGGATACATTGCCACTAGTTGTTTCAGAAACATATGATGAAAACGAGGAAGAAAGATTTGAAGACATTCCTTTGATTTCAATTGATTATGACCATATTTCAGGATTGGTTAGAAAAGGTACACATGTGTAAGTTTTCAATAATTTAAATATTATATATATCTAGTTAATGATCTTTATAGACATTTCTAATTTTTTTAGATTTTTTTTGTGTAAATTGGTGTACAGGAGATGTTTTTGTAGTCATAGCAGAGCCTGGAAACATTGAAGGTGTTAGCTATTATTTATTATGTTGCACAAAAGAGGGGAATAAGCTAACAAAACTTGAAACAAGTGATGGAGATAATGTCATTTCCCATAGGTGGTTTGAATTTAAAATTTATATACATTGTATTCATGTGCACATTACATTATAAACGGTAAATATATATATTGGCCTGAAGCCTTGAGGCGCGAAAATGTTGCCTGCGTGCATATGTCTTCGTTAAGGTTCATGTTTACCATTACGGGTTTTTGTTGTAGTGCAAGGGACATATCTAAAACAAGTCAAAGTTGTTCAGCATGGGATTTATTTTTGTTGACTATCAGCAGGAAGTAACAAGGTATATCAATATAGTCCTTAATAATTGCCTACCACTCTACATCTTCATGCGGTTCCACATGCATTGGCTTCGAGAAAATGGAACTAGATAGTGATGATCAAAAATTCTACATGTTATTGAAGAAGACGAGAATCTTTGACTTAAGATTATCCAAGGTTTTTTCAAGTTCCTTGTAACCCTATACATGTTCAAATGAGGACTTATACTAACTTGTACTTAGATGTAAATCATTTTGTGTAAATTACAATTATATGTACATATTTGTTCCATGGAAAATTCTTAAGTTCGAGAATTTTTGATAGCATTATCTCTCACTTTTTTTGGTTGTATGTAAACCCATATATATGCTTTCAATCCTTATTTGAAGCGTAGTGAATTTTTTTTTTTAAAATCATTTTCAAATTAGAATTATATGTACATAGTTGTTCCATGGAAAGATTCTTAAGTTCAAAATCTTTGATAGCACCATCTCTCACTTTTTTTGGATGTGTGTAAACCCACATATATGCTTTCAATCCTTATTTGAAACGTAGTGAAGTTTTCTAAAATCATTTTTCCTAAATTATAATTATATACAACTTATATTTGTTTCATGGAATTCTTAAGTTCAAGAATCTTATATACACTTATATACAACTTATATAATTTGTTCCATCGAATTGTTCCATGGGAAACTATGTAAATTTTAAAATTAAGTATTATCTAATTATAAAATGATTGTACACATATATAAAACATAAATCAATGCAAATAAAAAAATAAACCCTAACCCTTAAACACTAGGACCCCCTACCCCCATTATCTATCTCCCACTCACCCCCTTCTCTCTCTCAAGACTCTCCCTCCTACACCCTCTCCCTCTCTCCCCTCTACCCTTAACCCTTAAACCCTAAACCCTTATACCCCCTACCCTTTATCTCTCTCCCACTCCCCCCCTCTCTCTCTCTCTCTCGTCTCTCCTTCCCACCCCCTCTCCCTCTCTCCCTCTGCCCTTAACCCTTAGAGCCCTACCTTTTATCTCTTTCCCACTTCCCCCCTCTCTGTATCAATTCTCTCCCTCCTACCCCCTCTCCCCCTCTCCCCTCTACCCTTAACCCTTAAACCCTAAACCCTTCTACTCCCTACCCTCTATCTCTCTCCCACTCCCCCCTCTCTCTCTTGAAAGTTTCTCCCTCCTACCCACTCTCCCTCTCGAGATCCTCTACCCCTTAACCCTTAAACCCTGCCCTTTATCTCTCTCCCACTTGCCCCCACTCTCTCTCAAGTCTCTCCCTCCCACCCCCTCTCCCTCTCTCCCCTCTACCCTAAACCCTTAAAGCCTACCCTTTATCTCTCTCCCACTCCCCCCTCTCTCTCTCAAGTCTCTCCCTCATTACCCCTCTCCCTCTCCCTCTATCCTAAGCCCTTAAACCCTACCCTTTATCTCTCTCTCAAGTCTCTCCCTACTACCTCCTCTCCCTCTATCCCCTCTACCCTTAAACCCTTAACCCTTGTACACCCCCTACCCTTTATCTCTCTCCCACTTCCCTCCTCTCTCTCAAGTCTCTCCCTCCCATCCCATCTCCCTCTCCCCTCTGCCTAAACCCTTAAACCTTGCACCTTTATCTCTCTCCCACCCCATCTCTCTCTCAAGTCTCTCCCTCCTACCCCTCTCCTCTCTCCCCTCTCTTAACCCTTAACCCTAAACCCTTCTACTCCCTACCCTCTATATCTCTCCCATTCCCCCCCTCCTCTCTCAAGTCTCTCCCTCCTACACCCTCTCCCTCTCTCCCCTCTACCCTTAACCCTTAAACCCTATACCCCCTACCCTTTATCTCTCTCCCACTCCCCCTCTCTCTCTCTCAAGTATCTCCCTCCTACCCCCACTCTCCCTTTCTCTCCCACTCCCTCCATATCTCTCTCAAGTCATAATTTAAAATGAATATCATTTATATTTATATTAATATTAAAAATTAATTTTTAATCGATGTGGTTCGGCCGAACATCCTTAGAATGTTCGACCGAACCCCTTGAAAATCTATTTTTTATTGTATGTTAAATGGGTTCAGTCGAATTATGGTTAGTCGAACCCCAATTCAACCAAAAATTATTTTTGTTTGATCGAACAGTCGTTCGACCAAACCCACTAAATTGTACCCCATCCTCTAGGGACCAAAATTGCTCAGAATTTTCCACTTCGAAGCTCAATTTGAGAATGAAAATGGAGGAGATCTCAAAACCCAACTGGTATCAGGTTGTCCTCAAAATGAGCTATCCAACGAATATAATTTTAATATGTTTTGATTATATTATCTATTTGTTTTTTAAGTTTTATTAAATATAGGTTTTTCACCGAAAACAAAACTCTATGTTCTGCACATGTGGAAAAATAGAAGATTATAAAAAAAAAATTAAAAATATGAGGGCACCAGATATTGGAGTCCTTGATCCAACAAAAAAAATAATAATAATTTTGATACATATAGTAAAAGTTATGCATTATACGGTCGCGTTATGTCTAAATTGTAATTTATTTGGCTTTGAAACTTGATTAAAGAAAAATATTCAATAAAAAATATCTAACCAAGTGGAGGCACTAGATATCGGAGTTACAAATCTAAATTCAAAAAAAAAAAGAATTTTATCTTTCAAGGAAAAAAAGTTATACATTATATGGTGTGCGTCACTTTTTAAAAATGTTGTTCTTTTGAAATAAACCAATTTTTGTGCGAGATGGAAAAAGAAGTGCAATCTGATTCCAAAAATTTTGAAAAAAATATTTTTAGAATCTAGAGACAAAATGTGACAAGACTCTAATTTACATCATCTTCGAATTCTTCACAGTTTAACCGCTATAGGTGCTCGAATGTGAAGATTTAGTTTAAAAAAAAAAGTCAATGTCCAGTTTGGCCAAAAATTGTAAACCACTATTGTGGGATCACCCATTTGTCGACACTAGGTCATGTTTTGTCTTTAAGAACTTACCATTTTTTTAGGTGATTACACATTATGGGGGGGATATATAGTCTCTCTTTCCCTCTTATGGGGGGGCTATTCATTGTATATATATGATGTATGTAGTCCTTTGGAGGGTGTAATCGAGTCCTCCATCCATGCATCATTTTTTTTTTTTTCTCTCTTTTGGAGGGGTTTTTTCCAAAAGGGTTCTTCTCCTTTTCTCCGCTTGTGAGAGATTTTTTATGCATTGTAAATCTAGGTACCTAACATGGTTGTGTAGCCAAGACCCATACTGCATATTTGCATTTGCATTCTCCCTAAGTTACTCTTAAGGGGGGTGTTAGAGTAAATTATATTTACGCTTAATTTTACTTAGGCTTTCATTTAGATTAATTATGCATTAGTTTTTACTTGGTGGTTTTTTCCCGTAGGTAGTTTTTCACCCATCTATGTTTTTCATGGCTTTATAAGCCTGTAAATTATGTAAATTATTCATCTCATATTTTCCACTCCTTGTTTTCTAAAATGGCCTCATGTCTCTCTCTCTATTTTGTGAAGGTTTTCTCTAGTTGATGATCTTGGGTTATTCACTCTTTCAATATGGGTTAATTATTTTTGTAGGTTCTCATCAAGTCAGTCTACTATGTGATTGTCACTATAGAAATTTTTTATCAAGAGACTATGTAAATATCAATTTGTGGTCGTGGCCTAAAAGTTAATAAGCTTTAATTGTATCTACATGCACATATATGTTTCATCATGTTATATAGTTGTATTAAACACCAATATACATTATATATGTTTGTTTGATGTATGAACTTCAATGAACTTATTAGCCACTTTTTAAATATCTTGTTCCAATTTTATCTTATACAAATCATATCTTGTATTTACCAAATTTTATATAATTGGTCAATTGTATAGATTATACATTGTATACATACAAGGAGATAGATTTTTGTTCAGTGATTCAAATATTTGCTAGAATTGGAAAATAGTTAAAATTACTTGCCCTTAATTTATTATGAATATGATCTAAACTATTTAAGGAATGTTTTAATTTGTCACCTAACCATGTGATAAATTATATATATGAAATTTGATTCTAGGTAAGAAATTATATAGTGCATATTACTTAAAAATTATATAAAATATCTATACATACATGAGTGCATATAATCATCAAAATGAACATCACATGATCATAATTGGGTGCATATATAATCATCATGTTAAATTCAACTGATATAAACAAAAACAAACATGATCATATTAATTGATATAATGTATGTGAAATGGTCCATGAAATAACATGTTCAAAATGTATATGTCAAGTCCAACACATATATTTAAATAAAACTAGAGATATATAGTCCATAAAATTTAAAACCATCTAGCTATCAGGGTGATCAGTCAAATCAAGTCTCCTCTTTGTTCCATGTGGACTAGATGTACGTGTATCATGTTGTAAAAGAGTACAAGAAACTTGAAATTATATTTAAAGTTATACAGAAATGTTGATATAATCTAACATATAAACTTGAAAATATAAACTTTGATAAAAATAAATTTAATTAAATATCTAGTAAATACAATAAAAATTATTTTTAGTGTGCATAAATTACCATATGATCATGTGAATCTACTGGCACATTTTGTTCAATGGTTAGCATAACTATCAATTGAGAAGGTCCAAATGCTTGATCTACTATATCCTGAATATTCATATAAAGCAAACAATATGTTAAAACCTCGAATATATATATTTAAAAGGTACCTAAAAAATGTATAGGAGATTTAGTAAATTTTACAACCTTGAATGATATGACCTCATGATCACACACTTGATATTTCCCTTGCATAAATGTTGATGATGTCTTAGGTGCGCTCACAATGGGTATCACATTGCATCCCTCCATATAGATACAAAAATATATAGATCATTCACACATGTGTACAAATTCAAATTAAATTAGATCTTTGATGTGTATTTAATTTAAACTTAACAAAATTTTGAAAGCACACATGTGAGTTGATGATGACTCAAGAGTGCTCACAAGAACTTGTGGTTGGCCTGTACTTGATATCACATGACCTCCATGCATCTAGATATAATATATCATTTCACAAATGTGTACAAATTCAAATTAAATTAGATATTTCCACTTAAATAAAAATATATATTGGTTTTTACTTGACCAAGAGGTGAGCCCAAATCTATAGCACTCGAAATACAAACATGGTCATGTATTGAGGTTCAAGCATCGTGTGATCATGCATCTACACTGAACACTTCTTGAATTAATATTGTATTATATATATAATTTTATGTTATTATTTACATGAATTTTGCACATTTCATAAAAATGATTTAAATGTGCCTAATTTCAATAGATGAACATACCTATGTAGGATGATCCTCAGAATATAGTAAATTCATATATGACTTTGTACTAGATGCATGAGGTTCAATTGAAGTGGATGTTCAAGTATGCCCATAGACTGGGCCTCCATGCTCTCTATTGCCCACTTCAGTTACCATGTGTGTAGTTTGATGAGTAAGATGTCCTAAAAGAGAACTCAATGCTCCCAATGTCGACAACATTGTCTACTGTTGAAATTCAACGAGAACACCAGGAGAATGAGGAGCAATCAGAGCACATCGTTGAGGATCAACATGTGTTCCTAATCTATGTTGGGGCATGCCATGCCCAGCTCCCTGAAATGGCCTCATATCAAAATAGTTGGTTTTTAAACCCAACTCAAACTCAACCCATAACTTTCTCAAAAAGTATAGGAACACCTTAAAGTGGCCATGTGGTGGAGTATCAAACACCATCCACTATCTATCCCAAAAATTTGTAGCTATCTGAGGGTGTCGACACCATTTAATTGAAATTCATTTTTCTGGTGGTTGTAATTGGTTCATTTGTTTGGGGGCTAAAAAATGTTGGCAAATGGCTTGTTGGGTAATTTTAAGGTCATTAATTTCTTTATAGGACAATTCATATGCATATAATTTTCTCCTCTCTTCTCTCCATTGATGGAACCTATCTAGGTCCACATCAATAGATCAAATATAATCAACAATAGTTTGCATTGAAGATGCAAACCATGTGAGATGGGGGGATATTACACTCATTTTTTTTATCAAATCTACATTTTCCTAAATCACATTAAGGTTTTCTCTATTGCTCTCTCTTAATTGATCCTGATCTACTATAGGGCATAGGGGGTTAGGAGGTGGAGACTCTAGAGGTGTGGGGTTTTATTGTGGTGGTGGATCAGGATGTATGAGATCTTCAGGTTGTGCATTAGGTATAAAATCCTTTATTTTAAATTCATGCTCCATGTGAACAATGCAATGGAAACTACATGTTAAACAATTAAAAAATATATATCAACAAACTAATTAAATAATGGAAACAATTTCAAAGTTATTTAAATCACATTGAACATGAAAAAATTCAAAATACATTTCATTTGAAGACACATTCAATTTTTAACATTAAAAAATCCATAACATGAAAATCCATAGCATGTAGAGATTAAATTATACAATTAAAGTCATGTACATGTACCCTTGGTTAAATTTAGACACTTTATCTTCTAGTAACCATATGGTTTCATTTTCCTTTCAAGGTTAAAATTGAGTGGTGTGTGCTTGTTAATTTTAGATTATTGTATCATTCTATCTTGGACTAATGAATGTCATGCCTTAGTGATGTTTTTTAGATGATTCTATGTTTGTCCTAACCTATGCATTGATTTTCAATGAAAGATGCCTCCTAGGCATCATGTAACTCATCAAAGTGGGAATGAGGGGAAGGATAAGAACTCACCTATGAATCCTATTGGTGGTCCTCAAGTTATTGATCTCCTTCAAGATATAATAGTAAGGGGCCCTCATCAAGGGGAATCTATGTGTGAGAATTTTTAAATTAATGTAATAAAGAAGGTGGATGTGAATCTATGTGTAGATTGAATGCATTTTTAAAGTTGTTATAATGGTAGAAATTGAGAGATTATTAACATGTATTTGTGGGTAACTACAAATTACTATATTCTCTAGCAAGTCAGTACTATAGGAACTTGCAATAAATTGGTAGTATTACTACAAATCACTTGCAACCTAAAGGTAAAAATTTCTTGTAAAAAAGGGGCAATGGTATAATGGGTAACTTATATCATAGAAAGGTTAGAGGCACTTGCAATTTTATTTCAGATTTAGATATTTATTAACTTAGATTTATTATGAGATGTAGATAGTAGGAGCTCAACTAGTGTTTGTGTTTAGTTTGTTTAGTGGTACAATAAAATGGATGAGTGAGTAGTATGTTGTGGTTTCTATATCTACTACAATGACAAAGTATGTTGTAGCTACTCTTGTCTTTAAGGATTTTAGTTATATTTATAGCTTGTGTTTAGATGTTGGTTTGGGTCTTGTTGTAGTTAGAAATTAATACAATATTTAGTGTGCCATTAGCTTGGAAAAGAGCCTAAAATTTCATATATAAATGAAGCATGTTTCAATGTAAAGTATCATTTTTTTATGATGTGGTGGGGATGGGAGAGCGATGCTAGATAAATTTGATAATATGAAGAATGTTGCAAATATGTTTAAAAAGCTAATAAAAATAAATAGGTTTAGATAACTTGTGATGAAACTATTAGTATCAGATACCCTAGTAAATAGTTCACAAAATGATAGTCAATGAGAATAAGATAAGTATAATACAAAAGTTACAAGCCTAATGTTTGATCATATATTTTTTTCTTTTAATGTGACCTCATTATTTTGTTGTGCACCTTAGCATGAATCAACCTATCTAGGGATTATAATTTTATGACATTATAAATAGACCTTTCTAGGGATTATGTGTGATTTTAGGGCTAGTAAAAAGACAACAAATCTAGACATTATAAATCTAATTTAGGTTTAGGTTCTAGGGTTTAGGGTTTTAGGTTTAGGTTTTAGGATTTAGGTCTTAGGATTAAGGGTTTTAGTTTTTAGGTCTATGTTTTTTGGAACCTAGTGTTTAGGGTTTTTATTTCTAAGTTAAATGTGTCTAATTTAGGTTGAATTCTAATTAATTTAGGTTTATTTTTGTAGACGTTCAAATTATCCTATTTGATATCATGCACTCGATCCTGATTTACTAACATCAGTTCTTCCTAAATCACTTCTTAACTAACCAATTAATTGAATAATTCTTATTTAATTAATTCATCAAGATTCCTCTTTTAATTAAATAAATCAGTTTTATTTGATTAAATCATAATTCCTCTTTGATTAAATAAATCAATTTTATTTGATAAAACCCTAATGTTCCTCTTTTAATTAAATAAATCACTCTATTTGATTAAATCATATATTCACTCTTTAATTAAATAAATCAGCTTTGTTTAATTAAATCCTAAAGTCATCTTCTTTAAATTGAATAAATTAACCTTTATTTGATTTAAATCTAATGTTCTTCATCTTTAATTAAATAAATCAAACTTTATCTAATTAAATTACTAATATTCGTTATTCCTCTTATTAGACTTAAATAAATCTAAAAATCTAAGTCAAATGTCATACCAACTAATTCTAAGTTATTTAAATCCTACTTAACTCTAACTCTAATTCTCTAATCCTCTAGATCTTGCAACTTGCACAAGTAAATCAATTTATTTGATTTAGAAATTCTTCTATTTCCATTAAAAAATGACATCTCTTTGGAATATTCATACAATTTGAAATCTCCCTCCTAAAAGGACTTGTCCTCCAACATAGCATTTATAGCTCTTACATGTCACTTTTCTTGATCCAAATGGCATTAACTCATCTTTCAACTCTTCCTCCACAAGCCACTTCTTCAAATTTTAAATTCCACATAAATGCATTTATTTGCACATTGATCAAAATGTGTTCCACCTCTCTTCAATAGCATGTTGACAAGTGGAACAATGCCATTGGTTCATGTTTAGTCCCACATTCTTCATATTTCTCACAACTCTATCCCTCTTTCCTATAAAGGGAAGACTTCTCTATTGATTTTGGATCTGCAACTTTATGCAAGATCATTATCTATAGATTTTTTAGCAATTTCAGTCATATTTCCATCTAGGTTTTCATAGTTTACATCAATCTTAGCAAGGTTATCACCAATTTTCATCAAGGAGCACACAATCTTCATCAAGCTCATCAAGGAATTGGGAAAGGGACACTTTCCACATCAAAGTAGCACCAATACCCCCATGGGATGCTGGTTTGAATGTTTTGAATAGGATTTCAATAAGCTTTCATTTGATATCCTATCTTTGTTTTCTTGTTCATTGCATTTGAATGAATTGCATGGGGAGTGATTTTTTTAGACTTGTTTATTGACTAAAATTGGGTTTTTTGATGATGTTTGAGTAGGTCTAGATCAACCATTCACATTTTTGTGCTAGGAGGGAAAATCTTGAGAAATTAACATGTTTGTTGGTCAAAATTTTGCTTTTTTTTTTTGAAATTATGTTTACAGGAAACAACGAGGCTGAGACAACCAAACAGTGACACTATCAGTCCAACATCACTATATAGTGGTGTTGCTTCTACTTCAAAATACGACACTAAAGTAATGACTGGACTTGAAAAACACCAAAGGGCAACACTGATCAATATATCGACGCAATCATAGACTCTATTTTTCTGCAGTGTGATGCTAACTTCACCAGAGTGTCACTGAGTTCTTCAAATAGTGATGCCTTCATAGATTGTGACACTCAAGTGGGGTAAAAGTCAACTTTTTAGTTTTAATTCAACATGTCATTTTTATATTGATCACCTTGGAATCTAACCTTCTCTTGTGGCTCTATTTTCTATAGGCTAGTTAGTTTTTGTAGGTTAAGGTGATCAAAAAGGGAAGGAGGAAACGAAGAAAATACTTTCTATGGCATTATCACATGATTGTAACAAGTGTTTTTAAACACTTTGGGAGCAATTACAATCCCATTTTTAAGGAAATTGTTATCTTCAATTTTTAGGACTCAAATAAATTTCATTTGGGCTTTAAAAAGAACAATCAAAGGGTTAAAAAGAACTTTAGGAACTTACTAGAGTTGGTTTTGGATTTAGGGTCATCATGGAAAACACAGGGCCTTAAGTGGCGAAAAATTTAGAAAAATCAGATTTAGGCAACTTGACATAAAATTTTGAATAAGTTATCTATATTATTTTCAAAATATTTAAGAATAAAATCTGCAACAAATTGAATGTAGTTTCTAAACTACTAGGTTTATTTACAAAAAGAAAAAATATTTGGTGAAAATTTTAAATTTCAATGCAGTAGTACTTAAATTTCAAGGAAAAAATAAGAAGTAGGCTTCTATCTGACCACCCTAACCACAATAAAATGATAGTATTTTTTTATAATATTTTAGATATAAGTAGACTCATGTCCTGATGTGATGCATGCTTTTTTATATTTTTTTCCAAGTAAATAATTAATTATGAATTTTTTATTACAAATTTTAAAAAATATAAAAACTCATATGTCCTAACCACCTTAACTTGGTCAAAACTTCATGGCATTCATTTTTTTTAATCCTATAGCATGCAAAGCATAAAATGTGACACATGCTTTGAATTCAAAAAATGTGATACCATTTGAAAGCTATAGATGTTTTTCAATCAGCTTATCAAACAGGACTTTAGTCGTAATTCAAATAGAAAATGAGTAATAATAATTTATTAAATTCAAAGTAAAACATAATTTATATTGGTAGAAAGCTAAGAATATCCTTTAAAAACCTTTTTCATTTCATCAATTTTGGGTAAAAAACTCATCAACTACATACCCTACACATACCCATCATATCGCCACTTTTTGGCCCATCATGATCCTACACATACCCATTTAACAAGAAAACTTCACACTTCATCTTGGTGCTATGAAAAGAATCCATTATTGCTTTGAGGTCTAAAATGGACATGTGTTTTTCATGCTTTGTAATCTTTTTTACAAAATAATATCATTTAAAAGGAATATGCACTTCTTTCATACTTCATGGTGATATTAAGTTGTCTAAAAAATTACCTCCACATTTCAATTTGGGCTCTTAAAATTGAACAAAGCTTGCTAGTGTGAGTAGATACACTGCATGTGTTCTCTCTTTTTTTCATGTAAACAAAGATTGATCAAACTATGGATGTACTTGCTCACTATCATTCCCCTTTAGAGGGGCCTACCTAAGACCAATTCGAAGGTGAATCCAACCGGTTTTTCACTCGGGCCGGTATACAAATGGATAAAACTAAATTGTCAAGTCCTCATGGTATGTAGGTGTTAACTATATAGTGTCTTTCAGAACAAGGTACTACCGTAAAAAGTATAAGAACCCCTAGTAGGATTGATTAAAGCCTTTAGTGGCTTGTTGGACGCTCGCAAGGTGCCATGTCCCTGATCACCCTAACTAAGAACCAATTTTTATAGAGGCCAAAATCCTTACTATTTGTTAGTGTAAGAACGGTCGTTCTAAAGCCATCCCACAATTTTGTGGTTTTTAGTAGAGATGAGAAGTTTGTCATGTTTCATGAGAACTGAAGCTTGGCTAACTCGAGAAGTGTGTGTTGTGGAGGGGAGCTAGTGTGGTCAAGCTTCTAATCTTCCGCTAAAAATAGGCGCAACTAGATTTATCCAGGTGGGAATTCAACAAATATTGTCTCTTTCTATCCTAGGGTTCTGCATCATTTTGGAATCAAAACACTTTTCTTGGATCTAAAATATTGGAAAACAAACATTCAACAAAATCATCAAAATTTCAAACCCTTTAGGAGGAGCAAATACCTTTCAAAAAATCCAAGTGTTATTGCTTGCCCTAGGGATTCCATCCTTAGAGGCTTCTAACTATTTGGATTTACATCTCAATTTTCTCTTACTAAAGTCAACATTAGCAAACTATTTCCTTAATTTCCTTGATTTCCACATAATGGATTTTAAGGGATGAAAATAAATTGGGACAATAGACATTTAGTTTGAAAATCTAAAGCAAGAGAGTATTTGTGGTAAAAATAAATCATTAAGAAAAGATAAGAAAAAATTGAAATCCACACATGTTTTCTCAAAGATTTCTCGAAAGATCAAAATCCAAAAACCAAAGTCCAAAGGTCTTATTCCAAAATCTCTCAAGAAACGTTAGTCCATGCTTTACGAAGTTAGGGAAAGATTGGTCTATAACTTTTACAAATGTGCATCAAAGGACAATCCCAACTTGTATTCATTTTATTATTGCCAAAATTCAAGTCTTTTTCAAAGGTTTGAGTTTCTCAAGTATAGCATGCTCTTCAATACCAAGGTCTTGTAAGAAAAAGTCTCTTTAGGTTCACTTAGGATCAAAATCAACACTTTCATCCATCCTCAAACATCAAATCAAAATCATCTTACAAACAACTCTTAGAAATCTTGAAAAAATCCTCTATGCTAGAATTTTAGAAAATCCTTAAAATCAAATCAAAATCATCTTGTTTGACTAGGTGTGTGTAGATGAATCCTTCTTCATACATTTAGTTAAATTATCAATCCTTGTGAACAAGTCTATCCCTTGATAAAATCCAACATTTTGGGGTTTATGAGTCAATTATCCAAAATCCAAATCAAATAAAAATCAAGTCAAAATCAAAGTCAAAATCAAATCCAAATCAAATCTAACCAAATCAGATCCAAAGTCAAAAAATCCAAAAGTCCCAAAGTCTAGTATCTCCTCCAATATTTCTTAAGAGTTCAATCATTCACATCATCCATCTTTCATTATCTCATCACCACCCTTTGATCCTTGATTATCCTAGATTTTCTTTTTTATGCCTAAAGTTTGGATCAATCTAAGGAGTTAAAGGTTCACCTCCCACATTCCTAAAAATTGATCCCTATTTTATGGTTCAAACTAGATCTCAACACAAGAAAAAAGGAAACAAACAAAGAAACATAGATACTTCAAGTGACTTGAGTCAAACCGCTACCGAAATCAATCCCAAATGATCTAGCAATCCCCAACTCAACCTTCCTCAACTTCCACAAAATCTCCAAGAGGGAGGTTTCCAAGTGGAAGACATCACCAATAATGTCCTAGGGATCACTCAAGATGAAATCATAGAAATGGTCCAAAATCCTAAAACTCACAAAATTTTCAATGACATGATGAGACTTAATCCTTCGCAACACATGCTAGAATTGGAAAGAGAAGGGGCTAAACTCCCTTCTGAATTTTATATAAGCACTACTATGGAGAAACCTCTTGGGATTATGCCACTAGTCTCATTCACACCTCCCTTCCAAAGCATCATTCAATCCATCCCACAACCCACATCATCTCTTCTTCCAACTCAACCCATTGTCAACAAGGGGAGCTCATTACTTCATGTTCTTCAAACACATCCCCTTGTAAATAACCAAGACTTGGATGTAAACACCATCTTGGGTCAATCCATCCCTCAAGATTCAAAAAAACCATATGTTCCACTTCTATTTCATGACACCAACAATCTATCCACCTTCTCCGCAATACCGACATTTTCACTTAGCACACAAGTCTCTCTTCCCATGACTTTGTAAGGTGAAGGTGGACTATTTGGGAAAGGGGGAATCTTTGATCCCTCATCATCATCGCTTTCTCAAGGAAATACACCACCCATATTTCCACCATTTCCCCCTCTTCCACTGACATCCACACCAATTCTCAGTTTAGGGAAACCCCCTTTACTAATCACAAATCAATCGAATCAAGGAAATCCTCTAACCATAAATCAAATCTATGTACCAAATCCTCCAAACATGCCATTGATATAGCAACAACAGGTGACATCAATCCAAGCGACACCATTAATCACAAAATCTCAAAATGTGGTCTCCCAAGGACCTATTATATCAACCACACCATTGACCACACAAATCATCAATCCAACAACACCTCAACAACCCCCTCTCATCACAACATCTCTTACCATTCCAAATCCTCCACCTTTGCCACAAAGACCAAACATGGTGAACCAATATAGCATCACATTCCAAGCCGCTCAAAAATCCTATCAAAAGGAACTTCAACAATTTCAAAATAAACAAGCCACACAAGCTGCATAGCTAGATACACAACAAGCTGCCCAGCACAATCACAAGCTTTATTGCAACAACAACAAGCCGCCCAAGCTGCATAGGCCACATAGGCTTCCCAAGCTACATAAGTTGTTGAACGAGTTCAAGCTCAGGCCCAAGCTGAATATCAAGTGTAGCAAGCTCAAGCACAAGCGTAATACCAAGCACAACAATAAGTGGCTCAAAAACAAGAATATTAGAAAGCATTGCAACAATACCAAATGCAACAAGAAGTAGCTCAAAAATTAGCCCAACAACAAGCATTGTTGACACAATAGCAACAAGACCAACAACAACCATTGTTGGTAAAATAATTGAAAGCATACCAACAAGCATTATTGGCACAAAAAAACTTGCAATCGCCTCCCACAAACACACAAAATAATCCACCAATCACTCCAATAGTCACACCACCTCAAAACACTTTCATCCCACCATCTGATTCACAAGATGATGTGTCTGCATAGATAAAATTTATTTCACAACAAGTGCTAGACCTTCAATTAGGGAAGACAACAAAAGCACCTAAGAAATTGTGCCTATATCCATTCGATATAAGCCTTGTGATGGTTCCATTCCCAAAGGGGTTAAAGATACCTAAATTCAACAAATATCATGGGACTGGCAACCCTAAGGATCAAATCAGGAAATTTTGGTTACATTGTATGGAAGTTGCATATGATGATACTTATCTAATGTGACTATTCCCTCGAAGCTTGGCTAGCCCAACAATGGAATGGTTCTCCCGTCTTCCCATTGGAATAAAAAAGTTCCAAGAAATTGTGGATGCATTCAACATAGGAATGGACGTAAGTCTAGAAGAACTATCTACTCTCAAACAAGCTAAGGGGGAAACATTCACATCCTTCTTACAGTGATGGCGATCCAAGGCCAACAGGAGAAAATTGACCATGCTAGAAGAACAAAAAATTGACACTATCATCGCTAATCTTGAAGGAACTTTTTCCTTCCACCTAAAAATGCAATGCATCACCACATATGACCAGTTGATCCCCAAGGCACTCAACATCGAACAAGCCCTTATGACACAAGGGGGGACACCCACTTATCAAGACAACTACCCATCAACCTGTTGTAACGATAAACCTCACACATGGGAGAAGAAAAAGAATGTCACTAATGATGGTGTTGTTGACACCAAAGTTGTTATCAATGCCCCAAGACAAAATACCCAATCATATTAGCAACCGCAAGGAAATCATCAAAACAACACAAAATCCAACACCATATTGCAACCACCAAATAATGAAATGGTCAATAATCTGAACAATTAAGGGGGACCACCCCCAAGGAAATATCCCCCTAAACAGAAATACACACTGCTTGGGGAATCAATTGATTCTGTCATGCAATGGATAGTCCAAGAAAACCTCATCAAGATCCCGGTCTATGACAATTATCAAGAACCTCAAGTCAAACCACCATGGTGTGATGAAAAAAACTATGTGATTTTGACAAGATAAAGGGACACACAACAACCAGTTGCATGAGACTAAAAAATTT
Source organism: Sequoia sempervirens (assembly GCA_007258455.2). NCBI lineage: Eukaryota > Viridiplantae > Streptophyta > Pinopsida > Cupressales > Cupressaceae > Sequoia > Sequoia sempervirens. The sequence continues at coordinate 370,437,125 of VDFB02000008.1, read as the reverse complement.
AATCCAAAACCTCATCAATGGCAAAACCATAAATGTTGAACAACCCGCTAGAAATCAAGATCTAAAGATATACACGAATCCGATACCAGATCACAATAAAGGGAATAATAAGGGTAAAACAAAGTATAATAATGTGAACCATGTTTATGACCATGCGATTGCCTCCTTTGATTTTGTTATGCCCTTAGATGCATGGGTTTCTATTGTCAATATCAAGAGATCTCGAGCCGACTATGGAGTCACCACACGTGGTTGCAAATTTACCATTCTGGGACCATCCCAAGCACCCAAAATATCTACTAAGTTAGTTCAAAGTCAATTCTCAATGGCTACAATGTCTTGGATTAGCTAAAAAGAACCCCTTCCTAGATCTCCATCATGGAGTTGTTGAAAATATCGCTCGCACATAGGAAAATTCTAGAAGAAGCATTGGCCACATCTTCCATCTCAATGAATCTTGAAATAGATAAATTTTAAGCTATGGTTGTACACATTACCACTCCACATCTCCTAACATTTTCTAATGAGGACTTCCCAATGCAACCATCTCATAACCACATACTCCATCTCAAAGTCCTAGTCCATAGGAATAAATTTAAAAGAGTCTTGGTGGATGGAGGTGCAAGCTTGAACATTTGTACTCTCAAGATAATAAATATTATGGGATTCTCTAAAGATACTATTGAAAAATGTAAAGGTATCACAATCAGGGCATATGATGATCAAGAATGGGTGTCACAAGGCAACATTCAACTCCCTATTCAAGTAGGGCCAACTATCATGGAAACCGATTGCTAAGTACTTGACTTGGAATTACCTTCCAATATTCTCCTGGGGTGCCCATGGATTCATGGGATGGAAGTTGTCACCTCTACCTTCCATCAATGTGTCAAGTTTCCTTATCAAGGTCAAGAGGTCACAATCCATGGTGATCCCGAGCCTTTTTATTATTGAAAGAATATGGAAGTAAAGTACTACAAAATCCCTCAAGTCCCAAAGAATGATGAAGGCCCTACAACTCCATATGTAGACCCATCTACCCTTACCTCCACTTCTAAGACAAAGAAACTTGCCATTCCTGACATTTTTGATATCAAAGTCATTATCCAAGACAATGGGTGTGGGGATTACAAAATGAAAAGAGTACTTTTGTAATAGGAGAGTTACCTCAAGCTCCTTGATCTCATGGAAAACCTCAACCAATTCACACATCAACCCAAAACTTTAAAGCAGACCCCTCCAAATTCAAGTGTTGGGGGGACCTAAGTCAAGAAGTGGTAGAAAAAAATGACTTGTGTAGTCTGTTATACCAAGATGAAAGACCCACACCTAATCTTCTCATGGACAGTGATAGAAAAGGACTACAAATGATGCAAGGATGGGGCTACAACAGAAATGAAAAGCATGGGGAAAATGATAAAAAAAATTTAGAACCTATCATTGCTAAGAAGCGTATAAGGAATCTTGGCCTTGGGTGTACCCCTCTGAAAAATAACCATACTTGAAAAAGGTGCCTCGATTAAAACAATCAAAGAATCCCCCACGGTTCTGGTATCAATCACTTATCCTTTTGAGGACCCACTCACTGAATTACCCATACTATTCAAGGATTCTCCCCTTCTCATGATTAGTACCTTATCTTTTGAACCAAGTATCGAGACCAATGAGCTAAGACTTGTCTACCCTCAACTCATTGATTATGAATGGAATGAGGACCACCAATTTTGGACACATTCAAAAAAGATGAGGCCATATTAGAATTCATGGGATTGCAAGATACTATACCATGCGAAGATCACAAAGTTGGGTTCGAAATTGAGCTGGACACACATGCCTATTATGGGGAAATTATTGAATCCCTTAGCTGCAAAAGTGAAAATTTAAGAATAATATCTAGGTCTTTGAGTGAAAACCACATTGTAGCATGAGATTCGGCCCAAAAATAGTAAAAAAAAGGATGCATTGAATGGTGAAAACCTCTCTAAGGTTCCAGAGGATGAGGGATTCAATATTCCTCTTAGTGTTATTCATCAAGAGAAGTCAATAGTCTTAGTAGAAAAGTGCAATCCTATCAACTTGGGAACTGAGGAAACACCACATATCACATTTTATGTAGAATCACTTTTGACAAAAGAACAAGAACTTCTAGCTACATTCCTAAAAGAAAATAAGGTAAAATTTTCATGGGAATACGTTAAAATTCTTGGTCTTGATCTAAAGGTTGTGGTCCACCATCTAGCCATTTGTCCATAAGCTAAACCAGTAAAACAAAAACTGAGAAAAATGCATCCAAAAATAGCTTTATTGGTCAAACTTGAACTACAGAAGCTCCTAGACGTCGGCTTCATATGGCCAATTGATTATCCAGAATGGGTTTCAAACCTAGTACCCATCACTAATCCCATTGGGGGCATTCAGATCTGCACTGACTTCAGGGATCTGAATAAGGCGTTCCCTAAAGATGACTTCCCTCTTCCCAAAATTGACATGATTGTGGATCAAATAGTATGGAATGAGATGCTATCACCAATGGACAGATTCTCAAGGTACAATCAGATCATGATAGAAAAAGAGGACCAAAACAAGACAACTTTCACTTGTCCATGGGGGACATATTGTTGGAACATCATGCCATTTGGGCTAAAAACTTCAAGAGCTACTTATCCAAGAGCCATGATGCTCATCTTCCATGATATGATTCACAAAACTATGGATGACATATTGGCCAAATCAAAAAACCATCGAGATCACATATCGGCTTTGAGTTCCATCTTTTATAGGCTAGAGGAATACAAGGTCAAACTCAATCCAAAGAAGTGTGTCTTTGGGGTATAATCAGGAAAGTTACTAGGGTATATTGTATCTATGAGGGGAATTGAGATAGATCTTGCCAAAGTCAAAGCAATTCTCGAGATGGAGGCACCAAGAAATTTAAAGAAATTAAGGGGCTTACAAGGAAGGATCCAATCTATATGCCGGTTTATAGCACAATTAGCAAATAAGGAAATCCATATTCTCATCTACTCCACAAGGGGGTAGCATACAAATGGGATGAGAAATGTGATTAGATGTTTAATAAAATCAAGGAGTACTTGCTCACACCACCAGTTCTTATGCCACCAATTCCATGCAAGCAATTGATCCTATATATATCGGCAACAACAACAACCCTTGGCGCTCTCTTAGCACAACATGATGAAAATGGGAAAGAGGGAGCTATTCACTACATTAGTAGAACCATGGTGGGACATGAGCTAAATATTACATCCATTGAAAAGGTCTACCTAGGAGTGATGTTTGCAGCATAAAAGTTCAGACACTATATGCTAGCAAATTAGATAAAAATTGTCACCAAGATAGTCCCTCTCAAGTATTTTCTTTCTAAAGCAATGCTCACAAGGCGAATAGCTAAATGGGTTATGATCCTCACAGAAAACGACTTTGACTATGTGGAAAAAAAGGCCATTAAAGGACAAGTAATTGAAAATCAGCTGGCAGAAGCACCAATTTATTTAGAGAACCTACTTGTATCAGAGTTCCCTGATGAGTCAATCATTAGCCTAAGCATGGAAGATCACTAGAAAATGTATTTTGATGGATCCTACATACAACATGGGTTAGAAGTAGGAATATTCTTCATTACACCACAAGAGGATTGCATACCTAAATCATATAAGTTGTCTTTTCCTTGTACAAATAACATTTGCAGAATATGAGGCCCTTCTCATAGGACTCAAATTGCGGTATAGTGGCAAATCATGGAACTCAAAGTAGATGGAGATTCATAACTGATCATCAACCAAGTCAATGATGAATACCAAATGAAGGATGAAAAGTTGACTCCATAGAAGAAATTGGTAGAAAGACTTAAAGAATTCTTCATTGAAATCACGTTTTAGAAAATCCCAGAGAAAATAACAGAGCAACGGATGCTATGGAAACAATTGGATCACTACTAGATATCGCACACAACATCCCAAAGCAAGAATTCCTCGTAGAGTAACTTCTCATACCAGCATTTGAGGTACCAGAGTTTGAATTCGTGTGTGAAATCGTTGGTCCCGATGATCCCTAGTATCATTATATATACACCTACTTGAGAATAAGAGTCCTCCCCATTGATATAACCCCGAACCTTAAAGGAAAATTTATCAAGAAGTCATCCCGTTTTGTTATCTTACGAGACACCCTATAACATAGGATTATTGAAGAAACCCTTTTACAATACATTAACACTAAGGAAGCTTTGAATTCTTTAACTAAGGTACACAATGGCATTTGTGGGTCACATTCGAGTGGTATGACCTTGGCTAAGAAACTACTAAGGATTGGGTACTATTCGCCAACGATGGAAAGATAAGCTCATGACTATGTACAAAGATTTTTGCAGTGTCAACAACATAGGGATCTCATCCATGCACTAGCTTAGGAGCTCCACCCAATCATTACACCTTAGCCCTTTTCACAGTGGGGGCTCGATCTCATTGGTAAAATCACCCTCACTTCATCTAGTGGACATAAGTTCATCATCACCACCATTGAGTATTTCACAACGTGGGTAGAGGCCATTCCCCCAACCTACATTATAGGAAAGAATATATCTAAGTTCATCCTAAACTACTTAATTTGTCGCTATGGTGTACTTCAAGCCATTATCTCAGATAATGGAACACCTTTCAAAAACCAAGATATTCGAGACCTATGCCAGAAGTTCAATATCCAACATCGCTTTTCCACTCCATACTACCCCTAAGGAAATCACCAAGCAGAGGCTACAAATAAAACTATCTTGAAAATCCTAAAGAAGACCGTTAATGAAGCTGGTCAGGACTAGCACTTATAGCTAAATACCGCCCTATGGACCTATCGAATGAGTATTTGCATGCGTACAGGTGCAACCCCATTCTCCCTTATCTATGGATCATAAGCTATTCTACCCATTGAGATTAAGCTCCCATCTCTGAGGATATCATTACAAAATCTCATTGCAGATGAAGAATATCGAGTATCATGATTGAATGAGTTGGAACTACTGGATGAGCGACGCATGGATGCCTTAAACCATTTGCAAGTCTATCAAAAAAGTCTCAAGTATAGCTACAACAAGAAGATCAGGAGTTAGAACTTTCAAGTCAGAAAGCTCATATTGAAGGAGAATCAGAAAAATGTACCAAATCCAGACAACTAGGGAAATTTTTAACCCAATTGGTTGGGACCATTCATCGTCACAGCGAGCTACAAGTCATGAGCATATCAGTTATCCACACCTGAACATGAGCCTCTGTAGGAGCCCATGAATAGCTCTCATCTCAAAAAGTTGTATGCCTAAACTTGCAAGGTATAAATCCAAAAATCCAAAAAAATCAAAAAATACAAAAGTCCAAAAAAAATTAGAAAAAGGATTGAAAATAGTAAAGAATTTAAAAAATTTCCCTCTAGTGAAAACCACTTCGGTGGCACTTTGGGCAAGTACCTTAGTGAAAACCTCGCAAAAAAGTTCCTTGTGTAAATAAGCACTTTCCATCCACCATGATCTATGTGGATTGTTCTACATAATTCATCCATCACACTTCCATATCTCCATCCATCACCCATTCGTGTTTGCATCATAGCTTGATCTTGTGTTTGTATCATGATCCATCCTAGTACTACCAACCCATTCCTAAGGTCAATTTTTCCTGCCTATATCATAGTATTCCATTGCATCAAATCACACTAGGAGCATGTTCTTATATATACATTGGATCAGATTCATGTATATTCTTGAAGTCTTCCTTCAAATAAAAAACATTCATAAAATTAGAAAATACAAAACATTCAAAACATATCAAAAATCTAAAAACAAGTCAAAAAGTCAATCAAAAGGTCAAAAACAGAGTCATCTTATCAAACTATGGGTCTTTGAGCTTTGAATGTAGGCAAGGTTGATCTTTGATCATCCCCCAAGACACTTAGGTTAGTCCTTTAGAAGTTTGTCATAATAAACTAGCAATCCATTTGTTCATATCTTCATCAATAATTGAGTCTGTGTTAGTCAAACTACATGGTATTTGTGTGTATAACATAGGCAAGGCTAATATTTGATCATCCCCTAATGCCCCTAGGATAGGTCTTTAGGTTAGTCTCTTGGTCAAAATCTCAGAAAACACAAAAAAAATCAAAAAATTTAAAAATCAAAATATTTGCAAAAATATTGGAAATACCAAAAAATAGTTTCAAAACATCTCCAAAAATATAAAAAACATCCAAATATTTGAAAAAACCCATCCGCCCCATCTCGCTTTCAACCGAAATAAACATCCACCCATAATAAATGGTCGTCATCCTCAACCTTCGGTGAAACTGTTGGAAGCAAGTCTAGCAGGTTCAAAAGTCAAAACTCAAGCATCAAGGTCTCAAGTCTAGGTTAGTAGGTAAACAACTTGGTCAAATCTTGGTATTAATAGCCCATCATCCAGTTAGTCCCAAATCATATGATATCATCATGTTCTAAGATGCATCCTTCCTACAATGGACATCAACATCAGGAATCACCATAGTTTGGTCTTGGCTAGCAGTATGAAGAACATTAGCTTGTTTGTTTACTTGATCTTTGTCTTTTGACTTATCTTACTGCGCTCATTTCAATGACCTCTTGATGATGTCCAAACAAAGGGATTTAGAGAGAAAGGAATGAGGAAACGATCATTATCTTTTTATTTGTTGTTCTTGTTGGATGTTCTTGTAATATAAATTTCGTCATGCTTGCTTTGTTTGGTTTGTAGGGAGGGTATTTTAGGTGTCTTGTTGACCACATAGGAAGGCTTTCCTTTCTATGTTTTGGTCCAAGATGTTTGGAATATCTAAACTACATTCTCAATAGGGTTTTGTATGCCAGGTGTGAATAGGAGTACTCCTATCTGATTGTCAAGTCAAAGTCCATCACACTAGGTGCAACACTATCCTGGTTCGTTATACCTTAATGCATCATGCCTATGTGTGTCATCAAATATAAGGTAAGTAATCCCTTTTAAAATCCCAATTCCTGATAAGCAAAGCATTTTCATCATCGTCCTCATCTCTAATAAAGTCTCGTAGATCATGGACTTGTTGGATCCTCTTTTTTCATCATCATTTCTTCTTTCTTCTCTCAGTGCTAACATGGTACCATGAAAGTTATCACCAATGCATCCATCCTGCATCCACAAATCGTCATCATATTGCATATCATCCATATCATATTATAATAGGAAACACCGATCATCTCACATGCATTGCATTTCCATCATTTCCATCATAATATAGATTGGTTATTCTAAGCATCTCATAAACCATACATTTGCATCCATTGCATAATCATATAAGCATAATCATATCATCCATACATGCATCATCATATCATACATGAAAAGATACTAAAAAGGAAAAAAAGCATGTCATAACATCCCATACATATCATAATCATAACATATAGCATCATCCATTAGGAGCATAATATAGATTTGATAGTCTAAGCATGTTAAAATAATTTGCATATTATAAACATTTGTGTCCATATTTCATAAATCATCATCATAAAGGTGCATAGAAATAATACAAAAAATAAAGCATCTATAAATATCCATAAACATTTGCATAATCATATATCACATCATATCATATAGATCACATCGCATATAATACATCCATCCATAAATGCATAAATAAAGTAGACACATCTCATAATGAATTGATCATATCATATTATATATCAAAAAAATGTATCTTTCATGGTACAAAATAGGATAATGTGTATGTATATCAATCAATATAAAAATGTCTGTAGGGCTATAAAAAATGGAGCCTATGAGTCCCAAAAAGAATGTCGATCAAAATTGTATGAGCTAGCCCTAATGACTGCTTCCCTCGCCCGCCTGTCTCTTAGCTCAATAATCTGGTTGTCTCATGCATGTCTGCTAAGACTACTCTGGTACCCAACCTACCATGGGTACAACTTACCGATAATGGAGCCTATAGTACTCGGACTTCCATACTGCCTCGTAGTACATTTGTGCCATAACTATCCTGCCCTATGATGCAGCAGCCATTCTCTCTAGCTACTGCCTCCTACCAACCTCCTGGGCCAGCTACAACTCTGTCTTCTGTCATTGTTGTCTCTCATGATCTCACTCGGTAGTGAGGGCCTCGACCTGCTATCTAGCCTAGTCCCTCTCTACTGTAATGGTGTGCACCTATGCATGTAGCCCCTATATCTACCCCTAAAGCTACTGTATCTAGGTGTCTCATGGGTCTAGCTACGGTGGCAGCTGTTGGTCCCTCTATGGTGGCTACTAGTCTCTCTGATCTAGCTAGTGGGGAGGTGGACCTCCTCCTCCTCCTCCAGGTGCTCTTGGATCCTGCCCTGCCAATCCCTTTCTCATTGTCCTGCCTTAGGGTCTCCTCCGTGGAAGTGCTACTCCTAGGACTATAAGCCAAAGTGGAGGCCTAAACAAGTCATCATAGGAATATGTGGTGCGTGAATCTGCCTATCCCTCTACATCAGCCCATTCGGCCCTAGGTAGTCTCTCTAGATGCACGCGTGAAGATGGCTACATACTGATCATTGGAGTGATCCTGCACATCCCCAAACTATATCACTACCCTATTTGGTAGGTAGTGATCAATCATGCTATGCTCACACCCTTGCATAAGTCAATCCGATCTGGCAGAGAACAACTACTGATCATCATCGCACCAAGCAAGCATATGTAACCATGGCCTCCAAGTAAACAATGTCATCTCATCGATAACACACCACCAATGAGGTAGGCCTAGCTATCCTGTATGTGTAAAGGTAAGGCCACCCCTATACCTCCAAAATGCTAGGTTATCAGGCTCAACAACAACCATATAACCCTTAGTTGAAGCACAACTATGTGCTCCCAGGCCCAGATGTGTAATAGTGTGACCCCAACACTGATTTCTTGGCTATCACAATAGGTGAACTCATGAAGATCATGATATAATGAAGCTAGCATCACTAGTCCCCATGCAAACAATGTCCTCTCTCACAACATCCGCTCCTAGGCAAGGCCCTAGCCGAGGTTGAAATATCTTCCCTGCTAATGTGGAGCCACCAACCCTGATTTGATTGTTGCCACAATCAACCTAAAAATCGGTACTCGGTGTCTGTAATAGTCCAGATCAAGCTGAACCTTTGAAAGTGTGAGCTCCTCAACCTCTAGGATTTCAAAGCATGCATCACCACTGACAACAGTATCATAAATAATTCACTCACCATGGATGGGAAATCGTAAGATATGCTAGACATCCTCAAGTGTAACAGTGGCCTCGCTAGTAGGAAGGTGAAAGGTCGAGGTCTCACTATGCCACCTCTCAGCCCAAAGTTGTCATCATCGCCAAGTGGGTCCTGATGGTGGGCGCACAGGCAATGTACCAGAGGCTAATCTCACCTAGGTGCTCCTCATGTAGGTTGGTCAATCTACTCAATATCGAGGGTCGATGGTTGTGTAAAAGCACTGGCTCTCTGTCCTCCTACACTCAAGAATCCACTGTGTCAAAATTTGTAAAAAGAATCTGATCTTGTTTGGATTTTTCAACACAAAAACCATGATTGTGTCACTATTTGCAATGGTGTTGCCATTTGGAAACTCCAAACAGTGATGCTTGACCCTCTTAAAATGTAAACCAGGTCGCAACATCGCTCTTTACACATGCAAACCCTTTTGGCTTAAAAACCCTAAACCTAAACTAAGTTGTAGCATCGCCATTCATGATGGCATCACCATTTGGTGTGGCATCACAATACACAATAACAGCATGATTTGAAGCCTAGCATTGTCGATTTTGCAATTTTAGCATCGCTATATAGCAATGCTAGACTTTTTGACCATTCAAAACATAATTAATGTGCTCAAATATCAATACGAAAGGTCAGGTTAGGATCACATATTGTTGGTCCTGCACCTGGAGGTCTCAGGTACACTCGAACTCGCTTGAAAATGTGTTAGGGGAGCACTCTTTGTGCCATTTTGCAGGAGGGTTACAGCTCAAAACGAAGGAATTTGCAAAGTGTGAATGCAAAAATGAATGGAAAGTGGCCCCTCCATGGCTATTTAAGCATGAAAATTAGGGGTTTTTTCCCCATTTTAGCCATCAAGCTAGAGTTTTGTGCCCTCAATCTCATTTTCACCCAGCCGAAGCTTGTTTTCCACCCTTTTTTCATGTTTTGGCACATTTTTAGCATCTTGAAGCCCTTTTGGACCTATCTAGCAACTTGTCTTCTTTTTTCGTGAGATCACCAAAAAATCCAAATTTTCTTCCAATCTCTCGAGGGGATAGTATAATAGTGTAATTCTTCTTAGTGGGGCAGTAGTGGGAAATCCAAAAAAATCAAATTTTTTTTGAATTTTGATCTCGGCAAGATTATTCTTTGAACCAACACAACAGGTACATTGCTTCAAATAGGGGAAAAATGTAGATGTTCAAATTATCCTGATTGATATCATGCATGCATTCGATCCTGATTTACTAACATCAGTTCTTCCTAAATCATTTCTTTACTAACCAATTAATTGAATAATCCTTATTTAATTAATTCATCAAGATTCCTCTTTGAATTAAATAAATCATCTTTATTTGATTAAATCTTAATTCCTCTTTGATTAAACAAATCAATTTTATTTAATCAAATCCTATTGTTCCTCTTTTAATTAAATAAATCAGCTTTCTTTAATTAAATCCTAAAGTCATCTCCTTTAAATTGAATAAATTAACCTTTATTTGATTTAAATCTAATGTTCTTCATCTTTAATTAAATAAATCAAACTTTATTTAATTAAATTACTAATGTTCATTATTCCTCTCGTTGGACTTAAATAGATCTAAAAATCTAAGTCAAATGTCATATCAACTAATTCTATCTAAAGTTAATTAAATCCTAATTAACTCTTTCTCTAATCCTCAAATCCTCTAGATTTTGTAAGTTGCACAAGTAAATCAATTCATTTGATTTATAAATTCTTCTATTTTCATTCAAAAATGGCATATCTTTGGAATATTCCTATAATTTGAAATCTCCCTCCCAAAAATACTTGCCCTCCAACATGGCATTTATAGCTCTTATATGTCATTTTTCTTGAGCCAAGTGGCATTAACTCCTCTTTCAACTCTCCCTCCACAAGTCACTTCTTCAAATTTCAAATTCCACCTAATTGCATTTATTTGCACATTGATCAAAATGTGCTCCACCTCTTTTCAATAACATGTTGACAAGTGGCACAATGCCATTGGTTCATGTTTAGTCCCACATTCTTCATATTTCTCACCACTCCATCCCTCTTTCCTATAAAGGGAAGACTTCTCTATTGATTTTGCATCCACAACTTTATGCAAGATCATTATCTACAAATTTTTGAGCAAGTTCGTCCATATTTCCATCTAGGTTTTCATAGTTTACATCAATCTTAGCAAAGTTATCACCAATTTTCATCAAGGAGCACACAATCTTCATCAAGTTCATCAAGGAATTGGGAAAGGCCTACTTCCCACATCAAAATAGCACCAATTCCCCCATGGGATGCTAGTTTGAATGTTTTGAATAGGATTTCAATAAGCTTTCATTTGATATCCTATCTTTGTTTCTTGTTCATTGCATTTGAATGAATTGCATGGGGAATGATTGTTTAAACTTTTTTATTGACTAACATTGGGTTGTTTGATGATGTTTGAGTAGGTCTAGATCAACAATTCACAAGTTTTTATGGTTTTTGATTTAAAATTTAACGTTTTTGGTTTTAAATACAATTGTAAAACTATAAACTATTGAACATAAAAAAACAAAACAAAAACTAAATAACAATTACAAAACAAAAATGCAAGAAATAAAGCAAAAAAAAGAAAAATTCAACCAATCTGGAGGTCATTAAGGTCGGTTGTGTCAATGGGAGGAGGTGACAGCGAATATTTGGTTGAACTGGGCCCTTAGAACCATGTACGTGAATTAAGCTCTCCCTCAGGCGCATGAACAAAAAGCACCGAGAAAATGAATAACACAGTCGTTAATTTCAAAAATTAAATAGCTTGAAGAAACACATACACTTTATAAAATGTGTACATGCATTATAAAATGCATACATGTGTTATAAAATGCGTACATGCATTATAAAAGGTGTACATGTTATGAACGCTTACACATTTTGTAACACATACATGTTTTGTAATGCGTACGCGTTTTGTAACACATACGTGTTTTAGGGTGTGTACCCAAATCTAAATGCATATGCAATCAAATTTGGGTTTAGGTACCCGATCCAAAGCACATATGTGATTTTTTAAAATGCATACACGTTTCGTGTAATTTTTTAAAATTTTGGCTGAAACGCCCCCTCTTTGTGGACCCAACTTCCAACTTTTACCCAGGTACAAGGGAACGTGATAATGGTAATTTAATTATATCATAAAAAAAATATAGGAAATTAATCTTAAATATTGATTTACCTTGAGAAACATTAGAAAGTCATAGTAGAAATTAGAGTCAAAATCAAATCATTCCACATTAAGCAATTTTTTTAACTCAACAACTAACTTAAACAATACCTAGAAAATGCATACATAAATAGAAGAGGGAATACATAGATTAAACATAACGTTGACACTTGACACCATCTAGGGGAGAGGATTTGATAGTTGAGCACCCTAACTTTGTACATTTCAAAATCCTATGTGGAAATTTCAAAAAAATTCCAAAATTTTACAACTTGCTTGGTAACGCTCCTACTTATTACTAAGGTTTCAATGCCACATCATCAAATATGATGCCACATTAGCATGCTTTTTATTGAGGTGTCCAAAAAGGTCCCCTAAAAAAGTGAGACCAATACTTGTGCACTAAATCACGTTTTATTGGTGTGCTGATGCATGGTATCACATGATTTGTTGCTTTTTAGATCTAAGGAATACATATTATTCAATTATTGGTAGCTATCATCAACACTAACAAGTTTAAGGTCACAACTATTAGTTCAATGTTGTTAAAAATATTGATCATTAAATCAACAACTACTATAACAACTATTGAAACATGCTCAACTACTAGGTCCTTTCCCCTAATCCTTTCTTGTAACTAAATTAGACATAAGGAATATTGTATGAAATTTTATATCTCCCCTCTTTTTTTCCTCATTCACTTAAACTAAAACAAACTTGCTTAAATTTTCCTTGAATTCACCTCCAACTATTTACCCATGTGGTAAAAGTGTTGTCCTAGCTGGATTTTTACTTTGTAAGGGAAAAAAATAACTCTTTGATACTTATCCATTTCATTGGAATTTAAAAACCTATTTTAAATCATCATTTTTTACTCTAAAAACTCCCAAGTTCCTTATACAACTAGTTTATAATTTTTCCAAATGGTATTACTACAATTGTTTTTGTAGAGCTTTTTCTCTACAATGGTCAGGAATGTTTTCTTTTGGTTTCTTCATCTTTTGTTCTTTCATTGGATTTGCAACCCTGCAACCCTTCTTTCCTTCTCTTCCATTTTTGTTCATCGCATTAGCGATCAAACTTCGCCACATGTTGAACGAGCGCACTTTGAACCAGGTCATGTCCCTCTCTCCATATAAAGGTGCACGATGGTGCCACATAGTGGTTGTGCGATCTTTAGTAAAACATTTTCCTTTTAAGCGTAGAAAGCGAAACGTGTCGACATCACGAGTTTTCTTGTACGCAACGGTAAGGAGGTCTCAAAAATGCCCACCTATGTGCCACGTGTACCAAACAGGGATTTTTTCCAAAGGAAGTAGCATAGTGGAGCTCACTTTAGTCAGCTAGAGAATATTAAAGAGCGTCGATTGTCTACTTGTCTGTGCAGGCGATCAGATTTTTGGATGTCACAGGTTCCCTAATTAAGCAAGGTCCTTGACTTTTCTAGGAATTTGTCAAAAAGCTTTCATAATAGAGGTGCTTGTTGATCCTGCTCAGTAGGCTTTGCACAGGTTTTTCTACTGAAAGGAATGGGAATGAGGAATTTGAGTTACATTTGAGTCAGTTATCACCAACTCAAAATTTATTACACTTCACGTTTCTAACATAATCTAATCTTTGAACGAGAGTTTTTTGGACCAATGGATTAATGCCACCGTTTGGGTTTTGTCTTTTGTGATTAGGCGGTGGGAGAGAGATTTTTGCTTGTTTGCTTCCCTTATTCTATAAAAGGGAATTTCAAAGCTTCTCCCAGTGTGGAAAAAGCATTGCAGAGTTGCCTATTACTCTTCTCTAAGCAATATTTAGAGATCAATTTCCAAGGAAGTGTCCACTTTGGAATACCTGACCATAGCATTTTGTATTGTTCTTAAATTAAAGTAATAGAAAGATAAAACATATAAAACTATGTCTATTTGGTCTTTGTTGTGCACTTTGCTTTTGTTCAATCAAAATTATGTTTTGTGTCATCTATGTATGGATATGATATTGATAATTGATCATTTTCAATTTCATCTTTTGTGATATTAGTATAAACCTACGGTCAATCGGATCATGTTTTGTACTCTTTCATTACTGCAAAAGTTTGTGTTCAGTTTCATACTATGCTAATGAGTAAATGGTTTCCATAAAGGTTTCAAAGCATTAGTAACTATTCTTATTTGGGTGTACCATCCTCTGCTGAACCTTAGTGGGTGCTTCCCATGAGAAGATCTGAATGTTTCTTTGTGCTCGTATAAGCCTTAGTAGCTCATTCCCTTCTCAACAATGAAGGGTCTTTGACACTATATGCTCATTATTTAAGAGTTGATACTCTCGTAGGAAGATTTGAAATGTTTTAAAAGATTTTGGCATATCACTTTATATAGTTTAATTTTGACATTCCTTCTTCCCTTTTCCTTCCCAAACCAAGAACAAAGAGCCGACTTCCAAAATCTCGGAGGTTATTCAGTGGAGTGCAATGTATCCCCCATCCACTGAATTTCCCATAAGGTTGTTCGGAGAGATGTGAGCTTTCATGATCAACAGATAGTTATGATACTTTATTTAAGACAAAAAACACTTATCTCACTTCTTCATGAATGTATTTATACTTTTTTATAGAACATTCATAGGTTCTAATGTGTTCATGTATGTGTCGATTTTGATCAACATTTGGTTATTTTTCTATTTACATGTGGACTATTTATTCACAATATATAGTATAAATATGTGGTAAGACTGACTATTATAAGTACGAGTGCTATAACAACAATTGGACCCTGCACAACTACTGGCCCCTCTCCCCTAACTTCAATGTTTCGAGCTAAGGATTAGGCCCCACTCTAGAACTACAACCTAAGTGCCAAGTCTGTGGTCTGCCCTAATCCTGGTGACCCCCGCAACTCAAAATAAGATTAGAGTTACCTTTTAGGAGTTGGAGGAACCAAGGTTACCAACACGATTGCCTCTTCAAGACTCTTGCACCTGCAAAACTATAGAGGTCCTGGGAGCTTTGAAAAGCTTGGGAACTATCATGAAAGAAGCGGAAACATACCTCAGGTCACATTGCAAATTATTTTAACTCGCAACCTCTATTCTCCTTATAAAGATTGTAAAAACCTTATCTCGAACTCAAGAATCTAGCAGCCCTGAAACATCCATTCTTTTGTTTAAAAGTCACACTAAAACAATGTTTGTAAATAAAATCAATTGTTAAATACATTAAATTTCCACAGTCCATATTGATTAAGTGTGTTTTTTCTGAATTTAAGTATAATTAGTTAAATCCAGAAAAAGCACACTTAAATCAATTGTTGTTTGTTCTACCTTTGGAGGGTTTCATTTTTTCTTGTAAAACTTTGCCCACATCTTCCCATCGGCATTATTGAAAGCATGGCACAATTTACGCAGAATCCTGAGAAGTTTTGAAGAAATTACTTTGGTGGATAATATTAAAGTGAAGGCCCAGATCGTGGGTCTGCATTCTTATAGTTTACGATAAACCAAGATGTTATGAATGCATTTAGGTGCCTTAAAAAATGCGAGGAATAGGGCATGGCCAATTGATAATAGTCCTTCACCACTACCACTTTCCAATAATAAATCAATTGTCGACCTCATTTTAAAGCTCCACAAATGAAGATCTGAATATCTGACCCCCTCGTTTTGAGCATACTTATTTATCAGTGTCAGACGCCACTCAAGTGCGAGTAGAGAGTCTTGAAACTTGACTATTTTGACAATTTAAACAAGGAGGAGGCCAACCAATAGTATGTTTAATAGTGGTATAAACCTGTATAGTTGGGCAAAGAAGGCATAATTGATGAAATCTTGTTAATATAAGAGAATTGAAAATCTACAGAAAAATGTCCCATTTCATTGGTATGAATTGGTTAGTTGCATTTAAAATGTTTTCCTGAAAATCAACTCACCATGAGGGAATGTGTATAACAAATACCATTGTTGATTGTAATCATTTGGTTAACATTATTCTTGGGATTTCTATTTGTGTAGGGATTGCAAAATGATAATAATCCCTAAAATCCATGTGGCTTTTTTGGACGTTGAACATGTTGTTAATGAAGAATGCGAAGCAGTTATTAACAGATATATCAGTAAAAGTTGGAAGCTGGAACTAGTAGAATAGGCATAAAGGACCTCATGCTTACAAGCCGGATTCGAGGAGCTTAGCATTGACCTATTTATCAAATGTGTGCAAGGGAATTTACTCGTCAACTACAAGGGATAAAATCATAAAGGCCACAAAAATATGTATTTGTTGAATATTTTTTCCCTCCATATACATCTTGGAAGAGAATAGACCGCATGTCGTCTCCATTAGCATTAGATTTCATAGCTAAGCTAGAAGAATATAAAATGGTACTTGGAGCCATAAATTTTATGGATGTTGAAAGGAGACATTTCAAGTGCTTCATAAGATATTCGCTCTTTAATACAATAATTCCATTAAGTTAAAAAAAACTCATACCACTGGCGAGGATGAAATGCTAAAGGTTGAGATAAAAAAGGCATAGACAGCTCCAACCCATGCAAAACCACCTAAACTAAGGCACCAACATAGGGGAGAGGATCTAGTACTTCGGTATGTTTCAATAGTAGTTATAGTGTTTGTTAATTAAATGTTCAATATTTTTAATAATATTGGACCAATAGTTGTGACATTAAAGTTGCTCGTGTTGATGATGACTACCCATAATTGAATGAAATGTATTCCTTGGATCTAAAAAACAACAAATCATGTGATGGCACATCAGTTCACCAATAAAACATGACTTAGTGCACAACTATCGGTCTCACTTTCTTTGGACCTTTCTGGACACCTTGACAAAAAGCATGCTGATGTGACATCATATTTGATGATGTGGCAACCCTAGTTATAAGCAGGGACTTGCAAAGTAAGATGCTGTAAAAAATTGGAAGTGATTTGAAATTTCCATACAAGATTTTGAGGAGGGCAAAGTTAGGATGCAACAACCCCTAGGAGTGTGGATTAAGAGTCAAGGTGATTGTGGCCAGTCCTCTACGTCAAGTTGTTCTGTCCTCATGAAGAATATCTCTGATGGAACAATTGAAGATCTTAATGAAAATGAACGCAGAGAAAGATGTACCTAACCTAGACAGTATTCTCACATCAATGCCACCAGATATCGTATTGAGGAAGTATCGACTGCTTGCAAATCCCGATATGAAGCAAGCTATGCAGTTTCCTCAACTTGCACAAGCAAGAGTGTCTTTCATCATATTTTGAATAGCTTAGCTTACAAAATTCCCCATGATAGTAGGGTTTACTCGAGGCCAAATAAAAATTTATGAAACTAAATAGCAGGATCTGTTGGTGATCTGAAGCCCTTGTAATATGCAGAATTGATTAGTCAATCACCATAGCACCTTCATTGAATCTCAATATAGGTTTAAAGGTGGTATCCTTCCCATTTCTTCCATCATTGATCATGCTGAAGTTATATATTCTGTGCAATAATATCAGTGTTAGTGTTACAAATTGCATTCTGTGTTTTAGTTTCTACACTTTGCATAGAATCCAATGACCAAAAGGAAGCTATATGTTTCAATTCTTCGGTGTGTATGCATTCCATTGACGTGGTTTGAATGTAATCCACGACTTATACAAGTATGTTTAAAATGCTATAATATTTCCCAGGTCTATAAATAAGATAATGAGCAGTCAGAGATGTGGTCGACATTTGAAAACTTCAAGCCTGTGCATTTAAAGAAAAGGGCAAATATTAGTTTGGTCTTTTCGATGCCTTCTTTTGGAGGAGAAGGCCATTTGTCTTGATTTTCTTCTGAGATGTGGAAAGTGCCATAGGCCTTTTGTCGCCTTGCTCTTATCTTTTAAGTGATGGCGCGTCTTGTCTTTTTCACAGGCAGAATGCAAAATTCTGGTGCTTTCTTTGAGTATTAAGCACAGGGGTTTCTTAGAAGATTTTCCTTCTAATTCTTAATTCTATCAACGAATCGAGGAAGTTAAATGTCATAGACCGCGAACGGAGGATCCTACTTAAGGAGCCCGATCAAATTATTTATTTGGATGAAAATTTTGCTAGTCTCTTAAAATAATTTAAATATGAAGTAATTTCTATTAGTAGAAATGTAGATACCAATTAATCAAAGAATTCTTCATTGCTTAAAGTAAAGGCGATTTGAGTGGATTTGATAAATAGATGCGTTACCCAAAGGAATGCGGGCTTAAGTGTCACACACTAACCTCGACTTTGTTGCATTTCCATTCTTGTTTTCTCGCGTCACTATTAAAGTTAAGTTTTCAAGTTATCGAGGAAGTGCAGGTGGACAGGTCTTTTCACGTTCACAGAGTGGTGTCAGTATATGTCAGTAATTGTCACCATTGTCTTATCTGAATGTCACATGTAACCTCCTACTACAATTACGAACGAACTTCAACTTGCTAGGGAAGACCCAGTAGCCGTAGGGCTAACTTCGCGCAACCGTAGAATTCAAACCATATGTTGAATCGGAAAAAAAATTATGGGTTTTTTTCGCACATGAGTTAAGTGCTTATAACTAAGGTTTCAGCTTCTGGGCAATTCGATTGAGTGCGGGAGCATTGGATATGCGCGCGGAGGTAAAAAAGTCACCTTTTAGAGGGCTGTCCCAGTAGCCGCTCACTATAATTTCAATCAATTATAGCTGTTTTAGCACTTAAAATCCACTTAAATCAGTCACTTTAGCACTTAATGAGCGGCTATTGGTGTTTTTGTAATTAGTTATTCAATAACATAAAGTTTTTTAATGGATCAAAGTGAATTTTTTTTTGGGGGTTAAGTGAACATAGAGGTGGCGGTTATTCAATGGGGGCGGCTACTGGGTCTTCTCTATTAATGCTAAGCGTGCCTAAATCGAATTCAAAATCACCCCAAATTTCCCGCCCACAGATAACATGAGATATGTATACAAGGCTATTCTGGGATTTATACAAGCCTACTTCAGGCTACTGTGCATAAGCTCCTTTGCCTCATTCTGGAAGACGCAAAGGAAGAGCGAAGTGTTGCTAAGGAGGAAATTGTGTGTGTGTGATGAAGAGTCTCAAGGAGGAGATCGTGTCTTGTTGTTCTAACGATACTGAAGTAGCAGCGAAGACAAACTCAATCCTGTGACGTCGAGGATGAAATAAGATACTTGCTCAGTGCTTGGACGATCAGCTGGGCATTCTGCCGAGCCCCCCTGGGAGTGATTCGCCTCTTACATCATCCCGATTAACTTATGTTGCTGCTGCTGATATAAGTTTTTTGGAGATTGTGGAAAGCTTGGTTTGGCATTTTGAAGATAGTAACTATGAATCGGCGGTGCCTGTAGATGGTGAGTTTTCAGAAAAGCAAGAAGAAAGAGATTTTGTTTCATGTAGTGGTTTTATTCAGGTTTTCCAAGGATATTAAGAGTTTATTAATGTATATGCATTGTATAATTAAACACAAAATAGTAGGGTTTTTAAATTATATAAAAAATTAAATGTCAAACATATATGAAGTTTTTAGCTTTTCAACTTGCTGTTTGTTAATATATGTTTTTAGAATTTGATTTAAAGCTTTTAGTTTCTGCAACTGTTTGTGACCAATTGAGCGCTATGGTAGAATGTGAATGCGTTAAACTAAAAATGAATATGTTATAATTAGTTTGGATATTTTGAAAAAATGTATTTCAAAGATTATAAAAAAATTATATTTATTTGAAAGAATATTGTATTTTATTTTAAATTATTTAAAAATTATTTTGCAAAAAATTAATTAGTCAAAGAGTTATTTAATCTATTTTTAGAATTCTTTTAAGTTATTTTATTTGTACTTATCAAATGTTATTTTAAAAAAATTGTCTATGAGACATAAAATACATCTCTTGCTGCAAGGGAAGTTATGCATTTGGATTTAAAATTAATTATTAAAAGAGTTGTCATATATTTAAAAACATTATAATTATTAAGTAAATATATTAAATAAAAATTAAAGTATTTTAAAGTATTGTTGGATAAAAATAAATAGAAAAACATAATAAATGAGCACATTTCATCTAAATTTTTTCGAATACTTGAGTGGTATAAAGCCTTAACATTCAAAAGGACCTACCATAACAAATTATAATTAAAAATTAAAGAAATGATACTTCAATAAAAGAGTGGTTCCCTATAAGGTGACTCAATCTTCTAGATGAGTTATAGGGTGGCCTATTCTATTGTATCAAAATTTGTTAATGTTCTAATAAGGATTTTCTTTCATAATTTGTTTCACTTTTTCTAACTATCACATTATTTAATTTTTCAATGTTTTTTCTATATTTGACATGTACTATGAAAATTTATAAAAATCTTTTAATTTTGATTATTAAAGGAGAAACTACCTTCCCCAATCTCCTTATGGGATTTAATTGAAAAATACATTGGAATATATGAGGGATAGTAATATAAGACAAAACTTATTTTAAAGAATGACACAAATTCAACCATAAATTTGAAAACCTTATTGAGTTATGGAGATTATTAAAGAGGTAAATGCAAATAAGACAGAATTGGAAGAGAGAATGAGAGGAAAATGTGGAAATATGGGGAAATAAAAATGACATGGAAGTAAAATATATTGAAAATGTAGAGAATTAAAGTGCCTTACTGGGTATGCTAAGTCAAATGAAATTTAAATGGGAAACTTTGGTGGAAACACTCCAAATTGTTTGGCATATGTTTCTATTTATAACTTGTATAAACATGCAAGACTATGACTACCAAGTTCTTTTTAATGATCCAGATGAAATTCCCTGATTACTATGATCAACTAAAAGGATTTAATCTTTTCTTGAAAGAACCAATTAATTAACCATACGGATACAGCAAATGTGCACCGATAAACTGAATATAAACTTGTTACATCAATTTAAATAACCAAAAAGCATCAATCTTGGAGACAACTTTAGTAATACTTTCAATAAGCACAACAGACAATTGACACCAGAAATACGCTGCCACATCAACTGATTCTCATTAATATCCATTTTGAAATCATACATCGTAGTCTTTGTTCTATGAAAATTATTTTCCTATCCTATCTACTTATTCTATCTACTGTTCTATCCCCTCTCTTCATAATCAAAGATCGATATTTATACATCAGTATTTGAAAAGACACGTTTCGTATTCAAGTGTCGGCGATCAGTTGAATTTGGGATTTTGTTAACACTCGCTGAACACCCGCCGAGACATCCTGCAGTCATACCGAAGTCCAATGTCTCATCGACAGTCATCCCTTTGGTCTTTATGTATCATTGTGACAAATATGAGTCGGGGAGACGTCTCATAGATTACATTATGTGTTACCAATATACCCTGTGATATTTTCTGGTCGCTAAGACTCAGTCACTTTCTCATTGATGAAGCAACATTTTGACGTGACATATTGAGTCGACAGGACTATATAACTTCATTCTGATAATCTTTTGATAGAGTCCCTTTCGCTTTGTCGGCAAGACCCGATGTACTTGCTAAGACCTCACTCTGATACCATTTAGTCTGGCCGATAAGTCTTTCGGTGTGCTAGTCGGTGAGACAAAATGTGTTCAGCAAGACCTCATACTGAAGACATTTGGTTTGGCTGAAATGTTTACTCGGGCACCGATCGGTATGACAATATGATTTCGCTATGACTCCTCCCGATGAAAGATTTCTCGCCGATATGTTCCTTTTGTCGCCGATCGGTAAGACATAATGCAATCGGTAAGACCTCATCCCAACAATAGCCATCTTGCCGATGTGATTCCTTTGTCGCCGAAACAATGCATTGTGTCTTGCCGATAGGTGCCTATAGATGAATTCCAATCAGTGTGACATCAAATAAGTCTTGTCGATAGACTACAACAGATGTATATTGGCAAAAGAAAGCACTATGGATCAAGAGACCCTCATCAATTCATGTCGATAAGAATTATACTTTGAGATATTCAAGACTTGATGGATTTTATAGGAACCACATGGAAAAATATGAGAAAAATGTTGTGAAGAGAGGATTTTGTGCTTATGGTAAGGAATCATT
>VDFB02000008.1:370230613-370414514 GCA_007258455.2 Sequoia sempervirens | reverse complement strand
CAATCTCTCGAGGGGATAGTATAATAGTGTAATTCTTCTTAGTGGGGCAGTAGTGGGAAATCCAAAAAAATCAAATTTTTTTTGAATTTTGATCTCGGCAAGATTATTCTTTGAACCAACACAACAGGTACATTGCTTCAAATAGGGGAAAAATGTAGATGTTCAAATTATCCTGATTGATATCATGCATGCATTCGATCCTGATTTACTAACATCAGTTCTTCCTAAATCATTTCTTTACTAACCAATTAATTGAATAATCCTTATTTAATTAATTCATCAAGATTCCTCTTTGAATTAAATAAATCATCTTTATTTGATTAAATCTTAATTCCTCTTTGATTAAACAAATCAATTTTATTTAATCAAATCCTATTGTTCCTCTTTTAATTAAATAAATCAGCTTTCTTTAATTAAATCCTAAAGTCATCTCCTTTAAATTGAATAAATTAACCTTTATTTGATTTAAATCTAATGTTCTTCATCTTTAATTAAATAAATCAAACTTTATTTAATTAAATTACTAATGTTCATTATTCCTCTCGTTGGACTTAAATAGATCTAAAAATCTAAGTCAAATGTCATATCAACTAATTCTATCTAAAGTTAATTAAATCCTAATTAACTCTTTCTCTAATCCTCAAATCCTCTAGATTTTGTAAGTTGCACAAGTAAATCAATTCATTTGATTTATAAATTCTTCTATTTTCATTCAAAAATGGCATATCTTTGGAATATTCCTATAATTTGAAATCTCCCTCCCAAAAATACTTGCCCTCCAACATGGCATTTATAGCTCTTATATGTCATTTTTCTTGAGCCAAGTGGCATTAACTCCTCTTTCAACTCTCCCTCCACAAGTCACTTCTTCAAATTTCAAATTCCACCTAATTGCATTTATTTGCACATTGATCAAAATGTGCTCCACCTCTTTTCAATAACATGTTGACAAGTGGCACAATGCCATTGGTTCATGTTTAGTCCCACATTCTTCATATTTCTCACCACTCCATCCCTCTTTCCTATAAAGGGAAGACTTCTCTATTGATTTTGCATCCACAACTTTATGCAAGATCATTATCTACAAATTTTTGAGCAAGTTCGTCCATATTTCCATCTAGGTTTTCATAGTTTACATCAATCTTAGCAAAGTTATCACCAATTTTCATCAAGGAGCACACAATCTTCATCAAGTTCATCAAGGAATTGGGAAAGGCCTACTTCCCACATCAAAATAGCACCAATTCCCCCATGGGATGCTAGTTTGAATGTTTTGAATAGGATTTCAATAAGCTTTCATTTGATATCCTATCTTTGTTTCTTGTTCATTGCATTTGAATGAATTGCATGGGGAATGATTGTTTAAACTTTTTTATTGACTAACATTGGGTTGTTTGATGATGTTTGAGTAGGTCTAGATCAACAATTCACAAGTTTTTATGGTTTTTGATTTAAAATTTAACGTTTTTGGTTTTAAATACAATTGTAAAACTATAAACTATTGAACATAAAAAAACAAAACAAAAACTAAATAACAATTACAAAACAAAAATGCAAGAAATAAAGCAAAAAAAAGAAAAATTCAACCAATCTGGAGGTCATTAAGGTCGGTTGTGTCAATGGGAGGAGGTGACAGCGAATATTTGGTTGAACTGGGCCCTTAGAACCATGTACGTGAATTAAGCTCTCCCTCAGGCGCATGAACAAAAAGCACCGAGAAAATGAATAACACAGTCGTTAATTTCAAAAATTAAATAGCTTGAAGAAACACATACACTTTATAAAATGTGTACATGCATTATAAAATGCATACATGTGTTATAAAATGCGTACATGCATTATAAAAGGTGTACATGTTATGAACGCTTACACATTTTGTAACACATACATGTTTTGTAATGCGTACGCGTTTTGTAACACATACGTGTTTTAGGGTGTGTACCCAAATCTAAATGCATATGCAATCAAATTTGGGTTTAGGTACCCGATCCAAAGCACATATGTGATTTTTTAAAATGCATACACGTTTCGTGTAATTTTTTAAAATTTTGGCTGAAACGCCCCCTCTTTGTGGACCCAACTTCCAACTTTTACCCAGGTACAAGGGAACGTGATAATGGTAATTTAATTATATCATAAAAAAAATATAGGAAATTAATCTTAAATATTGATTTACCTTGAGAAACATTAGAAAGTCATAGTAGAAATTAGAGTCAAAATCAAATCATTCCACATTAAGCAATTTTTTTAACTCAACAACTAACTTAAACAATACCTAGAAAATGCATACATAAATAGAAGAGGGAATACATAGATTAAACATAACGTTGACACTTGACACCATCTAGGGGAGAGGATTTGATAGTTGAGCACCCTAACTTTGTACATTTCAAAATCCTATGTGGAAATTTCAAAAAAATTCCAAAATTTTACAACTTGCTTGGTAACGCTCCTACTTATTACTAAGGTTTCAATGCCACATCATCAAATATGATGCCACATTAGCATGCTTTTTATTGAGGTGTCCAAAAAGGTCCCCTAAAAAAGTGAGACCAATACTTGTGCACTAAATCACGTTTTATTGGTGTGCTGATGCATGGTATCACATGATTTGTTGCTTTTTAGATCTAAGGAATACATATTATTCAATTATTGGTAGCTATCATCAACACTAACAAGTTTAAGGTCACAACTATTAGTTCAATGTTGTTAAAAATATTGATCATTAAATCAACAACTACTATAACAACTATTGAAACATGCTCAACTACTAGGTCCTTTCCCCTAATCCTTTCTTGTAACTAAATTAGACATAAGGAATATTGTATGAAATTTTATATCTCCCCTCTTTTTTTCCTCATTCACTTAAACTAAAACAAACTTGCTTAAATTTTCCTTGAATTCACCTCCAACTATTTACCCATGTGGTAAAAGTGTTGTCCTAGCTGGATTTTTACTTTGTAAGGGAAAAAAATAACTCTTTGATACTTATCCATTTCATTGGAATTTAAAAACCTATTTTAAATCATCATTTTTTACTCTAAAAACTCCCAAGTTCCTTATACAACTAGTTTATAATTTTTCCAAATGGTATTACTACAATTGTTTTTGTAGAGCTTTTTCTCTACAATGGTCAGGAATGTTTTCTTTTGGTTTCTTCATCTTTTGTTCTTTCATTGGATTTGCAACCCTGCAACCCTTCTTTCCTTCTCTTCCATTTTTGTTCATCGCATTAGCGATCAAACTTCGCCACATGTTGAACGAGCGCACTTTGAACCAGGTCATGTCCCTCTCTCCATATAAAGGTGCACGATGGTGCCACATAGTGGTTGTGCGATCTTTAGTAAAACATTTTCCTTTTAAGCGTAGAAAGCGAAACGTGTCGACATCACGAGTTTTCTTGTACGCAACGGTAAGGAGGTCTCAAAAATGCCCACCTATGTGCCACGTGTACCAAACAGGGATTTTTTCCAAAGGAAGTAGCATAGTGGAGCTCACTTTAGTCAGCTAGAGAATATTAAAGAGCGTCGATTGTCTACTTGTCTGTGCAGGCGATCAGATTTTTGGATGTCACAGGTTCCCTAATTAAGCAAGGTCCTTGACTTTTCTAGGAATTTGTCAAAAAGCTTTCATAATAGAGGTGCTTGTTGATCCTGCTCAGTAGGCTTTGCACAGGTTTTTCTACTGAAAGGAATGGGAATGAGGAATTTGAGTTACATTTGAGTCAGTTATCACCAACTCAAAATTTATTACACTTCACGTTTCTAACATAATCTAATCTTTGAACGAGAGTTTTTTGGACCAATGGATTAATGCCACCGTTTGGGTTTTGTCTTTTGTGATTAGGCGGTGGGAGAGAGATTTTTGCTTGTTTGCTTCCCTTATTCTATAAAAGGGAATTTCAAAGCTTCTCCCAGTGTGGAAAAAGCATTGCAGAGTTGCCTATTACTCTTCTCTAAGCAATATTTAGAGATCAATTTCCAAGGAAGTGTCCACTTTGGAATACCTGACCATAGCATTTTGTATTGTTCTTAAATTAAAGTAATAGAAAGATAAAACATATAAAACTATGTCTATTTGGTCTTTGTTGTGCACTTTGCTTTTGTTCAATCAAAATTATGTTTTGTGTCATCTATGTATGGATATGATATTGATAATTGATCATTTTCAATTTCATCTTTTGTGATATTAGTATAAACCTACGGTCAATCGGATCATGTTTTGTACTCTTTCATTACTGCAAAAGTTTGTGTTCAGTTTCATACTATGCTAATGAGTAAATGGTTTCCATAAAGGTTTCAAAGCATTAGTAACTATTCTTATTTGGGTGTACCATCCTCTGCTGAACCTTAGTGGGTGCTTCCCATGAGAAGATCTGAATGTTTCTTTGTGCTCGTATAAGCCTTAGTAGCTCATTCCCTTCTCAACAATGAAGGGTCTTTGACACTATATGCTCATTATTTAAGAGTTGATACTCTCGTAGGAAGATTTGAAATGTTTTAAAAGATTTTGGCATATCACTTTATATAGTTTAATTTTGACATTCCTTCTTCCCTTTTCCTTCCCAAACCAAGAACAAAGAGCCGACTTCCAAAATCTCGGAGGTTATTCAGTGGAGTGCAATGTATCCCCCATCCACTGAATTTCCCATAAGGTTGTTCGGAGAGATGTGAGCTTTCATGATCAACAGATAGTTATGATACTTTATTTAAGACAAAAAACACTTATCTCACTTCTTCATGAATGTATTTATACTTTTTTATAGAACATTCATAGGTTCTAATGTGTTCATGTATGTGTCGATTTTGATCAACATTTGGTTATTTTTCTATTTACATGTGGACTATTTATTCACAATATATAGTATAAATATGTGGTAAGACTGACTATTATAAGTACGAGTGCTATAACAACAATTGGACCCTGCACAACTACTGGCCCCTCTCCCCTAACTTCAATGTTTCGAGCTAAGGATTAGGCCCCACTCTAGAACTACAACCTAAGTGCCAAGTCTGTGGTCTGCCCTAATCCTGGTGACCCCCGCAACTCAAAATAAAATTAGAGTTACCTTTTAGGAGTTGGAGGAACCAAGGTTACCAACACGATTGCCTCTTCAAGACTCTTGCACATGCAAAACTATAGAGGTTCTGGGAGCTTTGAAAAGCTTGGGACCTATCATGAAAGAAGCGGAAACATACCTCAGGTCACATTGCAAATTATTTTAACTCGCAACCTCTATTCTCCTTACAAAGATTGTAAAAACCTTATCTCGAACTCAAGAATCTAACAGCCCTGAAACATCCATTCTTTTGTTTAAAAGTCACACTAAAACAATGTTTTTAAATGAAATCAATTGTTAAATACATTAAATTTCCACAGTCCATATTTAAGTGTGTTTTTTCTGAATTTAAGTGTAATTAGTTAAATCCAGAAAAAGCACACTTAAATCAATTGTTGTTTGTTCTACCTTTGGAGGGTTTCATTTTTTCTTGTAAAACTTTGCCCACATCTTCCCATCGGCATTATTGACAGCATGGCACAATTTACGTAGAATCCTGAGAAGTTTTGAAGAAATTGCTTTGGTGGATAATATCAAAGTGAAGGCCCAGATCGTGGGTCTGCATTCTTATAGTTTACGATAAACCAAGATGCTATGAATGCATTTAGGTGCCTTAAAAAATGCGAGGAATAGGGCATGGCCAATTGATAATAGTCCTTCGCCACTACCACTTTCCAATAATAAATCAATTGTCGACCTCATTTTAAAGCTCCACAAATGAAGATCTGAATATCTGACCCCACAGTTTTGAGCTGCGGCTACATGTGTGCTTAGGCCCTGGAAAGTTGGTGTTAAATCCTCGTGTGAGAAACACTGATACCAAGCCTTTCTCCTTCACATTTTCCTTGCATACTTATTTATCAGTGTCAGACGCCACTCAAGTGCGAGTAGAGAGTCTTGAAACTTGACTATTTTGACAATTTAAACAAGGAGGAGGCCAACCAATAGTATGTTTAATAGTGGTATAAACCTGTATAGCTGGGCAACGAAGGCATAATTGATGAAATCTTGTTAATATAAGAGAATTGAAAATCTACAGAAAAATGTCCCATTTCATTGGTATGAATTGGTTTGTTGCGTTCAAAAGGTTTTCCTGAAACTCAGCTCACCATGAGGGAATGTGTATAACAGATACCACTGTTGATTGTATCCATTTGGTTAGCATTATTCTTGGGATTTCTATTTGTGTAGGGATTGCAAAATGATAATAATCCCTAAAATCCATGTGGCTGTTTTGGACGTTGAACATGTTGTTAATGAAGAATGCGAAGCAGTTATTAACAGATATATCAGTAAAAGTTGGAAGCTGGAACTAGTAGAATAGGCATAAAGGACCTCATTCTTACAAGCCGGATTCGAGGAGCTTAACGTTGACCTATTTATCAAATGTGTGCAAGGGAATTTACTCGTCAACTACAAGGGATAAAATCATAAAGGCCACAAAAATATGTATTTGTTGAATATTTTTTCCCTCCATATATATCTTGGAAGAGAATAGACCGCATGTTGTCTCCATTAGCATTAGATTTCATAGCTAAGCTAGAAGAACATGAAATGGAACTTGGAGCCATAAATTTTATGGATGTTGAAAGGAGACATTTCAAGTGCTTCATAAGATATTCGCTCTTTAATACAATAATTCCATTAAGTTAAAGAAACTCATACCACTGGCGAGGATGAAATTATGTTCTTCGGGAATGTGGAAGAAACATATCACTCGAGAAACACCCATGTCCCAACTTTTACCACGAAGCAGTAAGGCTAAAGGTTGAGTTAAAAAGGCATAGACAGCTCCAACCCATGCAAAACCATCTAAACTAGGGCACTAACATAGGGGAGAGGATCCAGTACTTCAGCATGTTTCAATAGTTGTTATAGTGTTTGTTAATGTTCAATATTTTTAATAATATTGGACCAATAGTTGTGACATTAAAGTTGTTATTGTTGATGATGACTACTCATAATTGAATGAAATGTATTTCTTGGATCTAAAAATCAACAAATCATGTGATGGCACATTAGGGCGCCAATAAAACATGACTTAGTGCACAACTATCAGTCTCGCTTTGTTTGGGCCTTTCTGGACACCTCGACAGAAAGCATGCTGATGTGACATCATATTTGATGATGTGGCAACCTTAAATATAAGCAGGGGACTTGCAAAGTAGGCTGCTGTAAAAAATTTGAAGTGATTTGAAGTTTCCATATAAGATTTTGAGAAGGGTGAAGTTAAGATGCTCAACTATTGGATCCTCTCCCCTAAAAGTGTGGAAAGTGTGGATTAAGAGTCAAGGTGATTGTGGCCAATCCTCTACGTCAAGTTGTTCTATCCTCATGAAGATGGAACAATTGAAGATCTTAATGAAAATGAACGCAGCGAAAGATGTACCTAATCTAGACAGTATTCTCACATCAATGCCACCAGATGTCGTATTGAGGAAGTATCGACTGCCTGCAAATCCCGATATGAAGCAAGCTATGTCGTTTCCTCAACTTGCACAAGCAAGAGTGTCCTTTCATCATACTTTGAATAGCTTAGCTTACAAAATTCCCCATGATAGTAGTGTTTACTTGAGGCCAAATAAAAATTTATGAATAGCAGGATCTGTTGGTGATCTGAAGCCCTTGTAATATGCAGAATTGGTTAGTCAATAACCAAAGCACCTTCATTGAATCTCAATATAGGTTTAAAGGTGGTATCCTTCCCATTTCTTCCATCATTGATCATGCTGAAGTTATATATTCTGTGCAATAATATTAGTGTTAGTGTTACAAATTGCATTCTGTGTTTTAGTTTCTAGACTTTGCATAGAATCCAATGACCAAAAGGAAGCTATATGTTTCAATTCTTCGCTGTGCACGCATTCCATTGACGTGATTTGAATGCAATCCATGACTTATACACGTATGTTTAAAATTATTTCCCAGGTCTATAAATAAGATAATTAACAGTCAGAGATGTGGTCGACATTTGAAAACTTCAAGCCTGTGCATTTAAAGAAAAGGGCAAATATTAGTTTGGTCTTTTCAACGCCTTCATTTGGAGGAGAGGGCCATTTGTCCTGATTTTCTTCTGAGATGTGGAAAGTGCCATATGTAGAATTCTAAACCAGCCAAAATTCCTGCACTGAAAGGCTTATGAAAGAACAGCAGAAAGAACAAAGCAAAATAACTCAGAAAAAATAGAGCACAACATGAAAAACAGAACACATCGAAATCTGTATTTTTTGCAGACTCTAAAAATTTTGTCTCTTTATTCAGGCTTAAATAAAAAAGAGCGATTCCAATACATTGAATGTAGTTTCAGAGCATGACTCAAAATATAGAAAACCAAAACATGCATATGACATGCATTATTTAATGTGCAGCAGATTGGTAGCAAAACGGTAGAAGAAAACCAAAAATAGATGACAGCAAAAAACGGTGGATATCCTGGCTGAAAATAGGAGTAAGGCATTCGCAAAGAGTAGCGAATGCATCAATAGTCAACATACTCCCCCTTGATGTAGAGAGGGCTCACAATCTGATTTCTGAGTGTCAAAAACTGATCTTTTGCAACTACTTTGGTGAAGATATCTGCTAGCTAATCTTGAGTGCTGATATGTTTCAATTCAACTTCCTTCTTTTGTACCAAATCACGAATAAAATGATATTTTAGATCAAAATGCTTTGTCTTGCTGTGATGAACCGGATTCTTTGCTAGCTTGATGACACTCATATTGTCACAAAAAATCACTGTAGGCTGAATCTGCTTCTCTCCAATTTCTTCAAAAACTTTTCTAAGCCAAAGAGCTTGTATACCTGCTCAAGTAACTGCAACATATTCTGCTTCTATGGAAGAGAGGGCAACCATATCTTTTTTTTTTTGAACTCCAAGTAATCAAACCAGAACCCAAAGAAAAACAATTACCAGATGTAGACTTTCAGTCATCCAAACTACCTCCCCAATTAGAATCACTAAAACCAACAAGATTGAACTTTTTAGAAGAGTAGTAATCAATACCATAATTTAGAGTTGTTAGAAACTCGGATCGGAGGAGAAACTCATAACTAAGCTCTAATATTATCTTCTCATTGATTCAATTTATAGCCAAATACATCATAAATACTATGTCCACTATAGATCAGAGTTAGCTACAACATTTATGGTATACATGGGAGATAAGAGGCATGGACGGTGTAAGGCAGCTAAAGATGATGTTGGACAGTTGGGTTGATTCTTGGTCGGTTGGTTGTCTATGTCGACAAACCTTCTTTGGTGGATAATTAATTTACTCTTCCAACATCCCCCCATAAATTAATTATGCCAATTACTTTAAATATCCCCTCTAATCTAGAAAAGATGGGTTCCAGTTTGAAACCTTGTTAGATACCGATTTACAACACATACAAATTTCATCTTCTTTAGTGTGCTGTTTCATTTTACTAACTTCACATCATCATAATCACCTTCCGAATTTTGCAGCTTACCCCTAACCAATACAATTCTAAAATGGTTTCTAGCTAACCATAAAGTCTCCACACAAATAGTTTCTAGCTACCCATAAACTCAACACTCAAGTGGTTTCTACTAACCACAAACCTCACATACAAGTGGTTTTGGTTGACCACAAACCTCACATACAAGTGGTTTTGGCTGACCACAAACCTCTCACACCTAGTTTCAAGTGACCACGAATCAGCATGATGGGGAAACTAATTTATTTTGCACATACTTTTTGATCATCACTTTGGGCTTTATTCATGAACTTTTATGCTTCTCCTTTTGTACCTACACTTCTTATTAAGTCATTATAAAAAGTGATCCATCTATCGAGATACATGGGTAACCAGCCTCTATACTCACTAGTTATATAGGAATCCTTTTCACATACGTGATTCATCAATATGATAAAATCTCCTCTAATCATTATCTTGGTCTATCACACTTTGAGATTACTCCATCTCACATTCCCCTCGAAACCAAAGATTCAACTTCTCAAATTCACCATCAATCTTAGATACGAATCTACTTGCCACCCTTATACTTATACGAGTGATTAATTCTACAATTTGATGCCACATCCTCTCTATGCACAAGAGGATGCATGCTACATGATTACATGCACTATCACACTAATCCATGTAGGCCTGACTCAACAAGGCTTACAAAACACTTGGAGAAAATAAACTTGCCTATGGCTAAGTTTTACGTCTTTGGACCAAAAAACTTAGAGGTGTCAGGTACAACCGATCATGCATCCCTACAACAACTCAGGTACAATAAGCATTCCAAATGCTTCAATCATTTGTCCAAAATAAAAATTCATTACCTATGCTTATTTACATCTCATTACCATGCATACTATGAACTCTTCTACAAATTCTCTCACCTGTGGTCTTGCTCAAACTTCATCAAACTCCTTTAACATCGATCTCCTTTTGTGGTGGTAAACTTCTTCACTTCTCTATTGGCGGTGGCCATTCCTTCAAGGCCAAATCTCCTTTTGACTTTGGCACCTCACTAGTTCTTTGTTGGTTGGCTTTCTTTTCAAAGCTTAAGAGTTGCAGCTCTCACTTTGTTGGTGGGCTTCCACCTCTTCTAACAATGATGGCAGACCCTACTGGAAAATCCATGCACTATCACACTAATCCATGTAGGCCTGACTCAACAAGGCTTACAAAACACTTGGGGAAAATAAACTTTCCTATGGCTAAGTTTTACATCTTTGGACCAAAAAACTTTGAGGTGTTAGGTACAACCGATCATGCATCCCTACAAAAACTCAATTACAATAAGCATTCCAAATGCTTCAATCATTTGTCCAAAATAAAAATTCATTACCTGTGCTTATTTACATCTCATTACCATGCATACTATGAACTCTTCTACAAATTCTCTCACCTGCGGTCTTGCTCAAACTTCATCAAACTCCTTTAACATCGATCTCCTTTTGTGGCGGTAAACTTCTTCACTTCTCTATTGGCGGTGGCCATTCCTTCAAGGTCAAATCTCCTTTTGACTTTGGCACCTCACTAGTTCTTTGTTGGTTGGCTTTCTTTTCAAAGCTTAAGAGTTGTAGCTCTCACTTTGTTGGTGGGCTTCCACCTCTTCTAACAATGATGGTAGACCCTACTGGAAAATCCCTTTGATTACTAGTAATGATCTCATTTTCCAATGCTTGGGTGATCTTCAATCATCTTAAACCATGATCAATGCTTGGACTAGCCTCTTTTCAACAACCACCCATTAATTATCAACAATTGGACAAAATTAAAAAGAAAACAATCTCCTGAGAGAACACTTTGACTTTAGCTATGACTGGGTCTTCTAGATCTCCTCAAACTTCTATAAATCATCTCATCTCCTTTAGCTATACTTAAATAAGGTTTGGCGTCGGCTTCTACAGATCGACTCCTTTTCCCAATACTACAATTTGATCTTTCAAACAGCTACAACCTTCAAAACAAATGATTTATTTTCCTTTTCTTTTTTTTTAATCTCCCTATAATAGTTGTGATGTCCTTTCTTATAGAAGCTACTTCAAACAACAAACTCATCACATGATCTTCCTTCTCTTCTTTGGCAGCTACAATGATACCAGTTTCCTTTTCTGCAAATTGGCATAACCTTGTTGGACGCTTCTTAGAAAATTTGTGACCTTTGCTTTGGCCACATACACCATCACTCAACAATCTACCATTCAAATGCCAAGACCTCAATCTTATTTGATAGTGGCTTGATCAAACTCAGCAATCTTGTAAGTGCAATGATCAATAATCAACTACTAATGATATAACTACAATATCCTTTCCTCTTTGGAAGCAGCTTCATATGGAACTCTCCACTTCTACTCTTTTTCTCACTTACTTGTAGAATGGCTCTCACCACTTCTCACCCGTGGCTCTGATACCATGTTAGAAACATGGATCGGAGGAGAAACTCATAACTGAGCTCTAATATTATCTTCTCATTGATTCAATTTATAGCCAAATACATCATAAATACTATCCACTATAGATTAGAGTTAGCTACAACATTCATGGTTGACAGGTGAGATAAGAGGCATGGACACCGTAAGGCAGCTGAAGATGATGTTGGACAGTTGGGTTGATTTTTGGTTGGTTGGTTGTCTATGTTGATAGACCTTATTTGGTGGATAATTAATTTACTCTTCCAACAAGCTCAAAATTCTTTTGACTTCCTTCATGTGTATTTCTGATGGATTTTTCATGTACCATGAAACAAGTGAAACTGAATATCCAATATCAGGCCTTGTGTGGATCAGAAAGATCAAACTCCCAACAATACTTATGTAAGTAGTCTCATCAACAATTTCAGCACCATCATCTCTACATAACATAACTCCATGAGCACTTGGAGCTGAGTATGGTTTAAAATCAACCATGTCAAACTTTTTCAACATATCTTTTGCATATTTGGTTTTTCAAATGAAAATTTCATTCTTACATTGATAAACCTCTATTCCTAGAAAATATTTCATGAGACCAAGATCTTTCATCTCAAATTCTTTCATCATAGCAATTTTAAACTCATCTTTCATATTAGAACTGCTACCCATTTACAACAAATCATCAACATACAAACTTACAATAAGAATATCATTACCTTCTTGTTTATAGTAAAGGGTAGGTTCACTCTTACTTCTTTGAAAGCTATTCTCTTGAAAAAATCCATCAATCCTAGCATACCATGCACGTGGTGCTTGATTGAGGCCATACAAAGCCTTCTTCAACTTGTAGACTTGATCTTCTTTTCCTTGCACTTCAAAACCTTGTGGTTGTTCCACATACACTTCCTCTTCTAAGTACCCATTCAAGAAGACACTTTTCAGATCTATATGATGTATGCTCCAATTATTTTGATCTACTAATGAAATCAACATTTTGATGGTCTCTTGTCTTGCAACTAGTGTAAATGTCTGTTCACAATCAATCCCATACTTCTGGGTGAGGCCTTTGGCAACCAATTTTTCCTTGTGCCTTTCAACACTTCCATCACTATTATACTTAATCTTGTAGACCCATTTGGTGCCAATCTTCTTCTTGTCATGTGGAAGTTCTGTAAGCTCCCAAGTGTCATTCTTGTGAATGGAATCCATCTCTTCTTTCATTATTTGCACCCAAAACTGATCAGCACTAGCATCTTCAAAACATCATGGTTCAAAATCAGCCTTGGAAAGTAAATAAAAATTAACTGTCCCACCTATTGGATTTTCTTGATGTGCTTGATTTGCCCTCCTTTGATAAATATCTCTCGAACTTCTTACCTTCCTTCTAGAACTTGGAGTTGAAGCTAGACTTGCAATTGAAATTGAACAACTAGAAGAGGGGCTACTTGATGGATTTGTAGCACTTGGAACAAAAACATTAGTGGGATGCTCATGATCAATATCATCAACAATAATATCATTTAAAAAAGATTTTGACTTCTTCATATGGCCTTTTTGATGACCATAAACTCCCCCTTCATCAAAAATCAAATCTCTTGACACAATAAGCCTATTAGTGAGAGGATTATAAAATCTATAAGTCTTACTTTCCTCACTATATCCAACAAAAATACATGACTCACTTTTTGCATCTAACTTTTTTTTATTCTAATTAGGTACATGGACATAAGCTAAACAACCAAAAACTTTGAAATGATTAACATTAGGCCTTTTCTCATACCATGCTTCATAAGGATTCATCTTCTTGAGTGCACTAGTCTGACTTCAATTGAGAATGTATACTGATGTAGTAACTGCTTCACCCCAAAAAGAATTGCTTAACCCCTTGGTTCGTAACATGCTCCTTGCCATTTCTACCACTGTTCGGTTTTTTCTTTCAACTACTCCATTTTGTTGAGGTGTGTAGGCAATGGTGAGTTTCCTCCTGATGCCATTCATATCACAATAATCTTGAAAGGATCTTGAACAAAATTCTCCTCCACGATCAGTCCTTAAACACTTGATTTTTCACCCTTTCTCATTTTCCACAAGTGCTTTAAACCTCTTGAATGCATCAAGGGCTTCATCTTTGGCCTTCAAAAAATACACCCAACATTTTTGTGAGTAATCATCAATAAAAGTGATAAAATATGATGACTTACCCAAACTCTTTGTTTGCATAGGACCACAAATATCTGAATGAATAATTCGAAGTGGGTGATGGACCCTCAATGCATTTCCTTTTGAAAATTTCTCTCTTGCGTGCTTTCCTTTAACACATCCTTCACAAACGTCTTTGTGCTCTTCAACCTTAAGTAAACCATAAACTAACGCATTTGATTGAAAATCTTCAAACTGTGAAAATTTAAATGTCCATACTTAAGACGCCATAACCAACTAATATCCTCATATGCCATATTGGCAAAGCTGTTGTTATGTTCACCAAATTTCAAAGGGAACATTGTATTCTTTGTCATAGGCACAAAATTCACAACCCTATTTCCCTGATGCTTATCATAAATTGTACATTTGTTATTCTCAAAAACAACTTTATAGTTCTTCTCACATACTTATAGTGGGTGATTCCACAATAGTGGTTTACAATTTTTGGCCAAACTGGACACTTAAATTATTATTTTTAACTAAATCTTCACATTCGGGCACCTATAGCAACTAAACCATGAGGAATTTGAAGATGACGCAAACTAGAGTCTCATCACATTTTTTCTGTAGATTCAAAAAATCTTTTTTTCAAAATTTTTGGAATCAGATTACACTTCTTTTTCCATCTCCCACGAAAACTGGTTTTTTTTTTTTTAAAACAACATTTTAAAAAAGTGACGCACACCGTATAATGCATAATTTTTTTCCATGAAGGATAAATTCTAATTCTTTCGAATTTAGGTTTGTAACTTCGATATCTAGTGCTTCCACTTGATTAGATAGTTTTTTATTAAATATTTTTTCTTTAATCAAGTTTCAAAGTCAAACCAATTACAATTCAGACATAGCGCGACCGTATAATGCGTAACTTTTTTTGTATATATCAAAATTCAATTTATTTATTTTTGTTGGATCAAGGACTTCAATATCTGGTGCACTCATATTTTTTTAAAAAAATATTTAATAATCTACTATTTTCCACATGTGCAGAACAGAGACCTTCATTTTTGGTGAAGAACCTATGTTTAATAAAACTAAAAAATCAAATACATAATAAAACCAAAACATATTAAAATTATATTCATTGGATAACTCATTCTAAAGACTATCTGATTCCATAAGGGTTTCTGAAGACTTCTGCATTTTCATCCTCAACCCGAGCTCCGAAGCGTAAAAAATATTTTTTTTTGTGTCTCAAGAGGGGGAGGAGGGTCAAGGGGGTTCGAGCGAATGCCCTTTGCTATGCATTTGTTTTGTTTTTTGGTGGCCAAAATTTAAAGGGGTTCGCTCGAAACCTAATGGGTTCGATTGAACCATTTGGTTTGTACGAACCCCCAAAATCATTTTTTTTGCTTTGGGGTCATTTTTTGTGAGTTTTCCTTCCTCACTTGAATTGTAAACCACTATTGTGGCTTCACCCTTGTCCAACACTTAACAAATTATGTTTTAATTGTGGAGTGTAATAAATATCATTGACACTCTTTATACCTTCTTTTGTGAGGACTTGAACCATAGCTTCTTTTGCAGCAACCTCCAATGATTTGTCATCACCAAGCTGAATCTTGGAATTGAAACTCTTATACTTTGTTGAAAACAAGCTCTCATTCCCTTTCATATGGTTAGAGCATCCAGAATCTAGAAACCAAACTTCTTTACTACTAGTTTCACCTTTGGAGTAAGATAAAAATAAATGATCAAAATATAGAAAATCAAAACATGCATATGACATGCATTATTTAATGTGCAGCAGACTGGCAGCAAAACGGCAGAAGAAAACCAAAAATAGATGACAGCAAAAAACGGTGGATTTCCTGGCTGAAAATAGGAGTAACGCATTCTGCAAAGAGTAGCGAATGCATCAATAGTCAACACCATAGGCCTTTTGTTGCCTTTCTCATATCTTTCAAGTGATGGTGCCTCTTGTCTTTTACACGGGCAGAATGCAAAATTCTGGTGCTTTCTTTGAGTATTAAGCACAGGGGTTTCTTAGAAGATTCTCCTTCTAATTCTTAATTTTATCAACGAATCGAGGAAGTTAAACGTCATAGACCGGGAACGAAGGATCCTCCTTAAGGAGCCCAATCAAAATATTTATTTGGATGAAATTTTTGCTAAAGTCTCTTAAAAGAATTTAAATATGAAGTAATTTCTATTAGTAGAAATGTAGATACCAATTAATCAAAGAATTCTTCATTGCTTAAAGTAAAGGCGATTTGAGTGGATTTGATGAAATAGAAAACGTCGTGGGTATCAAAGGAACATGTACCCATGATTTACCCTAAGAAGTGCACATAATCATTTTGGAGCTCTTGTTGGAGCATTAGATATTTGTCCAGTGCATATTCTACTATTTCATTATTGGATATGCAGTGCAGAGAAGGTGGAAAATTGTAACAAGTAAATCACACATTCTCCTCTATTTCAATGGCCGCTCTCTCTGTGTCAGCAAATCTGTTGAAAGGTTCAGTTACACATAACAAAAATAATACTAAGTCTATGCCCATTAAAGCAGGGCAAGTGAAAAACCCATCATTACGATTGCAAAGAAGGATCTTCAAGTCATTGAAGTACGATACAAATTACAAACTACATATTCAGTGTGATTATGAGAAGCACAGGGTGAAGAAAAGCTGCTGAAATCAGAGATCTTTTCAATGTTGTTAGGAAATGTGCATGTGCACCATTTATCATATTCGTTGATGAACCTGATGTTGTAGGATGGCATCGGAGTAGAAGTTTAGCAAAATTAAGATCCAAATAAATAATTTAGACAAAAAAATATTCAAGTGGTTTCATCAAATCGGCTGGGCTTAAGTATCACACGCTAAGCCCTGACCGGTCAATGCTTTTTGTCGTTTTCTATTTTCCGTTGGGGTATGTCCGGCACTGGCTATACTATGGTCATCCCATGGCTTATGCATATACATATGGCTTTTGGGAAGTACTGTAACTCGGCAGCGAATTTCAAATCACGGCCGTACTCTCCGCAGCTAGCAAATTTACTCTGCCGAAAACTCTAAAAGCCACCTGCTATTATTAATTTCCACTGCGCCTAAATTGAATTTCAATTTCCACCGCACCTAAATTGAATTTCAAGCCCACCTAAATATTCAATCTGCTTTTCATTTTGCCTCAGCGATCTCCATTCTCTGTTTGGCATGCACAGACTTTCTCGAATGGCAAAAGCGCCCTCAAATGGCTTACGACTGTTATCTTAGGGTTAGAAGTTCTTTTAAATTTGGACTATGGAAATGCAGATGATCTTGGCTTATTTATTCTCAACCTACGTGTCCGTCAACCATCAATGGTCTTTTTTAATTCATTTAAAAAAATGGATCTTTCTTTGAACGATAGGTGCGATTTTTTTGAGAACAAAATTATTTTCAATATTTGTTTGAATGTTTCTAAATTTTTCTTTTATTTGTGTGGAAATTAGATTCATCGGTTACGTCAGACCATCCAGGATCAATATTTTTATTTGGCCTGTGCAGTGACTACGAATATAGCTCTCAATGATAAACATAATAAAGATTTTTCACTACAAATCTTACCCGCTTTCCCATTTGTATTTTAGTTTTAAGGATACGACTATCCTCTTGGATTTGCAAGAACAACGTGTTAAAATTTGGATCCGTGTTGCATTTGGAGATCAATCTATCTTTGGGGTTTCAAGAGGGGTGTGGGGCTCATTAGGTTGGGATCTCTCTAAATGGGGTTTTGGGGCAATAGTCTTCAAAGCAAAAATTTTATGTTAAAAATCTATTTTTTTAAAAGAGAAAATCGGTGTAGTTTAGATCTAATAGTGTTGTTATGTTGAAGATATCAAGTATATAGTTTTGTAATTTAAATAGAGAATTATAATGATTTGTAACAACTGTAGTTTTTCTTTTAGCAGTAAGAATATTGATATTTTGTTCTATGGATATTTTTCTAGTGTATTACTAAGATTTAGCCATCTAAATCTTTGTGTTGTTGATACGATTGTTGATTCTATTATTTTATTATTATCTCTTTTTTTTTGCAACTCATTTATATGTTGTAATATTGTATGATTATAGAGCTTAAAATTTTATCATTTAGGTATAGGTTTTTCAATATATTTTAATATAATATAATCATAGGCTATACTCCCACTCTACTATGTCACTATTGGGACTATATGAATTTGCTAGCTTTATACAAATTTAGCTTTGGTTCAATGTGAATTGAACTAGTTTTGTCTCCCACTTTGATCATAGTATATTTCCTAGATGGAAAAAATAAGAGATGCATAGAAAAATTGAACTTTCCCTAATTTAGATTGACTATCATATACAATTGACCTATCTCTAGCCCATTTTTCAAAGGGATGTTGTCTCAAACCTATATACATAGGATGTGACTTTTCTTCTCTTCAATCCATTTCAAATAGAAGTGGATCTTATAGTTATAGCCCTCAAAATAATAGAGGTATATAACATAGTTCCTATTTTAGATAATAAAAAGATGTAAAATTGAGTGTAGTAGCTTCTTTCTTTTTACTTGATATATATGAATTATTTTCATGTTTATTATATTTGTTTAATATTAAAAATAGTTTATAAATATAGTTTATATGAGCAATTGATCGCAAAGATATACAAACATTAAGTTAGAAGAGACAAAAAGGAAATAAATGTGGAAATAAAGGGATCACTAATCTAAATAGTCCAATACTGTAACCCAAACCACCTCTTAGCCTAAACTAAAAGGAGGGGAACAAAAGACAATTCATAAAATTGAACATTTGCTACAAATAAATGTCCAAGCCATCATCAAAAAGGCCAAACATGATAACACAAACCCCACCATAGTTAGTAACACCACTTCAACATTACAAAGTGGGAACATATATAATATATAAACTACACAAAAACTAACAAGAAGTAAGGTAAATTACATAGAAAAGTAACTAGAGCCATATTACAAAGAAAACCAACTTGCCACTTAACTAGAACAATTTTCACCCTTCTCCTTGTCCAATTTTCTAATAAAAGCTTTAGCATTCCTCTCTAAAGATAAAATTTGAAATCTACATACTTTTGTAACTAGGACATGAGAAACATTCTAATAGGAAAAGCTAGTAATGAGGAAAAGGTACCATCACATTTTCTATTAGAAGAAATACCAATAGAAAATTAATCATCATCTTGCCCAAAAACATTAATAGCTACGTTGTCCCCTTTTTCTAGAAATTGAATTAGGAATAGCATACACATTATTATAGTGTTAGACATCAGGAACAACACCATTATCATGGACACAAGGTCCAATACCAAGAACACCAACATGAGAACAATCCTCTACGCCACTAAGAACAACATCAACAATACCAAAAGCAATAAAAAATGAGTAGATACAATCATATCAGAAGTATTTAAATGGTTGAAACACTTTGTTAAAAAAGAACGATTATTTGGCTCAAGAGACCCAGAAGTGCCAATCATATCAACACCACTCTACACAAGCTAGTGATATTGGTCATACAACACATCTTTAGCAACCATGTCCCATGCTACAAGAACTCAACGTCAAGAATAGAGTCCTCATCTACAATATTTGTTTTAATATCCTCACTCCTCTTATGCAACTACAATACAACATTGTTGGCAACAAAGGAAACTATAGCTTTTGAGAAAATTCAACAAGCATATGTTTAACTATCCTAAAAAAACTCTTTATTTTTATCAATCCATATAAACCAAAGAAATTTAGAGGGACCAACCACAACCTATCTAAAATTTTAGCAAGAGGAGAATAACAAATCTAGTCTTTCTAAATAAAATGACATGCCTTGACCAATATCACATTTACTAGAAATAAAGTCCAAGTGGGAAGAAATAAATGCTATAATTTCTTAGCATAAGGACTATAAAAAGAAAACAAAAAAAAAACAACTCTCCCATAAACCAAATAGGACTTAGACCCAAGACTCAAAATGAAATCATCAACAACTAATTTATTAAACAACAATAACCGTACGAAAAACACTTCTCAATAAAGCTAAACCTACTCTTTTTTCAACCAAACATTACCTAGATCATATAAGCCCCAAATAGGGTTTAATTTTTTAAAATAGTACTTAGTGAAAGACCAAAAAACATATAATATATGTGAGTGAATTGTAAAAACATTTTTTTCCCTATCTATTAAGCATTATCTCAAGGGTAGGTCCATAAACATAGGAGTCAAAGAATGTTTTGGAGATGAAATAAAAGAGAAAGTGCTCACAGTAAAATGCAAGCACATTAA
Organism: Sequoia sempervirens; assembly: GCA_007258455.2. Taxonomy (NCBI): domain Eukaryota; kingdom Viridiplantae; phylum Streptophyta; class Pinopsida; order Cupressales; family Cupressaceae; genus Sequoia; species Sequoia sempervirens. The sequence continues at coordinate 370,394,090 of VDFB02000008.1, read as the reverse complement.
GGATCAATTGTGTTGTAAATTCAAGTGCATTTAGGTTTGATAAATCTAAACCTAAATATTCTTGCATTATAACATGTTCATGTTATAGAGACAAAAAGAAACATAGCAGCTAAGAGCCACTTTATTTCATTATATTTTCTTCATTGAGATAGAAACATGAGTGGAAGAAAATGTGACCATATTTGTGTCAAATTTGAACCATCTCATCCTCCTCAATAGTTTTTTGATGGTAAAGAGGTAAGTTATATATATATATATATATATATATATATATATATATATATATATATATATTATAGTCAAGCTTAAAGTATATTTTCTTGAATTGGTTTTGATTTATTGAAATTTACTTTCAACCAATCCAAACCCTTCTCCACCTCAAAATCCTCGACTTAATGAAATCCATGAACAAAATGAGGTAGAATAACATGACCTTGAAACCCCCTCAAACTCCTAAAATTCACATGCATCACCTTGAAACATAGAAAAATATATGAGGGTAAATTAAAAACAACACATTTAAACTTTAAGTATTGGAACAAGCATTATAAATCACTAATACAAAAAGCACACACCACCAAGCTATTGCACTGTCATTGTACTCTTTGATATCTCACATTGATTCCATGGTAGGGTAAATAAATACATGGGAAAGCCATAGAGAAAGTTGTAATCAATTTTACACCATAAATTTATCTTGGGAAAAAACATTGAAAGACAAATTATGTGCATTTCTCTTAGACCCATAAACTAATGCATCATTATAAATAAGTTGTAAAAGATTGGTACAATAACCAATAAATAACGAATAAATTTTTGGATAGGTGGCTTGAATGATTTTTGACCAACTACCATGTAATAGCCATGAAGTGCCTCAATATTTCTTGAATAAAATCCATTGTGAATTTGTCCTCAATGAGATCCTAAATTATTTTGATATTCATAATTTTTAAGGTAAAGGAAAAATCTATGCAGAAGATAGAGAAAGGGCACATCATAAACATGACCAACAAGTGAAACCCCTTGGTCAACCATCCATTTAACATGCCACAATCCCTTTATTTGTGTAGAGGTTTAGAAAATATAGTTTATTGGTTCATTCACAATTCCTTGGTTGATCATAGGGTGCATCTATTACAAGGTAATGAGGGTGGGTCTTCAAGGCATGAGGTATCACAATGCATATGTCATACTTGTAGGACTATTTACATTCGTGAGACAAAGGGCTTTGTGATGAGGCTTAAATAATATACTATATATTTATGAGGTTGTTGTTGAGGTTGAGGAGCATGCTCCACAACATAAGAAGGATACTCCCAACATTAAGGAGTACATTATATAGTGTTAGCCACATTATCATTCTATGTTGGAGAGTATGGTGATGATAGATTCCTTATTGGAGGTGACATTTAGTATCAAATCATAGGCACTTTTAAATGAATTTGTGTAATTTAGTATATTTCTCATTGAATTTTAGAATTAACTATATTAAAATCCATTATGAATTAAAAATAATAAAAAATTGTGTTATTTTATAAAATTTAAGGATCAAACAATGCATCCTACATCCCATGTGAATTCATCTCATTATTTTGCTGCCTTGACAACTCCTTAGGTGTATCTGTAATACATTAGTAATTATATCATGTGCCTATTTACTTTTTGTATATCAATGTAAATTTTAAAATGACAATTTGATATTGAGCAAGTGGGTATTGGACCTTCAACATCCACACATGTATGTTGGTGGTAGTTGTATTTATTCAACTTACATTGACATAAGTTTTAACAATTTTAATGATATGTGTGTAGGTTTCATTGTTTTGGAAGATATCCTTTCTTTATTTAATTTATGACATCAATAAATACTCCTCCCCATCTTTAGAGATCACCAAACATGTGTGTTGCTACAATAATATCTTCCATGCCTTTTACATAATTATGATCTATTAATATAAATGGAATATGAATTTCTTATAATTTAATGGAAAAAATGAAATTCATGTGTATGCTAAATTGCTTCTCTATACTTGTTATAGGAGGAGGTGGGAACTCCAATTCATGCACTTACCCCTTAGGTGAATGGTGAAAAGTAAAGGATGATTAGGAAATATTGTCATCTTGGTTTAAGTGGCTACCTAATTATGTAATTTTATATTCCATTCTTTGAATACTAATATGATGTTATTTATTTATATTTATTTTTACACTATATCACATTTTGATGACATTGTGTATACCTTCAAGGCCTTATTGAGATCAAAACATAAATATTTTGTATCTATTCATGACTTAAATGGTTTAAATAGTTTAAATAATAACACTTAAGATTAATAATTATTATGAGTGATAATTTTTTAAAATAGTTTTAATACTCACTTCAAACTTAATATTATTTTAATTCTTAATAATAATAAAAATTATATGATTCTTTTCTAACACCTACATGCATTTTAAATTCCTTCTCCACTTGCCTTAATTGAGGGGGAAATGAGTTTTGTTTCCATTTACTTGTTGATTTTATCAAATTTCCTATTTTTCATATCTTTTGAGGCAATGTTACCATCAAGTCTTAGAATTTTACTCCCTCGAGTCCATTTCTATTGTTATAATAATCATTTTTTTTTAAAGAAATAAATTATTTTATCTTAGCCTTAGTGTTAAAGGAAAGTGCCATGAAATGGTGGAGAGAATGAGTGTAAAGAACAAAATAATCCTTTCATTTAACTCGAGTGGTATGAAATGGAAAAGAAGCTTTTAATTTGTTTCTCATATCAAGACCTAATTACTTTTTAATTTCTTTTATTATTCTTAAATGAGTTATTATTTATGATGGTGGTTGAGTTTGTATTTTGTAAATATAAACTAAAATTTTAAAATCTAAAGGTGTTTACTAATTTAAACTTTTAAGTGAATCATAATTGATATTTATTCAAGTTAGTTTTTGTGGTTGATCTAAAAAAAATATTTGGTTAGAATGATTGACATATATTTTTGAGGGTGTTCCAAGAGTTCAGGAAGAAACTTCTCACCTAATTATTAAAGTAGAGTAATATCTAGGGTATCCTGGTGATGTAAGGTTGAACATGCCAAGAACTCTAAATGAGTTTCAACTAATTAAGAAGCTTAATAATTCCTTTGAATAAGAAATTTTTTTAAAAGTTTCATAGACATCATAGAATTTTAATGCTCGTCTTAAACATTGATTCTCAATATATAGTTTTGTTGATAATTAAATTAGATAATTTTGAATTAGAAATTATATTTCTTGCATGGGGAATATCTATGATTTATTTAAGGTGGATTTGAATGGATTAACTTATGAGTAGAGCTATCTTTAGGAGGATTCTATACCTTCAACATGAAACACTTACCAAGAGATTTTACTTGTTCAAGTGAGGCTCAAAGATAATGGATTGGTAGCTTTACAAAGGAAAATGATTAATTTATATAGATAGCAATATAAATATTCAATGGTATTTGAAAAAAACAATGGACTATTCTAACATGGTACAATCTATTACTTAATTGGGAAAAGGTGTGTTGTTCACCATACATAATGCTAAAAATATAAAATTAATATTTATTTATGGTGCATCTATGAAATCTAAGGATACATGCATCATATTGATTAGACATTATTGGGGCCACTTTGTCTATTACATGTAACATTAGAATATATATTTCATATTAAGAAAACTTAGTACCATACATATATATTCATGATAGAATCATTATTAAGCTATGTTAGCATCTAGCATGGGCCTACATTATAAAAGCGTGGTCACAAAAAATAAATTAAAAATTATTAACACTAATGATATGGAGGGATATGCATAAAAGTTATGAGCTATCCCCTAATCAAATGGGGAATTGACTAATGGTCCATAATGCATATTCATAGACTAGGGTTATCCCTTGGTCATGGCTAGCCCATGAGATTTGAGCCTAGTTGCTACCACCAATTATACCACTTCCACCAGTTCAAACCACATATTCACCACTCAATTAAGTGACCACCACCACTAATGGCACCATCCATTTCTATAGCTTGAGGAACTCCACCACCACCATTGATTCAGTGGTGTCACCCACTCACCACTAGTTTCATTTTGAATTGCCCAAATTTGTTGTTTTTAATTTACAATAATATATTTTGTTGTGTTTCAAGGTGATGCATGGGAATTTTAGGAGTTTGAAGGGGGTTTCAAGATCATTTTATTCTACCTCATTTTGTTCATGGATTTCATTAAGTTGAGGATTTTGAGATGGAGAAGGGTTTGGATTGGTTGAAAGTAAATTTCAATAAATCAAAACCAATTCAATAAAATATACTTTAAGCTTGACTATAATTATCAAAAATATATATAACTTACCTCTTTCCCATCAAGAAACTATTGAGGAGGATGAGATGGCTCAAATTCGACACAAATATGGTCACATTTTATTCCACTCATGTGTTTCTATCTCAATGAAGAAAATAGAATGAAATAAAGTGGCTCTTAGCTGCTATGTTTCTTTTTGTCTCTATAACATGAACATGTTATAATGCAAGATTATTTAGGTTTAGATTTATCAAACCTAAATGCACTTGAATTTACAACACAATTGATCCTTAGTGTGCTTGCATTTTACTGTGAGCACTTTCTCTTTTATTTCATCTCCAAAACATTTTTTGACTCCTATGTTTTTGCACCTACCCTTGAGATAATGTTTAATAGATAGGGAAAAAAATGTTTTTACAATTCACTCACATATATTATATGTTTTTTGGTCTTTCACTGAGTACTATTTTAACAAATTAAACCCTATTTGGGGCTTATATGATCTAGGTAATGTTTTGTTGGAAAAAAGAGTAAATAGGATTTGGTTTAGCTTTATTGAGCCTAAGTGTTTTTCATATGGTTATTGTTGTTTAATCAATTAGTTGTCAATGATGTCATTTTGAGTCTTGGGTCTAAGTCCTATTTGGTTTATGAGACAGTTGAATTTTTTTGTTTTCTTTTTATAGTCCTTATGCTAAGAAATTATAGCATTTCTTTCTTCCCACTTGGACTTTATTTCTAGTAAATGCATGATATTGGTCAAGGCATGTCATTTTATTTGGAAAGATTAGACTTTTTATTCTCCTTTTGCTAAAATTTTAGATAGGTTGTGGTTGGTCCCTCTAAATTTCTTTGGTTTATATGGATTGATAAAAATAAAGAGCTTTTTTAGGATAGTAAACATATACTTGTTGAATTTTCTCAAAACTATAGTTTCCTTTGTTGCCAACAATGTTGTATTGTAGTTGCATAAGAGGAGTGAGGATATTAAAACAAATATTGTAGATGAGGACTCTATTCTTGACGCTGGGTTCTTGTAGTATGGGACATGGTTGCTAAAGATGTGTTGTATGATCAATATCACTAGCTTGTGCAGAGTGGTGTTGATATGATTTGCACTTTTGGGTCTCTTGAGCCAAATAATCGTTCTTATTAACAAAGTGTTTTGACCATCTTAATACTTCTCATATAATTGTATCTACTCATGTTTTATTGCTTTTGGTATTGTTGATGTTGTTCTTAGTGGCGTAGAGGATTGTTCTCATGTTGGTGTTTTTGGTATTAGACCTTGTGTCCATGATAATGGTGTTGTTCCTAATGTCTAACACTATACTAATGTGTATGCTATTCCTAATTCAATTGCTAGAAAAAGGGGAAAATGTAGCTATTAATGTTTTTGGGCAAGATGATTAATTTTCTATTGGTATTTCTTCTAATAGAAAATGTGATGGTACTTTTTCCTCATTACTAGTTTTTCCTATTAGAATGTTTCTCACATGTCCTAGTTACAAAAGTATGTGGATTTCAAATTTTTATCTTTGGAGAGGAATGCTAAAGCTTTTATTAGAAAATTGGACAAGAAGAAGGGTGAAAATTGTTCTAGTTAAGTGGCAAGTTGGTTTTCTTTGTAATATAGCTCTAGTTACACTTCTATGTAATTTTCCTTACTTATTGTTACTTTTTGTGTAGTTTCTATTATATATGTTCCCAATTTGTAGTGTTGAAGTGATGTTATTGACTATGGTAGGGTTTGTGTGATCATGTTTGGCCTTTTTGATGATGGCTTGGACATTTATTTGTAGCAAATGTTCAATTTTATGAATTTTCTTTGGTTCCTCTCCTTTTAGTTTAGGCTAAGAGGTGGTTTGGGTTACAATATTGGACTATTTAAATTTGTTATCCCTTTATTTCCACATTTATTTCCTTTTTGTCTCTTCTAACTTAATGTTTATATATCTTTGCGATCAATTGCTCATATAAACTATATTTATAAACTATTTTCAATATTAAACAAATATAATAAACATGAAAAGAATTCATATATATCAAGTAAAAAGAAAGAAGCTACCACACTCAATTTTACATCTTTTTATTATGTACAATAGGATCTATGTTATATACCTCTATTATTTTGAGGGCTATAACTATAAGATTGGACACTTCTATTTGAAATGGATTGAAGAGAAGAAAAGTCACATCTTTTGTATATAGGTTTGAGACAACATCCCTTTGACAAATGGGCTAGAGATAGATCAATTGTATATGATAGTCAATCTAAATTAGAGCAAGTTCAAATTTTCTATGCATCACTTATTTTTTCCATCTAGGAAATATACTATGACCAAAGCGGGAGACAAAATGGGTTCAGTTTCAGATTGAACCAAAGCTAAATTTGTATAAAGCTAGCAAATTCATATACTTCTAGTAGTGACATAGTAGAGTGGGAGTATAGCCTATGATTATATTATATTAAAATATATTAAAAAAGCTAGGCCTAAATGATAAACTTTTAAGCTATAGAATCATACAATATTACATCACAAATGAGTTGCAAAAATAAAAAGATAATAATGAAATAATAGAATCAACAATCATATCAACAACACAAAGATTTAGATGGCTAAATCTTAGTAATACACTAGAGAAATATCCAAAGAACAAAATATCAATATTCTTACTGCTTAGAAAAAATTACAATTTTTACAACAGTCATTATAATTCTTTTTTTAAATTACAAAACTATATACAATATCTTCAACATAACAGCACTAATAGATCTAAACCACCCTGATTTTCTCTTTAAAAAAAGTAGATTTTTAATATAAAATTTTTACTTTAAAGACTATTGCCCCAAAACCCCATTTAGAGAGATCCCAACCTGATGAACCCCGCACCCCTCTTGAAGCCCCAAAGATAGATTGATCTCAAAATGCAACACAGGTCCAAATTTTAACACGTTGTTCTTGCAATTCCAAGAGGACAGTCGTATCCTTAAAACAAAAGACAAATGGGGAAGCGGGGAAGATTTGTAGTGAAAAATATTTATTATGTTTATCATTGAGAGCTATATTCGTAGTCATTGCACAGGCCAAATAAAAATATTGATCCTGGATGGTTTGACGTAACCAATGAATCCGATTTCCACATAATCAAAAGAAAAATTGAGAAACAGTCAAACAAATATTGAAAATAATTTTGTTCTAAAAAAAATTGCACCTATCATTCAAAGAAAGATCCATTTTTTTGAATGAATTAAAAAAGACCATTGATGGTTGACGGACACGTAGGTTGAGAATAAATAAGCCAAGATCATCTGCATTTCCATAGTCCAAATTTAAAAGAACTTCTAACCCTAAGATAACAGTCGTAAGCCATTTGAGGGCGCTTTTGCCATTCGAGAAAGTCTGTGCATGCCAAACAAAGAATGAAGATCGTTGAGGCAAAATGAAAAGCAGATTGAAAATTTAGGCGAGCTTGAAATTCAATTTAGGCACGATGGAAATTAATAATAGCAGGTGGCTTGTGTTTTCGGCAGAGTAAATGTGGTAGCTGCGGAGAGTACGGCCGTGATTTGAAATTTTCTGCCGAGTTACAGTACTTCCCTACAAAATCGCTTAGAATAGACTATGCATGAGCCATAGGATGACCATAGCATAGCCAGTGCCAGACATACCCAACGGAAAATATAAAATGACAAAAAGCATTGACCGGTCAGGGCTTAGTGTGTGATACTTAAGCCCAGCCCATCAAATCTACTGTAGTTGCACATGACATCCACGTGTGTCATTTTAAATGCAGCTTCAAAAAATTTACAGAGACTTTTGGATGCCACTGTAGATGCCTCTCAGCATAAATATTGATGACTAGTGTAGGAAAAAATGTTTTGGACATGGTTATGATCATTCTGAGGTACGAGATATACGAACTGAGAATTTTAATTATTACATGAACCAAGGATTTGCATATAGATTAGTAGGCGAGAGCATAATAGAAAATAGAAACTAGAAGAGAGTCCTAGAAGATGGCATGTAGAAATGGAAAATATGGAATTATTCTCATAAAAAATAAAATTCTCAAACGTTTATTGTACTTGTAAAATGAGACAAAGATTTAAGATTGCACATGGAAAAGTTAAGGAAATTATAGTTCTTTACAACACACAAAGGGAAAATCTTGGATGGACTGAAAGTGATCCAATTTAAATGAAGTTGTGAACATTTAACTGGTACAAAAGCACATGCAAATTGAAGTTTTCCTTTAAACTTTTGATTTTGTCCAATATTCAATCTAAAAGAGGCAATTATAGAAAGTTTTAATTTTGTCAAATATACATTCTAAAAGAGACAATAATGGATTAGAAATAAATTGCATGTTGATCTAAACCTATACATAAAAAAATAATTATAGTCATTGATTTTAGTTGATACATTTGTACTGTCCCTATAAAAAGGCAATTCATTATGTCTTGGAGGAGGGGGTGAAATTGTTGGTCTTTTGTTTTTCAAACTTCAACAATAAATGTTTTCAAAATTTTTTATGATTTTTCTCTCTTTAGTGGAACTTGTATGATGAATGTGTTCATATGTGTTGATTTGTTATCTATGTGTAGCCATGGAAAAAGATTAGTTAGAGATCATGCGCTAAAATTGGATGCTTTAATGAAAAAATTTCAATTCTAAATTGTCCAAATTTTTTAGGAGATTGCATTGAGTTTGTGATACTATGATGTAATTTGGATAGATAAAGTTTAGTTTATCATATTGATTTCAAACACACATTTTATCAATATAGCATAGTTTCTAATTAGGATTCTTCTTTCTATACCTATCTCTTTTGATCTTTCATTTATAAATTGTTTAGAATTAGGTAAAATAGCAGAACAAATAGAAAATCCATTATCAAATGATGTTTCAAGAAATTAAATTTTATCAGATCCGAGATCAAGAAAATACAATTTCAAGGTTTTGAATTGCTTTAAACAACTTCATCATAAAAAAATAACCCTAAAAGTGTATCTTATAGAATAAAACCATATCACTCCCTTCATGGAAATAGAAAAACAATGAACAACTAGGTGAAATAGAACATCAAGACTTGACAACTAGAACTCGGGGCAACCATATTTTGTCCAAACATTCAATTTCCTTTCAAGATAGATTTAAGTTTGTCTAAATTTGTGTCTATGTTGCAAGTGTTTCAAAAAATTGCTAACAAAAATGGCACTAGAAGGAGGGCCAAAAGGAACTTTTTCATGGTTATTTGCATAGTTCAAATGGGTTAGATCTTAGGGATATTTAGCTTTAATGGGAAACCCTTTGTGCATACCAAGGGGTTTCCATGAGATTCCTTTCAATACACATAGTAGGCTTCCTTAATTCTTCCAAAATATTGGGAAAATTGCTTCGAATCATGTGAGAATTTGCAAAGATTTATTGATTTTTCTTAAGGTTGAACATGAAGATGTTGTTTGTCATCTATTTTTCAACACTTTAAGGTACAAAACTTCAATGGTATGTGACTCTTCTACTTAATTCTATCTTTTAATCTCTTGAATTATAAATTTTATTCTTCATTCAATTTGATCCTAATACGAGTGCACAAGATCCATTAGTTTGCTTCGCAACCATGAGGACACCACAAGAATCAAATCCTTGGTTCAGTCATAGGTTTCTTTTCTTGTTTCAAAGGGTTCAAGCCTCAAATAGAGTGATAAATGATTTTCTGCTAAAAGAATATTATCTTTGGGGTTTGGATTCTTTATTTGCAAGAAATATTAGAAAATTTGGAGAGTTTTCTATAACTCTAAATAATACATTTAATAAATCTCTCCTTTTGTTGTAGTCTAGATATGGCATCACAAATGGTACACACCATCAGAGTGAGAGTTATAATCCCATAGTACTTGCATGATGCAGGAGCATCTCTAGTTGTAAAGAAATCCTATATCAACCAAAAATATTTCCTTTCTTGCATTTCATTTAGTAGCACTTTCAACATTTCATTCCACATTTTATCAAAGTATCGTTTCTTAGCTTGTGGAGTAGGATATATCACCTACACATCGATATCATATCTAGATTTTAGATCATTTACATTTGTTTTTTGAAAGTTATTGCTCTCGGAATTGTATCATATTGCACTATAAGAGCATTTGGGGGCCAACTTGGTCCATATTTCTTAGTGTGGATCTATTCCAAATCATGTGGAGCTTAATGGGACATCATAAAAGCATTTTTTGTCCAATGTGATCTCTCTTGGAGATTCACAAGACATTTCATTTCATAATGGATTATCTTTCATATTATGAGGCTAAATTTCACAATTGTTCATTTATTTAGTTTTGTAAACCCTTGTGGCCAATATGGAACCTTGTTGGACCTGGAGAAGCCAGTCATTCATATAGAGATAGATTGATAGATAGATTTTTTCTTCGACCCTTTGAGGGACTGTATTAAGGCCTTTAGCTAGTTGTAATGTTGAATGCCCTTGTAGGAGGCCTGTGAGCCCTGGTTATTCGCCCATGGGGCATATGTTGCATGTAAGATTTCCAATTCAATAAATATTCATATTTGCATATCATTTTCTTGTGTTATTTCTATTGTGTCAAATCTAAGCTACACGGTTTGGACTATTCTTTCTGAACCCTACATCTGTGACTACATCATTGCAACTTATAAACCATTACAACCTTGTACCTATTCAATAATGCTTCCTACTCAATTGCAATAATTTCAATCTATAAATTACAACTTTCCACACATTCAAAATATGAAATAATCAATACATTAAATTAGATCTATCACTCTCATGTGCAAGATTTTAATCAGTTAGACTTAAATTGTGTTATGTATGCTAGTTCATCTACAATAATACAATTAAAATATGGCAAGGACACATCACTAGATAGGCCAAGTTCTTTGGATGATGACTTCTGAAGTGAAGGTGATGTTGATCACTCTTATGAAAATCATGACAACTCAATGCAAGATCGATGTTGGGGTCAAGATACACAAGTTGTATTCATGAATGTAAATGTTTCTTCCTTTAATGATATTTATATGGTTGTAGTATCAAAATAGGATAAAATTTCAACTAGAGAGATTAATTATCAATTATATCAATTTGATGGTTTATTTGAAATGAATATGAAGTGAATTTAAAACTTTATCGTAGTCTAGAAATCAAGTTTGAATGTGTCTTAGCTACAAAAATTTGGGATGCAACACTGAGGAGTGATGACAAGGTTGAAGAAACTAAAGCATCTACAATAATGTCCCAATATTGGTATCATGAGGAATCAATAAGTAAATAGTTTTATTTTGATACTCTTTATGACTTTTCTTGGTATGATGAACATCTGCAAGATTAAGGCACATTAGTTCATGGTTTATTTAAGTTAAATATTTCATTAATGTAAAGTAAAATAAACCATAGATTGTAAGAACTAGGTGTTCCCATTTCATTATTAGATTTCACAATGCCAAATGGATGTAAGACACATCTTTCAAATCAAATTTGTGAGGTAAATTTTATTGTTTTCATTAGAAAGATGTACTTGAACTTAAAGTGAATGATCACTACTAAGGAATTACTCAATCTTTAAATAGACTATGAAGAAAACCAATTAGATTTCATGAATACAATCAAATTAATTAGGATGAGCTACAATAGGTAATTCATTCAGGTAAGTGCAAGAAGTTGAGCCCACAAGACATGGAAGTTTTTGCCTTAGCCAAAAAAAACAAAATCGACATTGCAAAAAAAGGATCCCACTTTTTAAGAAACATGATCTCATTTTTAAAAAATGGGATCCCATTTAGCTTTGGGATCCCGAGCCTAAATTAAAAATGGGATCCCGATTTTTAAAAAATCGGGATCCTATTTTAAAATTTCAAAAGCGAAATTTTTTCTGTTTTGGCAATTTTGAAATGGGATCCCATTTGTAGAACCATAAAAATAAAAATTATGAAATGGGATCCCATTTCCAAAAATTTGAAATTGTATTTTCTTTATGGTTGGGTTTTTTCCTTGTATTTTGGTTCGGGAAAAGCATTGGGAATCTTAACCTAGGCCTTCAACCTGGTTTGACCTACAAGTTGAAGGTCCTAACAATGTCAGAGAAAAATCCCAAGTTTGGACATATGGCTAATGACTTTTTTGACAAAATTAAAACCCATTTTAGATGAGACAATGCAGATTCCAAATATGTAATTTTTAAAAAAATTGGATTACTTTTTGTATTTTTCAATTAATTTCTGATAAAACCGGTCCATAAACTTTAAATATCAAGGGTTTTTACTATTTTAATAACTTTTGATCAACATAACATTTTGAAAAACGGATTGCACGAGAAAAAACTTTAGACAATTCTTTTCAATTTAAAAATAAAAAAGAAAAAAATGATAAGTTTAGGTCATCTTATGCGTGTTGTACATGACGATTTTTCAAAACGACAAATATGCCTAATAAAAATTTAAAAAAAGAAAAAAATTCAATAAAAAATTACAAAAAAATATCAAGAACAAGCTTCAGTGAGTCACAAATCTTTTCCCAAAAGGATTTAGAAAAGTATGATAATTTAGGTCAAAATATGGATGTCATACACGTTCATGATATGGTAAAATAAAGTGACTTTTAAACAGTGGTTTTCAGAAACGTCTATTGAAACTCAATTTGTACAATTTGGGTATTGAAATAAATTACATATTTGGAAACTAGACTCTGAGTACTACATTTTATGATTAGTGACTTTTTTGAAGATTCCACCTCTAAGTGCTTCAAATTTTAAGGTCAAATGTGTCAAATTCTGAAAATCAGGAAAAACACTTCCACTTTTTGGCCAAAAAGTGGACTCAACTTCTTGCCAACACCCATTCACCTAATCATACAAAGGATTATATGACTAGCATGCAAGAAAAGGGTGATAGATTTTTCCAACCCATCATCTAAATAATGAGGATAGTAGTGAGGTAATGCATATTCCACCATCTTTTTATGACAATCCTACATGAAATGTTGGGATGGGTTTATCATCTAATGGAGATTTCTAATCTAATTTTGATCCGCTAGATGAAGAAAGTGATTTTATAGATGCATTCATAAACACTTTCATGACATGTGGAGATGATAAAGTTCCCTTTATGAAACTATGAGTAATGATAGCCTCATTATTTTGAATGTGAACCAAAATGGAAGGGGAATGTAATATGTTTCTAGATGGAATTATGGATTATTTATCCTTTCCTCCAGATGATGGAATGACAAACACATCCTATTGTGAAATTCACTAATTTTACCGTGAAGTGTAAAATTATCAAATGGATATGCATATCGGTCCAATGACTACTAGTAATCAATTACATCAGATTTATGTCAATCAAGAAGGTAAACATGAAGGTGGGTTAAAATTTGATGTAGATACATACATTGATAAAAATGGAATAAGTTATGTGTTACAACAATAAATCCACAATTAAATTCAACTCGAAAAAGAACAAGAAGACCACGAAGACCATCAAAGTGAAATATGGGAGTATCTTCATGAACTCGACCTAGTTTTGATATAATGCATTAGAAATTACTTATCTAGGGAATATATAAATGTTTACCTCATTTTGATAGTTCTAGCATTACTGATGATGATCTTGATTCTACTTTTTATGTCCTTACTAATGATAAATAGGATATATTGATAGAAATAGTAAATGTCTCATGATATAGTAGATTCTTAGACTATGTAAATTGATCAATAAGATGACTCGTAACCTTCCTTATTTGATGATACCAACAAGATGATTCAACTTGTTGTTGAGTTGGCTAAAAGGATATCAACTCATGTGTATCCTATGAGAATATAATATCTTGCATTGCTTTTAATTAGATTAAAGTCAGGAAGGGCATGTACCCATTTAAAAAATGACCATAGAGGCCAAGCAGGGGGGGTTGTCTCACAAGACATGAGACACCCAAAAAGTTAAAAGGATAAATTACACATAGACTAGAAAAGATAGAAATTGCAAAATATAGAACAAAACCAACTAGGGGCCAGCCCAGCTACTGGTCACCCACCAGCTTAAGGCCATTCATGGCCTACCATTCCTTATCAAGGAATTGGAGTTTCTCATCAAAAGAAAGAGGCCCCTTATTGGTAGGTTGGACCTCCTAAGCACCAGGTGAAGTAGAGTTGCCCCCTTTCTTTCCCTTCTTCCTGGAGAGACCAACGTCCTAACTTTCATCACTAGCCCTTTTTCCATGGTTTTTCTGAAGCTCCTACTAGAGCAATTAGATGGTGAATGTAGTATACTTAACAATTTCCTTGCTATAGTCCATGATTTCCTATAAGAACCTAAGGGTTTTATCTTGATTACTCTACATGATGGAATCCTCCTCCTACAATTTCACCCTATCTTCCTTAGCGCCAAATAGTGCCTAGAGCTCCTCAAATTCATTCTCCCAATTAGCCCACTTTTCAAAACACTTGACGAGGGATGACAACAGACCATAATGGACTTTGTCATCAACCTCACCTGGCCAATTCACCTTCAATTTAAGGAATTTCTCCTCTAACACCTGAACTTTATCCTTGGTCATGATGAGACGGGCCAGCAACCACTTGAGGGTATTGTTGGAAATCTGAAATAGATTGAATAACTCCAAGAACTTTTTAAGAGAAAATTAAAGCTATATAAACTAGCAAAACATAAGAATGCAAACTAGCACTCTGAGAGATTATGCAATGTTGATGTGAAAAAATTACATTAAGAGCTTCCAAGTTGAAAAGATACAATGTAAAGATGAATGAATCAATAATGCAAATATAGGCTAGGTAGTGAGTTTATATAGAAATCGGGAGAGGATGGAGGTGGAAAATCCAACCAAATGGAATCAACAACAAAGTGGAGGATACCACCAAAAGTGGAAAGTGTTCCAACCTTTAAGGAAGGGGACAACACATCACTTATCTCCTAGTAATAAACTCACTTTATTATCTTAAGCAAGCTTAATAAAGTGTAGGAAAAACCTAGGACTAAGGTAAAATAAATTAACTAACTAGGAAAATAAAAACCTACACCAACACCCCCCTTAAGCATAGCTTAGGACGATGTAAATGATGATGGGTACTAAAAAATGAAGCCATGTTAGGTACCCATGTACATATCCAATTCCCCCAAAAAGAGGAAGTCCTCAAATAGAGAGAGAATAGCCCCCAGAATAAAGAGAGAAGAAGAGAAGCACTATGTAGACCCCCCAAAGATGACTCCAAGCACACCCCAAGAAAATATTGTAAATGAAGAAACTTACTCGTAGTGAAGGGCTTGGTGAAGATGTCTATAGTCTGATATTAGGTCAAATAGTACTTAAGATCAATGATCTTTGAATGAATCGGCTCTTGAATGTAGTGCATATGAATCTCGATGTTCTTGGTCCACTAATGATGGACCAGATTATGAGAGATCTGAATCACACTTTGGTTATCACAATAGATGGTTGTGGGCTTTCGAAAGGGAATGCCAAACTTAGTGAGAAATTTTTGAAGCCAGATGGCCTTACTAGTAGCATTAACTACTCCTCGATACTCAGCCTCTTAGATGAAAGAGCAATAGAAAACTATTTCTTGCTCAACCAAAAAAATAGACCATAACCAAGGGAGAAGCAATACCCTGAAGTAGACTTGCAATCCTAAGAATTTCCTACCCGATCTTAATTTGTGTGTCCACCAAGTCAAAATCCATGTCCACTTGAAAATGAATCCCACAACTATGAGTACCCTTGATGTAGTGAAGAATCTGCTTAGTTGATTTCTAGTGCAGCTCATGTGGCACATGCATGAATCAAGAGACCATTCCTACTGTATATGAAAATTTGGGCCTTGTATGAGTTAGATAGATGAGACTACCAATGATTTTTAAATACAAAGTGCCATCCACCAAGGGTAAAGAACACTTAGCCTCATATTTGACCCCTAACAAGAGTGGTGTTGGTATAGGCTTACAAGTAGTCATGTGAAACTCCTAGACCATCTCAATTGTATACTTAGAATGTGCAATAGTGATACTTGAGGAAGACCGAGTGATATCAATCTGTAAGAAGTAGTGCAACAAGCCCAAGTTTGACATAAAAAAACTAGTCATGAAGGGTGGTTTTCACTACTCTAATGGTGGATGAGTGACTTCCTGTGATTGAACAAGTCATCGACATGGAGAATCAGGAAGGTGTGAATATCATACTATTGCAATATGAAGACTTTAATATCATAATGGCATCGAGTGAACCAAACTATCAGAAGAAAGGATTCCATCTTGGCATACCAAGCTCGAGGGCGTATTTGAGGCCATGGAGAGACTTCCAAAGATGACACACAAGTGAAGGATCTTGAATGAACCCTTGTGGCTGCTCCACATATATCTCCTCTTGAAGATCACTATGAAGAATAGAACTCTTCACATCCATTTGATGAACATTCCATCTATGTACTATGGCTATAGTAGGGACAAGTCAGATGGAATTCATTTTAGTGACTGGTGCAAAAGTCTTAGAGTAGTCAATCCCTACAAATTGCCTGATAATCCTTTGGCAACCAAGGAAGCCTTATGCTTGTCAACTAACCCATTTTCTACATATTTTTTTCGATAGACCCACTTGCATGGAATAATTTTTCTTCCCTTAGGAAGTGGGACCTGATCCTAAGTTTGGTTCCTCTCCAAGGAACTAAACTCTTCATGCATGATTTCATCCCACTCGAAGACACCATAATCTTCCCGCAGAGTCTATGGATTGGAAGGTAAAGCAAGAAGACATGTGGAGCATCTTAAAACTGTGATCTTGTTCTCCTATGATTTGAAGGATTCCTTACCCAATCACTTGCTAACTGCAATGTTTTACAAGCCCAAAGAGGCCCTACAACTGGAAAAGGAGGATAATCAAGATGAGAATCATCATCCTCTAAAGATGAACTATGTGCATCCTCATGATCAATATCATCATCTAAAGTGGAGGAAGAAGACTCCTCATCATGATCTGAAGGATTATGGTCCTCTAAAGAACTATCATCATGATACAAGGACTTCAAACTGATGGTGGTAGGGGAAGTGATGAGAGAAGGATTGGAAGAACACTCCTCAAATCAAACACTCCTCTCAATGAAAAACTCATATATGGTAGGATGAAGAAGCCTGTAGCCTTTGACATCATCTAGGTAGCCAACAAATATGCAAGGATATCTCTATGGATCCATAGCCTTATGTTTCTTTGTTGGAATGTGGTGCCATGCACTAGAGCCAAACACTTGAAAGTGCTTAACTAATAGTTTCTTATTGGTCGAAGCTTAAAAAGGAGTTACACCCTTCACAACTTTGTGAGGAACCTGATTCTAGATATAACACACACAATTAATGTCTTTTGTCCTAGAAAGATGGTTTGAAAGAATTGGAGTGAATCATACAATTATCCATCTCTTTTAAGGACTAATTCTTCCATTTTGTAACTCCATTCTTTTGAGGAATATAGGGAACTATATGTTGCAAATCAATGCCCTCTAAAGCACAATATTGAACAAACCTATGGTTGACATATTCCCTCCCATTGTCTATATGTAGAACTTTGATAGATTTTCTAGTTTGTTTCTTTGCCAAAGCCTTGTACTCGAAGAATGAATCAAAAAATTCATACTTGTGTTTGAGAAAGTACACAATGGTGTACCTGGAAAAATTATCAATGAAATTCAAAACATATCATCTGGACTCTAATAAAAGAGGGTTGCGGAAATGGTCCTGCCAAATTATCACTATGTACCAACTCTAAAATATGTGAGGCTCTCCAATATTTTCCTTTGTCAAACTTCTCTTTGGTATTCTTTCCAAGAATGCAACCATGACAAACACCTTTAGAAAAGAGAACTGTAGGAAATCCTCTAACCATGTCCACTTTGTTGACCTGCTACAAGTAGTGGTTGTTCAAGTGGCTAAAATGATAATGCCACAAATTACTCACATCATCTAAATGAGTGAGTAAAATATTCGAAGGAGGATAAGGAACAAAGTGAGAGAACAAATATAGCTAAGACGGATGATGTTCTCTCACAACTGTAACTATAGAATCACTGTGCAACTCATGAATCATAACTTAATAAAGAGTAAACTCAACACACTTGCATGTACTTATGTGAGTGATTTGATCAATCGATAGGAGATTAGTTGATAATGAGGGCACACAAAGAAAATCCTAAAATGTGTCATCCCCCATGATATCAATAGACCCTCTCCCACATACCTCAACTGGAGTTTTCTTACCCATCAAAATGGAAGGCATAGAACATGGCTCCATAGATTCAAGTTCATATTCAGTTGAAGCTCTATGTGGTGTGAAGAACCCAAATCAAGAACCCATGTGGATGGTGGAGAAGCATCTATGGCAATGGCCTTTCCCTTTCTTTTTCCATTGAGCTATTGTCTTTGGTCTTGTGAGAACCCTCTTTTAAACTCTATTTGATGGAATTAGGAACACTGTGATTATTCTTCTGAATAATATGCATCAAGTGATCAACTTGTTTCTTCAAATATTTTTTCTGATCATGACGGAGTTTCTTACAACATGCACATTTGAACCTATTTATTAGGCTTGTCACCTTTTGAAGATAAGGTATCATTACTTTCTTTTGGAGTAGCTGATTTTTAATTTTTCTCTTTGCTATTCTTTTGTTTCTTATCCTTATCACTACTTTTTCCTCTTTGTTCATTTGTGCCAAGGTTGGTGGCCAAGGCATGTGACTTAGAAGACTTAATAGTGCCCATCTAAATTAGCTTATCCTTCTCCTGTGTGAGGGAAGTAGCAAAATCATCTAATGATGACTTCTTGAATTGAGACCCAAGTGCATCCTTAGTAGCATATAAGGTTGAAACAAATACTAAATATTTAGAACTTAGTTTTGAGAGAATACTTAGAATCAATTGTTCATATTTCTTAGTGATTCCACATTGTTGCAATTGTAGCCTTAGTGATTTCAATTTGGTGAAGAAATCCTAAATTGTGTTGAAGTTGCCTAGATTTAAACTAATTAGTTAATTCTCCAACATATGACCTCTCATAGAATCTTGAGTTCCAAAATGAAATTCTAGGTTTTTTCATATTTCATTTGGATTATTCAAAGATTTAATATGAAAGAGAAAATAAGAAGATATAGACACAAAAAATGCTCCATATGCTTTATCACATTTATTAAACCACTCAATCTTATCTTCATCTGTAGCTAGTTTAGTTTCTAGTCCCATTGTTATGTTATGCAAACCAAGACCTCTTAACTGAATATTCATATTTTATTTCCACTAAAAATAGTTGTATGCAATTAGAGTAGGAAGTGTTGTTGAACTCATGATGAAGAAATGCAAAAAGAAAATGAACATAAGAATACCAAGAACACCCCTACCTTTTTCACTCTAGTATCAAATATCAACTCCAAATATTATGAGGTTGGAACTTTATAGTTCAGTGTGATTACAAATACTTTTCCAAGATACAATGCTCAATAGGCTCAAAATGGCAAAAATTACAAATTTTGATACAAAATGAACCTGAGACAAAATCTAGAAAAAAATAGCCTTATATCTATGTAGTAATCTCCAATACCTTTCCAAATCATATTCGTTTCTGAAAATCGGAGTGCACCGGGGTGAAAGTTATGGATTGTTGAAGAAATTGGCACAAATAGCTTCAACCTAAAATATCTAGTACAAAAAGGAAAATTATCTTCTCAATACCTCCATGGATGGAAATTTCTCATCTATAGCTTTTCAATGATATCTTGTTTTCAAAAAACTAATATCTTGGCAAAACATTATGCAAAAATAGAAAAAGGCGTAATTTGGTCTATTGAGGGGGGCCTAGTGGTTCTTTGGCAGCACTGCCTAGTGGAGGTGGTGTCGAGGCAATGCTTTGGTGTAGTAATAATAGTGTTTTGGATGAAACCACTAGTGGTTTTCTTGTCGTTTTCTAGTTTTATGCTAGTGGTTTATATAGCCGCTAACTATTGGCAGTAAATGTTTACCACTTTGTAGCTTGTAAGCCATTGCAGTTGGTAGCTTAATACCACCCACCAATCTATAGATAGTGGCTTAAATCCATAGGATTTATAACCCCTATGTAGTGCTTGTGTAAGTGCTTATGTGCTTAACACAAAGCGTTTAGTGATATATATATTTTTTATTCTATTTTTGAAAAAAAATTCAAAAAATAACCAGTTTATACAAATATGTAGAATTTTTTTCAAAATTTTTAATTAAATCCATTGTATCTGCAGCACTAGGAGGCCATATTCTAAATATAAAAAAATTGCTTTGAAAACAACTTTTTCCAAAGATAGGTAAATTTTATATCAAAATTCATGGAATTGGCCTCTTGAATGCAATGGAAAGGTTATTTTTGGCCGAAAATGCTTCTGGAAAAACTTGTTCACCAAATTTGAGCTTCAAATGCTTGTTTGTAACTTTGTCAAATGATCTCCAATTTGGATGGAACAAAAGCTAGATCTAACTTTGTTGATTGGACATGTTGGAATAGTAAAAAATGTTGCCAGTATAACCCAAAATGCTAGAATCACCTCAATCTCACAAAACACATAATATGTAATACGAAGAGGTTATTAAATCTTTACAAACCCTTTCTGATTCTATAGATTGTTCAAAACACAAGAGAAGAGCAAATGGTAATTTACAAGATCTTTACAAGAAAACTCGATCTCTCAATTAAGAATCTATGAACTTAGATTTCTCAAAACAAAGATTTGATACCATGTTAAAAATATGAAAAAGATTGAATAATCCAAGAAAAATTTTAAGAGAAAATCAAAGTTACATAAACTAGAAAAACATAAGAATGCAAACCATGACACTAAGAGATTATGTATTGTCGATATGATATAATCGCATTAAGAACTTCCAAAATATTTAGATACAATACAAAGGTCAATGAATCAATGCAAATACAAGCTAGGTAGTGAGTTTATATAGAACGAAGGAGATGATATAGGTGAAAAATCCAATCAATAGGAATCAACCACAAAAATGGATATCAACCTCCAAAAGTGGAAAATTTTCAACCCTTTAAAGAAGGAGACAACACATCACTTATCTCCTAGTAATAAACTTACTTTATTATCCTAAGAAAGCTTCATAAAATGTAGGAAAAAAATAGGACTAAGGGAAAATAAAAAACTACACAAATAGATATCATTTTGAACATTGACGACCTCAAAGAGATCATTCAGTTTAAGTTTAAGTGGGAAATAATTGGTACAAACCTCATTCTCCAATTGGGGTTCCACAATAGCATTTTCCAAATTCACACAAATGGTGGGGGATCTTTGGGGACTAGGGGGTTTGAGGGATTAGGGGATTTGGAAACCTTAAAGAGATCCTTATGAATAGGGGAACCATCAAGGAATTCAACAAGGGTGGGGTTTTAGGATTCATCATCTGAGTTGTTAAAATTAGAGATAGAAATATGGGTGGGGTATGAGAATGAGACACATTTTTTGGAGTCGGGGGTGGTGACCGCAATGGTAAGGATTTTTTCTCTCACCCTTGTAGTTCACAATGAGTGGGATTGGATCAATTCAAAGCCAGGGTTGAGGGGGGCCTCCAAGGATTTAATAGGGTAACCAATCACAAAGGAATTATTTTTAACAAAGAATGAGGAAGAGTTTATGGTCACTTGGAAGTGAAACAACCTAAAGATCAAACCTTAGTGTAATAACAATTTTTTTCCTTTAACTTGAACAACACTAATTGAATAATCAAGAGAAGACATAATCTAAAATGTGAAATACATCTTAACATTGTAACCGAAATGATTTAACATATAGGGAAAAGGTGGGCATGGAATCTTTTGAACCTATCTTCCAAAGTTACATACTGAATGAGGGCCTTCGCCTATGACGTGAGTTTAGTGGAAAATGGAAATGAAGCATGAATCATCAAATAAGGGTTATAATTTACAATAACTAAAGAAATAAATGATCAAACCTCACTTACAAATGAAATTGAATGTATACATGGTTAGAAATTAGCATATAGTAATGAAAATCAGAAACAAAACATGAAAATAAACCAAGTACAAACATTACATTCCATTTTAATAGTTGATGGTATGTTGGATTGCTTAATCAAGAAGCTCCCATTACTGAAAAAGCATGAAATAATGACCTATATGAATAATAATTTCTCAAATGCTCAAAGATATGAATGTTCTCATTTATTCAGAGTTTCTAGGTGTCTAATAATGAAGAAAAGATGTTTTTTTTTATATATTTCCAAGATTATGATCAACGGTTGAGATTAGATCTTAGGATTGATGAATGAGAGTGAATCAAGGAAGATGAGGGATCAATATCAATTTGAACTCAAAATATATCCACAATTTGAGGAAATTGGTTTAGGATATTTTGAAATAAAAGGTTGAGGATGAATGACAAGATTTAGATATTATAGGATATTTTGAAAAAAAATATTCTATGGGAATATTCCTTTGAGAGGGAAATTAGAACAATTAAATAATTCAAGATTATTTAGTTATGGAGGATTATGATATTATTTATTAAAATGGAATATTCCAAATGAGTGGGATGAAAGTTAGAGAATTAAATAATAAAGATTATTTAATCTTAGGATATTAGAGGAAAATTAGATTTGTGGTTGGAACATAGAAAAGTAGGTGTGATCAAATATGTGTGTGGGATGAAGGGAAATGGTATGATGGGCCTATCTTGATATTTTCATTAGGAAATGAGATCCCCACAAAGATTTGACTATCAACCCTTAGGTGAATCAACTCAATGTGAGAATCTTCATATTTCCTTATGCTTGAGGACAAGGATTTCAGCCTAAACAATACTTTTGGGAGAAGAACTAAAAATAGAAAATCTACTCACTTATGCAAATTCAAACTTGAAATAGTAATATGAAGCTCAATATTGACAAAAATGGAAAACTCTCTGCAAATTTGAGAAGAGAAGAATGATGTTTCCCAGTCACCAGAAGTCACTTTCAGAAGGAAAACTGTGACTCATTCGACCATGCGCGAATGAGTCTTTTGTTAGGGTTTTCAAAAATATTTTTGGAGCCTCCGATGTTGATTTGTAACTTTTGATTTGTCCTAGTTTCAGTGTCGAAAAGTTAGAAATAAGATCTGTAGGTGAGATTTCATGATTTGACAACAACTTTGACAACTTTGACAACTTTGACAACTTTTCCAATCTTGCTCCTCAAAAGGTCTTCAATCCTTTTTCAGCCTAAATCTATAACACAAACACAAGAGGGGAATTTTTTTATATTTTTGGTGAATAGGGTTTTTCCTTGGTCAAACACCATTTTGTTAATCAAACCTTGAATTGAAATAAAGCATGAAAGAAGGCACGATGAATGAATAATTCTATGTTACAACTCAACAAACCCTTGAATAAACCTTTGAATGGAGATCTCCAACTTGCATGAAATGGCTTCAATGGATGTGGATCTTGATGCTTGAAATAATGATTTGAATGCTTGAACTTAAATATTGAAACCTACATCACAATGTTAGTTCCAAAAATATGCATGATGCAAGAAGACTTTGACATGATGGTTGGATCTTGAATGTTGCAACAAAATGCTTGATAAATTTTATCTTTAATGCTCTTGATCATAATACTAGCTTTAGGAATTCTCTCATCAAAGTTCTCTTTAAGTTCTCATAATAGTTCTCTAGGTGAAACTTAGAAAATAACTTTGTATTTATAGGTATGTATCCTTAATTTCCCAAAATTCAAATATTACAAGACAACATTGAAATATGGATTTGGGGATATTAAACTACCACCAAAGCATATTCTAAATTTAGGTTCAAATGCTTAGGGAGGACCCATTCACACAGTCCCTATTCATGGAACACACATTGCTCAAGGTAAAGTGTTATGTGTTGGCATTAATTATTTTTTGGTTTCCCTTTTAGAAAATGTAATTTATTACTCTTATAGATGTAAACTAGGGCTTATTAAGGCATAATTAAGTCCAATTTAATTAGGAGGGCCCAAAAAAAGTGTGAAAATGTAAAGGGACACATTTTTCAAATCTACATTTAGCCACCACTTTAGTGAGAGGATGACCTTGCATCAAACTCACACTAAAGTAGACAATCAAGAGAGGTCTAATTGTACAACTATTGGAAGGATAAGATGACAAAGGTTGAGGAGGATGATCAAGCCCTCAAGATCTAAGATCTCATGATAAAACAAACAAAGACACAAAGAGACACATGCCTATGTTAAACATATATATGCAGCAATAACAAGATACTCAATCATACAATGTCAAAGACGCAAAGAAAGAAAAGGAAAAAGGGATGGATCAAGCCTCAATTGTTTTTCCAACTTGATGTGGATCAAGCCTTAGTTGTTTGTCCAAAAAAATTTCACCAGGGAAACCAACTATCCACTATGCAATCAACAATGCACGCTCACATGAGCTAGTGAAATTCATTGTCCACTAGGTGAGCCCCCAGAAGTGGTCAATGAGAGAATCTTATTAGGCTCCTGTAACCATACCAAAGTTATACCTCCTGATAACTTTGATAAGGCACCACACAATATGAACTTCAAGCTTCATAAGTCTTAGCAAGTTGCATTATGATAAACATTTATCAACAAAAATGGCTTCACTAAGAAATTTGTGTTATGCATGGTGGCCATGAAAAAGGTTGTAACTTTGAGCTTCACAAGGATAGCAAGTTGTGTTATGCTAAACACTTATGAACAAAATACAAATAGGATAAGAAATGTTCAAAGGGGTTTTGCTTAGTTCATGTAAGGTCCCATGTTAGCGAAAAATTTTCCTAATGTCTCCAAGGAAGGACAAGTATACAATAGAATATTCACAACTTAGGGAATACAATGCTGTAAACAAAGATTTTGGAACCTGAATATCTTTCTAGCCCTTCTAGGGTTTTTCACCTAAAAGGGGAAAGAATGAGCCAAAATGAAATGTAAACATTCAATATTGAAGTAAATATGAATGAAATGTGTCTAAATAGAATGATCTAAATGCAGAAAACTAATGAAAGTTATTGATTATTAATGTAAAACTATTGAAATGCAAGATCTTTGAAAGCACATTGTGATATGCAAACCTCAACTAAATGACCTAGAAATGAAGGTAAATTGTAACAGAAAATGATGAAACTTAATGTATGAACATGTAAACTTGTTGAGGATTGGAAATGACTCTGAAATTCTAAAGATGTTGATTTTTAGGCTTTGTGGGACTCATTCGCCATTCTAGGCGAATTAGTCCCTATTCCAAAAAAATACACCAAGGCCTGTTTTAGCCAAATGGGTGTCCAAATCTACAAAAATATTTAGGAAATAGGTATAGTGGAACTCATTCACCACTCTGGGTGGATTAGTCCACGTTAGCTTTTCTAAAAACTCAAAAATGGAATCTGAATCTCCTGGTCTACTCAATCTACACCTCCAGGTGTCTGGATCCAAAAACTTACTTTTCGAGGCTCTAAATGACTTTTTGTGTAGATTTTGACCTTGCAAAAGTGGAGATGACCTCAATAAGTTGGCAACCCAATATTCAATCATGTCCAAGCCATCCAAACACCTAAATCTATACTCACACAAGGAAAGATAGAGAAAATATTGGCGTATGTGTAGGATCATGATGGGCCAAAAAGTGGTGATATGATGGGTTTTGTAGGGTATGTGGCTGACGATTTTTTTTTACCCAAAATTGATGAAACAAAAAGGGTTTTTAAAGGATATTATTATCTTTCCACCAATATAAATTATGCTTTACTTTGAATTTAATAAATAATAATTATTTATTTTCTATTTGAATTACAACTAAAGTCCTAATTGATAGGCTGATTGAAAAACATCTATAGCTTTCAAATGGTATCATATCTTTTTGAATACAAAACATGTGCCACATTCTATGCTTTGCATACTATAGGATTAAAAAAAAAGAAATGAATTTCATGAATTTTTGACCAAGTTAAAGTGGTTAGACATACAAGTTTTTTTATTTTTTAAAAGTTAATAAAAAATCATAATTAATTATTTACTTGGAAAAAATTACAAAAAATATGCATCACATCAGGACATCAGTCCTCTACTTATATATAAAATATTATAAAAAAATATTATCATTTTATTGTGGTTAGGGTGGTTAGACAGACACCTACTTCTTAGTTTTTCCCCGAAATTTAAGTACTACTGCATTGCAATTTCAAATTTTCACCAAATATATATCTATATATATATATATTAAATAGACCTAATAGTTTAGAAAGTAAATTAAATTTGCTACATATTCTATTCTTACATATTTTTCAAATAATATAGATAACTTATTCAAATTTTTACATCAAATTTCCTAACTCTAATTATTTTGAATTTTTTGCCACTTAAGGACCTGTTTTTTCCATGATGATCCTGCACATACCCATTGATTTTTAGGGCATGGGGTTTTTCCTTGGTCAAAACCCTTTTTAGGTAATTAAACTAAATGAAGAGATAAGATGAAGTATGAACATGAAATAAAGGAATTAGTTCCTTTCCATGGTGATATATCTTGGATTACTGCAACAATATGAAGAATCTACCTTTGAATGTCTGAAAAATGCTATCTTTATAACTTGAAGTGATGAAACCCTAGCTTGTTTCACTTAAAAACATGATGAGTGATGAATGAATAATGAATATGTTATGAATTAGGGTTTAGAGACTTATATTTATAGGAAATTCACCTTATTTACCCATTAATTGGATCCCTAAGGCTAACATGGAGAAAAAATAAACTTAAAACCTAATTTTTCCCACTCAAACGCCATAAATGGCTCAAATGGGACTCATTTTCCATCAAGGGAAAATAGGTCC
Source organism: Sequoia sempervirens (assembly GCA_007258455.2). Lineage (NCBI taxonomy): Eukaryota > Viridiplantae > Streptophyta > Pinopsida > Cupressales > Cupressaceae > Sequoia > Sequoia sempervirens. The sequence continues at coordinate 370,366,859 of VDFB02000008.1, read as the reverse complement.
CACTTGGATGGGACTAATTCACCCCTAATGGCGAATGGGTCCCATAGGGGCCATTTTACTAGCTAGAATGCCAAGAAGTAAGAAAATCAAGTTTATATGATGACTATGTCAGTTATTTCATCAAATTAAGCCTTGAGATGCACAATATGGAGTCATAGGAGCCTATTAATGATGATGTAAAGGTTAATTAGGGATAGGGACAAAAATTTCAATGTGAAACTATGATTAAATACACTTTGAAACACTAAATTAATGAGGTCCACTTAGCCTAGAGAAGCATAACATCCAATGTGAATGTGTAAAAAGCATTACAACACTAGATTAACATTAAGTTTATTTTACAAGCCTTCTGGATTAATGTGATAATGCAATTAAAGATATTTTATAATTTTGAATTAAGGGAAAATGGGTTCATTAAGTCTACATAGGCGTAAAAGTCTTTTACAACACTTAACAACACCTTTACAAGACATTGATAAATGCATTTTATTCAATTTGCAAGGGTCCAAGACCTAGTGTGGATGTGTAAAAAACCTCACAACACTTAATCAAGGCCTCATTAAGTCCAATTTATCATCAATTATTCTCAAATCAAGCAAGCAATATGTTTTTCTAATTTACATTTAGCCCCCACTTTAGTGAGAGGATGAACTTGTTTCAAACTCACACTAAAGTAGAAATTCGAGAGAGGTCCAATTGTACCAATGTGGATGGTCTAGGATAACATAGATCAAGGAAGTAGACAAGCCCCAAATATCTGACACTACTATATTTGACTACAAATTTTGATGAATGTTTGGTGACATATCGACAAAATATTGTCAACTTACCAACACAACACTGATTTAAATTTTGTCGTTGGATTTTCGTCACTTTAACAACCAATTTTTATATGTCGAAACCATGAACCAACATCATTGGTTAGTGCCACATAAAATGTTGGTGATGTCCATCACAAAATGAACTTAACTCCGTCCATCTATCGACACAAAAAAATTCATAAAATGTTGCAAAACGCCCATTTGCAATCATAAAAAAAATACCAAAAATTCATCCATTTTCCAACAAGGTGGATCAAACCGTCATTTCCATTATGATGAAAACTACGTCGCGTGTACAACAACCTTGTCGCAATTTTTTGTGGTTCGTCGGGCTATGTTCGTCAAAATTACGACGAAACCCTATAGTTTTTAAAAGAAAATTATTCGTTCAAACATCTTCCCTCCCTAACACAGTTATTTCAGAATATTTTGTAAGGAGTTATTTTCCACATTGAAACTTTTTGTTCATTTAAAAATGTTGACAATTGAAATATTTTACAAGCCATACATTATTTTGAATGAAATTCATCTATGCAAGTCCACACAAATATGTCAAATGCATACCTCTACATGCCTGAAAAGGGTAGCAAGCACTACAATACCTTCCTTAAAACTAACAATACACATGTGTGCCAGAAGAAATTTTGCATCTAAGTGACTTTGTAGCAAGTCCATACCAAGTTGCAAAAACATGCAACAAATAAGCTACTTTAATATATGAAAAGAAACAATTTTCAGTTCTTTTAAAGTCTTTTTACTTTTTATTGAAGTCAAATTTACATTCAACCAAATCCTACTCTATAGAAGACAAAGGGGCATTGCCATATTAGAGGAATTACCAGTTGAAATGATTACATTGCAAAATCTTGGGAGAAAAAGACCATTGAAATTATTTACATTCATATAACGGCTAGAAAACTAAGCATGACCTAAAACTACTAATAAGATTGTAGAAAGCTACTATCAATTTATCTTACATATCCTATCACTCCATACTGCATTAACCAGCTAAAAAGTGGTGAACCCTGCACACTATTTCCTGCACCCAATAGCCAGAATCCACACCTCATGTATTAAAAAAATTGGAATTAAGGATCAAAAGCCATGCATGCAAAGCTTAGATGTGTCTTTGATTGAAGTTCTTTCATACCCTCAAGGATAGGGGCTTCTGTCCTTTCACTTAAGTTATTTTTGAAATTCTACAATAATTATTTCTTGCAAATTTGGCTGAACTTCTAAACTTGGTGAACTTTTTCTTGTAGCCAATGAAATTTGGAAAACACCCATGAATTGACTTGATGGACACTTCGTCTTTTTGGATGCTTTGAAACTGAAAATTTTGAAACAATAAATTCTCCAAGTTGGATTCCATGATTAATTTTTGTTAACCTTGACCATAACAGTACAATCATTCTATAGAGTTTAAACAAAAATTATAGCACAAACATCCTTTTTCACTGTGAATCTATAGCACAAATGGATGTTGAACCTATTGATCTATATAGATGTGATGAAAATACCTTAATCATCATGATTATAAAACTTGTAAACCTATTTTCAAACTATCCAATCTAGTGTAGTGATTGAACTCCTTGATTGATATACTCACTTCAGCAAAGGGAAAGAACCCTAATTTGTCTCTCAATACCAAAATCAAGAAACCCTCGTCTATGGATACCTCCATAAGCTTTGGACTACTCCTTGTTTTTCTCCTTGATTGGAAATATAACCAATATTTAAGGCATCCAACTAACTATCACTTGAAAATTGGGTGCAACTTTCATTAGCTAACCACTCCACATTTCCTTGGACCCCCACCTTCTAGCATGCTCTTTCACAAAACACCACCATTTGAACAAAGGAATCCACCAATCACCAAAGATGCCATTAATGGGTCCAAGTTCAAATGTAAAATGGTAGGAAACTCTCAAATGGATATCTACAGGTGTGGTCCCATGCTTGGCCTTCAATCTCTATATAAGATAGGAAATCTCATTAGTTTGCATCTTTTTTTAGCTCATCAACAAACCCTAAGCCTAGTTCAAGCAATTGTGTTCATATATTGGATCCATGGATGGAAACCCTTTGGTTTCTAGAGGGCAGCTTCATACAAAGGTTGCACCTGCATTTTTTGCTAGTAGAACTTCAACAACATTTTGGATATTTAGCATTCTGAGCATTTCTAGAATATATTTGTAATCATTTGAAACTATTATGTACTAGAATGAAATATTCAGTTCCAGCCAGTATTCCATGAGAAAGTCTATTATATATGTTGTATGAATTTCATTTTTTTTCTATTTTGCAATCTATTGTCATAATAGTTTTGGTTAGCATTCTAGATCTCAGTGTTTTATTTGAGTTGGTTCTCTCCACCTAAGTCCTTACAACAAGTTTTACTTAAGAGCATTCCATAACTTGTTGGAATAATTTCCACCAGCATAATCATTATTCTCTTCTTGAGATGATCTGCCAAAGCCACCTGTGCATCCTTGTGTCGACCAACCAATGGAATGAATTTAGATTATCCCCTGGCAGCTAATTTGGAGGAATAAGCAATGCACATAAATTGAATGGGTTCCCATTATTGTTTTCTTGCTGCTTTGTTGTTGATTTTGTTCTATAATCATTTGGATCCATAGAGGTTGGTGTTTGAGTCATAGCTACCTTGAATACCGTCCATCTTGTCCATCACTGGTATCATTCGGGCTTCAAACGGATTTGATAAACTAATTTACTTCTTTGAGTGAGTGGGTACTTTATATTTTCTAGTATAGGCTCTTTATAATTTATCTTCACCCTTGGTCTTCTTGATTGTGCTTTTATCTCATCCTTAGTTTTAAAAATTAGGTTTTCTTTTGGGGGGGGATTTTTTCCTTGGACTCATGATCCATGTAGGTGTTGGTTTGTTCATGGTGTGTTGTATGTTGTTGTTCATGTCATCATTGAGTGGAGGATACTCATGCTAAATGGCCATGCTCAACAACGTGAAGGAATATTCTTAGTCTTTTGGTTCTTACCATCAAAATCATCCAAGTTTAGCATTATCCTTTCTAGCACAAAGGTATTTCAAAATTAGTAATAACACAAATACATGCATGATTGCAAATTCCTGATTTTCCACTTAGAATCTGTAGTGTATTCCCCAATGGCACTTCCAATAATCTCATAGAAAATTCTTTAAAATATTCACTTGGAAGCACGGGGGGCCTGACCCTAACAGTTACTATGCTTAGAAGATCCTTAGAGGAGTTGAAAAAAGGAGAGCGCAGCTCCATGAAAAGCCCCAATTTTTCACAAGTAAAGTACACCCTAAAACCCTAATTCTATTATTTTTTGGATGGTCATCATTGATTCTATTAAAATGCATAAGTTTCAAATTCCAAAGGGAATTTTGAAGCCTTTTAAATTTGAAACTTACCACTTTCCAACACAATCATATCACATTCTTGTAATAAACTATCCCAAATTTACTAGTTCACCATATGAGTAAACCATTAACATCCTTTATAGCCACTTTTAATATAAGACAACATTTCCAATAGCTGATGATATGAAACTGTATTTCTATTGCTAACAACTTTCAATTGTAGTATGATTTCAATTCCTGCATAAAATGGTTCATGATAGAACTCACTTGGTGGTTGATTAGCTAAAACTTTGTCCTTTCCTTCATGAAAATGAAGATTCAAATTCAAAATTTATAATTCATTGTCAACTGCTTTCATACAATATTGGCCATTGACAATAACTAGTTGTCAAAATGGTGAGAAATTGATGGGTACTTCCATTTTTTTCCAAATATCAAATGTTGTTAAAAGCCAATATTATAAAGTTATAAACTGGGTTGGTATTATTCCCAAAAATAACCATTCCCTTTTGATCAACCACAAAACATTGACTTTTCTATCAATAAACCTCTTCTATTCACACTTTTAATTCACCTTATCGACCCTAACCTAACTACTGGAAGTCTTTCCAGAAAGTATATGACAGGTAAGATCAAGGTGCAGTGCATGAAGAGCACTTCCATTGAATGGCATCATTAGAGTGGTCTATTTTGACCTTAAGGATATATTTTACAACTTATAAGATTCCATGCTTCCATGCATGCCCAAACTTCACTTCACATTCCTATTCTCTTTTTCCTGAACACTTTAATTAGGTATAACCATCTAAATCCATACTCCAGTTATTTGCATACAAAAAAAAATTAAAACTCAATATACAGTGAGTGAAGTGAGTGTCACCTTTTGTCCAATTATCTGAAGACTTGAAGAAAAGTTTTCAAGCTGTGTAGATCCATTTCTCTCTCTCTACAAGTATTCCTATGAATGGAATGCAAAAGATGTTAAACACTATTCAACAAAAAAATGAAGCAAGAAACAATTAGCTCAAAAGCAATAGTGTTGTAAAACTCAACACAAGGTCAAACTGGGTTCCTTTAACAAATGCAACCAACTTGGAAAGTTCCTTTCCAGAAATCAAATAGCTCACATGGCATTCAAGTATGCTTTTCACATAAGCAATATGAGAACTCAATTCCTTGTTTGAGGAACTAATAAACATGTGTCAAAAGAATCATAAAGTGACATGTATCAAAACAATATCATTTAAAATTAATTCAAAGCATCATAAATTGATTATTATTTAATATTATTTAGAACCATAAACCTATATACCTTTTCATATCAATTAGATGTTTTTGAAAGGATGAACGAAAAATAAATGAGCCAAGGAAACTCTATGGTGTCTTTTCAGTTTCTGTTAGAAGTTCATAATCTCTTCCTGAATGCATTAAGAACTTGACCTGTACATTCCATACAATAAAATTACATGATGAATATCCACCAATGCATAATAACTATCTATAATACCACTAGAAATGTAGGTACCAGTTCTCCTGCTAGCTCATACATTGATTCATCTAGAGTTTCCTGCAACTCAAAGACAAGAATGCTTAACATTGAATGCAATGAAGTAAAATAAGAAAAAATAGATAATTTGTTATCAAATTCTAGTTGGATCAAGCACATCATATTGAAAGCATTGTCTTGAATTGATCAAAATATAGCATGAAACACCTTGATGAGAACAAATAGAGTCTAAATCATTGTACTTGCAACAAAATTTCTAAATGTGGGGGAAAAATCACTTACAGTCATTGTGCCTTGGTCAATTTTCCCTTTCTAAGTTCCCTCACCTCTCACTCTAGCTTTCCTCCTGCCAAATGGTTCCTAGTCTTCCTCCTCAACTCAATGGACTTGCAACACTTGTCCAGTGAAGTCTCGCAACTCTCCACTTAGGGGTTGGATGTAGTGGTTCTCAGTGCAACTCTCTAGTTAGGGTCTCGGTGCAGTATGCTATGTCGTGCTCCTGCATGCACGGGGCCAAAATTCAAAATATAGTTTATATTTATGATATGTCAACATATAGTTTATTACAAAATATATATGCTATGTCAACATATAGTTTATTTTATTTTTTACAAAATATATTCTTTGTATGGTGGCTTGTTGAGCTTATATAGTTGGTTTTCTCTTTCTTTATAATTTTGATGATTTATTTCCTATCACATGATTGAATATTATCTACAATCCTAGTGATTGTTAAAAAGGCTTATGATATGTGATGTTTCATAATGATGGATGTCTAAGAATTAGTGATTGAAATAATACTTGACTAAAGATTGAGCTATCTGATATTTTTTCATTTAAACATCATGGAAGAAATTCTTGCAATCAATGTCTTATTAATGTAGCCTACAAGGTTTCTTTTCCTAGTTTTTTTTGGTCCTATTCTTGTTATGACTTATTTTTTTACATTGGTCTATTACAGTAATGGGGAGCATATCTAGTGAATCGATTATTTCAGTCTCTTTGATTCTTATCCTTGTGCATAACGAGTTTTCTTCTATCTTATGATTCATTGATTGTTGGTTTAAAACACTTATTACAACTAACATGGATATGAATTATGACATGGGTGTGAGAAGGGATTGTTGAATATGAAGGAATGGTTTAGGAAAGTAATCCTTAATCCAAATGAGTCATTTTCTTGCCATGGAATGTGTTAAGAGACTTTAAAATTAATATATTCAATCTAATTAATATTGACACATCTAAAGCATGCCAAAGGCACTTCAAAGATATGCTATGACATAAAGAAGATTGTTAAGGTGATGTCAAGTCTTGATCCATTAGGGTAGGAAAAAATAGATGCATTGGTACAAAAGGTTCCATTCAACTTGGAGGAAGCGGATAATTACCTAAGGGGCTAATGTGAGATTGGACCAGGTTTATATTATGATACAAATAGCTTGGGAAAAGGGATGATGAAATGGTTAAGTATGGGAAATTTTAGAGATAAATATAACACCAAGGGAAGAACACTAGAACTAATTTTAGCACTATGGATTAATCCAAGACTCAAAATTCCACTAAGAGGAATCCCTTACCTTTTAAATTAATTCCATAGGTGGTTTTATTCTCCAATATAGTGCCATTGGTTAGCTTATCATGTGAACTTCTGCTATAAGTAGGATTACCATACACTTTCATAACGTGCATGTGTGGTTTCAAAAGGTTTATATGTTCTTGTGAATTTGAAAGAAAGGCATGTTTTGACTTTTCCAATAGGTGTTAGGGTTTAATTTGACTTGGTTTTAGCATTAGACTGATAAACCTTGTGGTTTAGGTTCTATAAACAAAATATACTCATTTTTTTAGCTTCCTATTATCATCTTTATATTCAATGAGCTTTTAAAAGATCATCTAAATATTCATTGCTTATGAAAGTGCACAAATTGATGTGTAATAGATCCAAGGTGAGGCTTAGAGAGCCTCATCTTTTGAAACCATTAACCAAAGAAATGCTAAGAACAATATATGAAAGAGACAAAGAATAAGGAAACTTGTATTATTAGGAAGGACGAGATGCCTTTATATAGCATGACCTCATGTTTGAGTCTCAAAACACTCCCATATCATCAACACATACGTCTAGGCTAACCATGTCAAGTTTCACTCCATACAAGCACAAATTGAAAAAAATTCAACGTTGGCCCCATTCACATGTCACTATGTGGGGTCAACATCAGGCAATGCTAATTTTTTGGGAATGAACTAACCAAAGATATGATCAAATAATATCTAATCATAAATAGCCATAGAGTAATTAGGATTTGATCATATGGAAATTTCTAGGAGAGCTACAATAGTTGTAACATTGTTAATTAATTATGTAATGTCATAAAAATTAAAAACATCATGAATTAATTATGTAACTATATAAGTCATATAATTCTATCAAGAAATCAATATCAAATAGATAATATAATCACATAACTCATAAATTTCAATGGCATTGATCTTCTTCTTCATCCAACTCTTTGTCTGCATCATCCAATCTAGATTCGACATTTTAAGATTTGGTCATATCATCATCATCATCATCATTGATATAAGTTTCGATAATGTCATCATCTACATGGATATCATCTTTATGAACATTAACTCCTACATCATCACAATCTAGTTCCTCTTCTTTGACATCTTCGTTAGGCACATCATCAACTAGCTATTGATCCTGATCATCATCTACATCATCTTCTAGTTCTTTGGTATCTTCTTCTTCCACCACATTATACTTTACCGGCCTTCCTGTTGGATCATGTCTAGCAACAAATGACCAACCCGGTTTACCTAGAACCTCTGAGTAAAATACCTACTTAGTACATTGGCTTGGAAGAACATAGGGCTCATTTCCAGCTAGTTGAATTGACCTTGTATTAACCATGGTAAATCCATTATCATGTTCAATAACAGTTCTCTCGAGATCTTTTTCATTCAATCGTAGCCTATACCAATGGACAATGAACATAACTAATTTGAAGGACTTAAAGTCACACTCAAGTATATCATCCAAAATCCCATAGTATCAATTTCTGAGACTTCTAGATGTATGTTGCTTCTAGATGAAACATTAGTCACCTAAAAGACTGCAGTTATCCCAAAATCACAAGTTTTCTTCGTGTCATCCAACTTTTTGATTCAAAATTTACAACCATTGCACCACATAGCCTTGTGGTGTTTCACCTACAATATGCCAGACATGTAAAAATTATTGCAACTTCAGTTGTTAAACATATTCATTCTTGGCCGAATGTATGCAAAGAAAAAAAAAAACTCAACATATATATATACATCAATATAATTGAAAATAATTAAATTATATGGGTGATTAATATATTTATATGTACCTATTTATCTCTTAAACCATATGCTAAATCAATTTTCCTTGGTTTACATTGGAATCTCCATTACGATGAGCTTCTTTAACCAATGAAGTCACACCTTCCCATGTTAATGCACGACCAATTGTTGACATCGTTCAATCCATACCATCATCCAATCAAGATTGTTTGTGATGTACAAGTGTAGGGCATCCCACTCTCGACCAACTGTATCAAAAAAAAATGAAATTCACAAACAACATATAATTAGTTAATTACCTCAGTATACACACCTTAATTTATAATTGATGTACTTGAAAACCTAACATCCAACTACCAATGATCTTATTATCTTTTGTTGTTGGATGAGTTCAAATTAAAGGAGTATGCACAAAGAATGAATTATGACCATGAAGGGTACATACACTCTTGTAAGAAAAATAAAAACCTTAGTGGATACACCCATGTTCCTATACCGAGGGAAGATGTGTTTAAGAACAAAGAAGATAGAGAAGCAAAGGAGGTTATAGAAAATTTCATGGAGTTAGAGAAAAAAATCAAAGGTTGCAAGAAATGGGTGACTCATTTGAAGAAGAATTTGCGGGAGAAAATGAAGCACAATCACAACAGAGAACAGTCTCTCGGATGATGAATGATGAATATGAAGAAATCCCTGAGAGGGACTTACAAGTAGCCAAGGAATTGTGTGTAGATGAAGATGATAGGATTACACCCTATGAGTCCTTTATTTTTGATAATGAGTTTGTAAAGTCAAGAGAATTTAAATCTTTTTTATATAATTACAAAGGAAAAAGGTTGAGGGAATCCATCCCAAATATTACCCCTAAAAATGAACAACAATTCATGAAAAGGTTGAGAGATGATATAGACAGTGAAGTGCAGAACATGACCCCTAAAAGGAGTAGACAGTTGTTACTTGAAGCTAGTGTAATAGTATTTCCTAGTTGTGACCTCAGTGCCTCTTTAATTTTTGATAGTTTTTTGCATAACAAGGAATGAGAATACAAGTTAAACATAGAGGGTGTGAAGAAAATTTACATAGGGTCAAGATTCAATCCTGATGAAAATTCAATGTTGATATGGGCACTATACCCACCTCACAAAAGGCCAAAGATCATCGATATCAAAAAATCCTTTGGACACATGATGACCCTTAAAGTTGGGGAAATTGACCCTATGGCTTCAGTAGACATGGGCATAAGCATTGCCAAGTTCAACAAGGCACAAACAATACAATTGATGAAAGATAAATTATTACAAAATGAAAAGTGAAAAATCAGATTTGCAAATTACTGCCATGAAAGATGCTAGAATGAGGATCACCTCTAGAACTGATACCTAGTTGCAAAGTGAATATGAGAAGTTGCAAGAAGAACATCAAAAACTAGTAGAAAATATGAAGGACCTTCAGTTTGACACTATGGGAACAATGTTGCACAAGAGATTTACAAACCTGAAGATATGCCTTGATGATTTTTGGCATGTTCACAAAAAGAACTATGAATCAATTCTTGAGCATGGGAGAGTGAAAAATAGATTGGGTACTAAGAGACATGATATGCAACTACATGAGGGATTCGACACCAATTCCATCTTGGCCATTGACACAATCATGAGAAAGCATGAAAAATATGATGAAGAATTACACTCAGAAAACGCAAGGTTTGATGATACTGTGAAGTTGGGATTACCCAAATTATGTGATAAGAATGATTTTCTGAAGGAACAAGATGATTGGATGTGTTGGAACCAAAATTTTCACATAAAATTCTATTCATTTTTTTATGTAAAATCAAGGGTCTCTCTTGGTATTCTCATAAAATTAATGTTTTTTCCATCCACAAAGTCAAATTATCCTTTTACTACCATACTGAGCTACCATACTTGAGTATACCATATATGCATTTCCTTTTACCTCCTTACTGCAGCCTCCAACAAAGTAACTCACGGTAGCATGGTAAGAGGATGGTAGTATATCGCATTACCGTTGTACTGTAGAGGGTCGATACCTAGCTTGCGGTAGAGCAGGGTCACCATCAATACTAGCAGAAGGAACTGCTATACTACAGGGGGTCAGAGTAAGGCCTGAGGTAGAGTGGTAAAGTAAGAATACACATAAGGGAGAACCGCTATACCATGGGGGGTTGGAATAAATCCTGTGGTAAAGTGGTATATAAGATAAAATACTAAATAAACACTACAGTACCACTAAGGGAGACAAGGAAGTGCATGGTAGTGTGGTATAATAAGAACAAGTAAATAATTTGTACCGTGGTACTGTAGAGGAGTGAGGAGTGACATATGGCAGTATGGTAATCAGTCATTGGAGCATTAAATGAAGGCCAGTCACATCAATCAGCATCAAAATATGAAATTTAGCTCGGTGTGAAGGATTTGAATGATGTAGAACTTATATGGAATTAATGCAATATGATACGAGAATTAAACTAAGCAGATTGTGAATTCGTTCACTCATGGTAACAAAAGCTAAGTATAGGTGAGCTCAAGGTGTCACAGTCTAGAGAATTCTTAAGGACAAGCAATATTTTGAGTAAGTTTTATTCGCAACACATTGAATTTTAAGCAATGGCACCTAAGAAAATAGAAGTAAGGACTAAAAAAGAAGAAAAAACCAATAAAGCTTCATTACAGTCACCATTACTTGCACTGCTACCTGCTTCAGTCGATAAAGGTTATAAGGGGGTCTTTAAGGATTTAGCTCAGGGGTGCAGAGACCCAATAATTCCATAGTCTGGGTTGAATCTGTATTGGTATTTTTATAAGAATAGGAATAAAGGGGTCCTAGTATTGAACCCATGGACTCTTGACATTGGAAAATTGATAGCTCCTAATGTCTTTGTTGATATTGAGCTAATTAGAGCTCTAGCTAGTAGATATCATGCCCCGTCGAAGGTTGTTAGGCTCCCAGATGGACAATATATGGTAGATATCTCCAGGGAGGCTATAATTAGGTGTTTTGACCTAAATAAGCATGTTGTCATAGAGATAGATTTGGGGAGGCTAGAGAAGGAGTACAAAAGATTAAAGAGGACTTATAGAATTTATGAACTTCCCCTGTACATGAAAAGGGGTGAAAAGAATAGAGTCCTTCCTATTCCGTATTCAAAAGCTAAACCATTTCTAGTGTCTAATTTTTAGAATTATTTCAAAAACACCTATTATGCATTATGCCAAATTCTTGGATTTCATGTTGAAGACAACATGTTAGTTGGATTGATGAGGATGGCAATGACTATCCAACACCCTGAGTCCAATGTGGAGTTTTATTTTGCTTCTATCATTGAGGAACAAATTCATGAAGGTCTATTATAGGTTAGGGAAGCTAAGGCCCCTATCACTTTCAAAAAGTATTCTCTACTGTGTCATCTAATTCTATTTCAAAATGAAACAAAGTGGACTAAAAGGATGAAGTTGAGCACACATGAAATGGATTTATGTTTCCAATGCAAAATTGGTGCTATGTTTTGGATAGCAGGTGCCCTAAAAGGTGACTTTATTGTGTTTAGAGATGACTTTTCCCTCAGACTAATTGATTCCCTTGGTTTTCCTACACCGGGGTTACCACAATCATTAATGGAAGTTATGAGACCTTTGCAATACAAACCAGACCAAGGTTTCATACACAACTATGCTGACTAGTTTTTAATGCCACAATATACCATCATTAGGGTGTATGGTTGTGATCAGGCCCCACATGTTTTACCAAAATTTGTGCCTAGTAGAGTATTATTTTTAGATTTTATTTGGAAAATGCTCTAGATGGAGCGTAGTCTTATGAAGAATCAGAGAAAGGGGAATTTCCTGCTTGACTTAATAGTTTTTGAGGAATTATCAGTTGGGTCAGATATGTTGAAAGAAGTGCAAAGATTCATAAGAGCCAATTTTTCTCTCATATGAGGAAAGGTGAGAGTATGTGATCTAGAGGGTCACATCAATAATATCAGAAGGACACTGCTTACAAAGAAGGCGATAACACATGTATTTGATCTAGAGGAGGATGTGATAAGAAACCTGATATACTTTTCAGATGTGTTTGAAATAAGGAAAAAATGGTTAATGATGTTGAGATGGGAGGACCAAAAGAAAGAATAAGATAAGAAGTTCAAGGGGTTCTTTGATGAAGAGCTAGATTTGTTGAAAAGGATGCACTTGATTCTAGGTAAGTTTGATGAGATGTATAAAAAGGCTCAAGAAGAGAAGTTAGCTCCACCATCTACACCCTATCCACCCTCATCCATAGCCTCCACATCGCATAAACCACCTCCTCCACCAGTTCATCCATCTCCTCCATCCCCAATTGGTGAGTCACTTGCTAAGAAACAGAAAGTCGAATCACTAGTTGATTATGGGTTGAGTGATGAAGAACAAGAAGCACTCCTAACACTGAATGAGATGAAAGAAGTAGCAGAGCAACAAAAAGTGTTAGAGCCTTATGACCCAAAAATAATAATATCAGAGGAAGTCGTTGATGAGATACAAGATGATGTGAGAATAATTACTTCTATGCGGTTCATGGAGGATGACGATTTCATCCATACAAGGGAATTCAAATATTTTTGGATAAAAATTAAAATGAGATAGTTTGATGATAGGCTAAAAATTAACCTCATTGGGATTGATGATTCAAATCATGTAGAGATGCAGGCCCAGACAATGGTAGAGTTTGATATTGATAACATCAATATTACTCCCAAAGAAGAAAGGGAGTTGGTGCTAAGTGGTAAGATGTTAATCACACCTGGAATGGAACTCTCTAAGGTATTTTTGTTAGATAAAATTAGAGCTTAGGATGATCCAAAATTGGTTGTAGAATTTGATTCACAAGGAGTCTGAGGCACATGATACAAGCCTACCACCCAGACCCTTGCCCTGTGGACAAAACAGAAGAACACAAGGAAGCTAAGGCTTCTGGATGTAGTACAATAAATGAGAGGGTCTGCAATGGTTAGGACAATGAAGGAAACCACTCCAGTAGAAGAAGCAACCATAACTATGCACTCTGCCATGTTTACAAAGGATGTAGTAGAAAACATGGAGAAGAAGATAATAGAGTATGAAAAGAGACTCAAGTTATCAAATGATGAAATAAATAAGTTATTCATTGAAGGTGTCAGATTAAAGAAACAATTACAACAAGCCACATATGTAAAAGGGGATGAAATGGTTTTCTATCATCAACCTGCTCTAGTTGAAGATCCACAAATCCAACAGTTGAAAGAGGAGATTGAAAATTTGAAGAAACATAATATGGATGATGTCAGGCAGCACATCTTGGATACCTTAAAAGCAATATTGAAGCACATAGTTTGAGTTTTAAAAGAGAAGATAAGTGGAGTCTATGAGGGTTTTAGTCATTTTGTGAGAGCCCTGGAACAAATAAATACTAATTCACCAATCCTAGAGGAATTATATAAAATATGGCAGCCCACTTACTACATTTTAAACACTTTATGCAAAGCAACACAGATGAATCCTGACGCACCTCCGAGATTAAATCCTACTCAAGAGATGTTTACAGTATTTATTGATGAGCATAAGTATTTGATTGACATGGAGAAGAAAGTGGAGAACAAAAGGAATTCATTTGATTCAATAAAGCATAGTTTTAGTCCTTTGATCATCAAAGATGATGGACAATTCAAGGATGTAGATGAATGGAAGCATGAGTTTGATCAAATGGTTCCTCAATGCTTGACATGTATTTAGGATGATGGTGATATCAATCTGGAAAAGTTTCACACTCTTCTTGATGGAATTATAATGTTGGATAATGGTTACACAAAGTTTGTTGTAGATGCTAGAAACCTGCTTGATAGTAGGTGGAAGAGTCACCTTACAAATTTCACTACTGCACAAGAATTCAAGTGGCCGAATGATTTAACAATAAGAAAATGGTAGGAAAAATATCTAGGCTTGGAAGAAGATTGATTGGCGTCATCAAAAGGAAAACATATCATATCATAAAGTAAGAGCCTTGCACAGGTCTTATATGACCACATGCTTCTTACTGGAAGATTAACAGATTTGCATATGTTAGTTATATCTCTAAATACATTTTATTTTTTCAGTTAAGTTTTATTATCAAAATCCACGTCCTTTGGTCTGAAGCTTGTTGCCTAAACAGTTTCAAATAGTTAAAATTATTGCCAGTTATAAGTCACTTAACTCTAATTTCTATTTGACTCCATATACCCAATAGAGCATTGGTCCCTCACATTCCATCATTTTAGTTTCATTCATTTTATCTTTTACATCTGTTATCTAAACATATTAAGATTATCCTTGATATTGCTTATACAATCTATACCAAAATAAGAATTCATTTATCCACTCCCACTTGCCATTTTGGATAAATTGTTTTAGGGAATAAACACAAATCAAGTATGCTTCATTCAGATAGGTGTACCCACCTAGGTCTAGCAGCACCTAAAGAGAAGAATTTCTAAATCATTTGGCCTTGCATGTTACCCTGAAATGTACCAAGAGTTTGGCAACCTCTTAAGGTATTTAACCTACATTTTTGAGAGCTAACAGGATGGATGAATGCAATAGGATTCTTTAGGAAGCATTGGATATAGTCAAAGCAGAAGGGCTATTGTTGGATGGAGCATGCAAACGTATGGAATTGATGATAAAACTCAAATATGAAACCTGAAATGCAGTGCATGATGCAGATACCCATACCTTGGAGGAGTATAAAAAACATCTCTCAACGGCTAAATCAATGTTAGGAGAAGATTAAATTGTTTTATAAGTTTAATTAAGATCAGTATTTTAATTATTTTTCAAAAGACAATCCAAAGAGACACCTTTGTTGGGTCTTCTTCTTATATATATGAAATTTGAATTGTAATATTTGATCATCAACACTTTTTAAGATTTTAATACTTTTTAGTAGTGAAAGACTTATTTTTTGGAGTAATACAATACCAGTACTTTTTTATTTGTGTGTGCAAGATTCTTTCATTTGGACTAGATCTTTGTTGTTTCTTTTCAAGCAATTTAAGGCAATGTAAAATGTCTTCTAATTAATCTCCATGACCATCTTATAATCACCTCTCACTTTCCTCAATTTATCTTTCCCCATCAGGTACTCCCCTTCGAATTTGTTAATGGAGTTGGGATCCCAAATGTGATCTACATGGATCTTTGCTATGAACTTAGGAAGATATTTAGTAATGTACACCATGGTCTTGTATATCATATATCCCTCCACCATAGAACCCTCAGGATGTGCTCTTTGTCTAACTAAAGCATTCAAAAATTTTAAGTGCCTCTCAACCATCTGCATTGACCTTGTGATGCCATTCCATAACTTTAGTAACTCATCGATAAGAGGCTCAATATATACATTCATATCTTTAACTTGGTACTTACCTAGTTGAATGAACATAAATATTACATAATTATTATAACCATTTTACTGCAATATATATAAATTAATGTAAATGACTATTAAATGAAAAAAATATGTCATTGTGCAACAAATAAGACAAATGAGATGCTACTACATTAAAGAAAATTGATGTAAACAAATACCTCGAACAATCATTTCCAACATTGTGTGCTCTCTCTTTATTTAAATCCATGGAGGAATGTTGTTTTTGATAGCAAAAATAGGCCACACAGAGTAAATAGATCTCAACACTCCAAATGGATTGACACCATTCACTGCCAATGAAAGCCTGAGATTATGAGGTTCTTCTTTGAAGTGTGGCCATTTTTCCTCCATGTCCCTAAATACATAACCATCTTTCATCTCCAATTCTATTCCATGCATGGTAATCCATAAATTGCGCTAAGGTTTCGCACCTAAATAATCGTTGCATACGTGGAATAATGGGAATATAACGAAGAACCTTGTGAGGCACCTTGTTTGTTTGTTGATCTGTTTGATATCTACTGATATGACATTCCAGTCATTCTATTGCAAATTCATGTTGTTTATGATATATAATATGATCATTGGGACATGCATCTATTGCTTGATACTCCATTCCAATATCTTTCATAATGGCAGATAAATCTTGGTATAGCAAGGCAAAATATTTGATGGTGGTAACAAAAATTCACCTATCAATCTACAACAAAAAAATAATTTGTTAATATAAAGAATATTAATGGTACATATTTCATCCTTTATTTACTAGTGATGAACTAACAACAAAAATAGATGAAAAAAGATGACATATATCACATACCTTAACATCCATGAGATTGCTATGTTGGATAAACCATTCATAACCTTCAAGTTCACCAGAAACAATACAAGAAAGAGAAGAGTTGTTTGGGAGCCTTCATAAAGGGGCTTGTATGCCTTCTCAAGTACGGGTAAATCATGAAAATCATCAAAGTCATCTTGATAATCATGATTAGTTGTGCCACTAAATGTGTCATGGATCAATGTATTTGTACCATCATCTTCAACTGTGTTTTCTGGTACATGATCATCTTCTTCCATAGGATCATTAACTTCATCTTTGATAATCACAGCTCTATGTTCCTCCACTTACAAAACAACATTATTTGGACCGTGATAATCCATATCATGTGCCCTAGCGAACCCCACCTTTATAATAATGATCGACACAAATATACCATGATCATGATCAAGTGATTTTTTATATATATATATAAATTGTTAAAACAAAATAAACATTTACAAATTCAATCAATATAAATACATATAATGAACAACTTACCAATGGATGATAATCATGCCCCCTTCAATGTGAACATGTTTCCTACAATGTTTCTCAACTATTGTGATTAAAAGTCTTCTCGTCTTTAAGTCCTTGCAATTATTAGAAGGATAATAACATTTCCCATCACCCTTTCTTTTCAATCTAGCCCACAATCTAGCAAGTGTCTTTTCATTTTGTTCTGCACTAATATTATCTGACATGATTTTTCTTTACCAAGCTTGAATATTTAGATCTTCAAAAAATATCAAACTCACACTCCAATAATTTTTAATCATAGAGAGGTAACAAAATCTAATAATTATAATATTTTGCACCAAAAAAATTTAGGGCCTATAACCTCCACAAACTGTCACAAGTATAGAAAATTCACAAGTACAAAAAATTCACAAGTATAGCAAAACACTATCACAAGTATAGATAAATTGTTGAACCCACTTTTATTTATTAAAAAACATTCGTCCACACCCCGACGAATGCTAACCATATACCCATCAGCCCACAAATTGAGGCTAACCATATGTCGTCCCACAAACTGATGGAAGGGGATGGTTGAATTTAAGTGTATGTTGAAATAGCGATTAAAATCACAAAGCATCACAATTTTGACGAACGTCGAGCATAATTTTTTTTTTTTTAATTTCACATTAAAAATACATAGGTACCCAACAATACATCTAATTATACATCTTTTGTTGGAAATTTTTGTCGTATTTTACAGTCAAATGAGTTAGTGCAAGATCCTAACTCAAACCGACATAAGAGTCAAAAGACACACACAAGGTGAATGATGTGTAACCAAAAAAAACACACAATCATGTAGTGGAAAGAACTTAGGAAGAAGAGAAAATCAAAAATGAAAAGGTGGATCAAGCTTCGATCATTTGTCAAACACATTGTGGATCAGATCTAGGTTTTTTGTCCAAAAATACATACTCACTTTGAGGTGATGGAATTCTTGGTTGTCTGTTGGGTGAGAAGTCCTAAGTATACTTACTCTGGGGCCATGGAACTTCTGGTCATCCGTGGGGTGAGAAATCCACAACATACTCACTCTGGGGCCACGAAACTTCTAGTTGTCCGCGAGGTGAGAAATCCACAAGGTGGCTATGGGGAAAGTTAATGCCTCAAAATGGGCTTTCTCACTCAACCATACCAAATTTATACCTCCAGATAACTTTAATAAGGCATCATAATGAAAATGTTTTTCAAACTCTATAGACAAACAAGATGGCACCACAGGAATGCAAGTTGTTGTAAATGCATAAATAGTGTAAGGTGTTCTCAAAGGGATTTCTCTTAGTTCATGCAAGGTATTTTCTTAGGGAACATCATTCCTAATGTCTCCAAGAGAGGACAAGTCAAAGAAATATCACGCTCTTGGAGGAAATCAAGCCCAATGACCCTACCAAGAAAATAATGCATTGCAAGAAGAAATAAATCACACAATGAAATGTGAGTGGTGATGTATGCCCCCACTTTAAATTGGTTGCAAACACCAGTACTGTGAGAAATTGCTTTAAAGTAGAAGGATAACATGAGAGATTACTCAGAAAGCCCTATGCCAAGTCATATGTTTTCGAGAAACTACATCATGAAAAAGGTAATATGTCACATTCAAGCCAACTTAAGGCATGTCATCCACATCCCAAGCTTGATCTTATATGTTCATGAAAGGTTAACAACTAGTTGAAGGAGGCAACAAAAAGTGACATACGAGGACAAGGCTACATAACCCCTTGCCCTCACTGAGTGCGAGACAAGGGTGAGCTGAAACAATTGATGAAATGCATGCTAGAGTGAAAATCAATATCAATTAGAGGAATGAGGTACCCCCACATAAGGAAGAACACAAAACTCCTTAAGATGTTGGATTTTACTACCCAAAGCCTTACATTCATTAGTAGAATGACCGTGAACTCTATGATATGTGCAAAATGAATTTTTATAATAAAATTTCTTTTGAGTTCTTGGAGGAATCTCGACAAGATACCCTCTTGATGAATGGTGGAAGATATTCCTATGGTTTTCTTCAAAGATACATATTGCTTGGTATTAGATGTCATATCTATGCAAGAATCTACAAATTGTGTTCTCTCCTTTATAGGAGGGTGTAAAATCTAAAAAATTAGCGTCTTGCAAGATGACATTGGCATTCAATGAAGATGGCTTTGTTTGTTTGATTGATTACAAAGGAGAATGAACAAGACCACTAGTGTCAATCAGTTTAGGATGCTTTATGGTTAAAGTGGGCTTAGAAGAATGTTGTGTGAAAGTGTTGATGTTGAGTGAAGGCTTAGTGATTTCTATCAAAGGACAATAAAAAAGACCATGAGTTTTTTGTTCTATGAGAGGATCTATAGGGTTATGGATACCTTGTTCATTAGCACCACATCCATTTCCATTATAGCCAAGTTGTTTCATAAGTTCATAACCTTTTCCATAAAGTGTTTTCATTGATTTTGGACCGGGTGGTGGTTGGTGATCAATGTCGTCAAAGGTGGTCATGTAGTTTGTTTCTTTGTCTAAAGTGGTTGAGGTGGATGCTTTTGAAGGGTTGTCTGATTTTTCATTTCCCTTATTTGAATCTTTACATATGATCTTATATTCGTCCATGAATGTATGTTCAAAATATAAGGAGCCCCAATCATCTTCTAATAGCTTTGTGACTTGTTTAATATGTTTTTGTTTGTATTTTTGTTGAACGGGTTCCACTTGTGTAGTTGGTGACACTATGTTTAAATGATTCTCTTTTTTTTCTCAATGTTCAAATAACTATTTGGGTCAGGGTCAATGTCAAGTATGTGCACTTTGTTGTCATAAATGTATTTCATTTTATGATGAAGAGTAGAAGGCACGCCATTCATTGCATGAATCCATGGTTGTCCTAAAATGAGATTATAAGAAAGATCATTAGGCATAACATGGATTTGTGTATCCAATGTAACCTTCCCAATTGTAAGAGGAAAAGTGATCACACCAAGGGGTTGTTTTCCTACATTGTCAAATCCATGGATAGTCATGGAATCAGGTTGGATTTCTAATTTATCCACACGAAGTCAATCCAAAAGATTTACACTACACACATTAATGGTCAAGCCATTGTCAACAAGGGTTTTCTTTATCCCTATTCATTTGTATTGATATATTATTAGGAAAGTGACATTTTTTTCAAGTACTTCTAAAGGGGAGAGTTCGCTTTGGTGGAAAACAATTTCAACATTCAATCCTTGAATTAGAGTTGTTATGTCATGTGGTTGCACATTAGAAGGGACAAGAACTTGTTGTAAGGCCATTTCAAGCATGGTGTGATAGTTTGGTGAATTTTCAATTAATCCCATAGGGATATTTTTATAGGAGTATTCTTAAGTTGTTCAACAATATCATATTCCCTAATGTGTGAATTTAATAGAGGATATCTATGCAAAATGGGATTAGGAAAAGGTAATGGTGTTGATAGGGGTTGTTGTGGTGGTTTCATATTGTTTCTAGTGTTATATGTATGAGAAACACTATTATGACTCAGTTGTGGCGACACATTATTTTGAGGTGGGTAAAGGATAAGTTCAGGTTTTTATTTTATTTTGTTGTTTGTGTCAACGTGGGTAGAGAATTAGAGGGTTGTTAGGATGTCCCATGGGGTACGTATGAGGTCCATTGATCAAGGGGGATCTAATGGAAACTTGCACATTCATAACCTCAACGGTCTTGGTTTTATGTATCTCTAATAAAGGGAAATCGAGAATCACCTTTTTATCATGAGCTAAGGAAGACACATTACTATTTTTGTCATTTTCTAACACCATCATATTCTCTCTAGGAGGAGATTTTTTATGAGAACTATGAATCAAATGTTCTTGAATTTCATAGATTGGTTCTTCTAAAATGACTTCATCGTAAGTAGGGGAATAATCAATGTTTGAATTATCTTGCTTAGGTGAAGGGGGAAAAGTAAAATTCTCATGACTCTCATTGGTTTTGTTTTCTAACATCAAAGCATCTTCCTTACAACTAGGGGAGATACTAGGAGAAGAACAAGTATGATTATCATGAGCATTTACAAATTCATGCCTTTGTTCGCAAATGTCTTCCAAAATAGGATAGGTCTAGGGGAAGGATCATAAAGAGGGTTGTTGTAGAACAACATATCCTCATCATTTATAATCTTCTCTTCCTCAAAATTATTCTCACAATCCAAAGAAGAATGTAAATTAGGTAAGGTGATGTTTAAGAATGTGTCTATGATTTCATTCTCTTGTGCTAAAATATCTTCCCAAAGGGGATGAGGAGAAGGACAAACAAGATCCCCATGATTCTTAATGATTGTATCTTCTTTTGCCAAAATACCTTTATCATTAAAAGAAGAGATATTGGGAGAAGAACAAATATGATCATCATGGTTATCTATATTTGTAGGCTCTTATATCACATCATCCACAAAAATAGGAGAGATAGAAGGGGGTGTAAATTTAAGGTTAACAATTTTAGTTTCACCCTCTTGTGCTAAGAGACTCTCATAACTAGTACATGCATTGAATGAATGACTAACATGCTTATTTACTAACTTTTTCTTGGAAAATCTGGAGAATTGAGACTATCATTTTGAAAAAGTAAACTATACAAACTTGAAATGTAATGTAAGCAAGTAAAATGAAATGCAATTTTTAGAATTCAAGCAAGATAATTTTTTGATTACACAATGCAATGATCTAAAAAATGAAATGTTATGAATGAATGAAATGAGCTAATTTAAGCTAAATTTAATGAAATACATATTACAAAAACTTAGCCAACTGATACAACTAGGTAATGGCACCAAACAAAAGCCTAAAAACATGGTTTTCAGCTCTGTAAAGGGCAGTTTCAAGGGTGAAAAGGGACTAATTCGCCCAAGGTAGCGAATAAGTCCCAGTGGGGATTTTTTTTTAGAATTTTCAAAAATTTCTAAGTGATTTTAACGCTTTTTGTGCTCTATGATGCATACCTAAAATGTAAGTGCGGAATTTCAGATATTTTCAATGATTTTAGATGCAAAAATGCAACTTATATGCACTTTCACTAATGCAAATTTGTAGAAATCCTAGAATGTAACTTTAACAAATGCAATATGCAATGCAAGCTAATTCTAGAAGAATGATGGACTCCAAATCATAAAAGAAAGTATTCTAAAGGTGGGTTCACCAAATTGTAAACAAATATTTTGGCACCCGAATGTCTTTCTAGCCCTTCTAGGGTTTTCCACCTAAAACGGGAAAGAATGAGCCAAAATGCAATGTAAACATTCAAGATTAAAGTAAATGGGTGATCCCACAAAGTTGGTTTACAATTTCAGGGAGATTTTGATTTTTGCTGAAATCACATATTTTTAAAAAATATAATGATTTAAGTCTTAAAAAGTTCCATTTAAAGAATTCCAATTGAAGCGGGTTTGATCAAATTACCTTAGATCAAACCACCTTGGATGGAACCTCATTAGTTTTAAACCATACCTAGAATGGAGTCTCCTTTACACCTATCAAAATGTTGATAAAAAACCACTTTTGATTTACCTTTTGGGGGATCAAATGAATTCATTTAAAATTTATTTTTTGTAAGTATGTAGTCCTTATTATAAGCTTCCTAAAAACTATAAGTTTAAATAAATTTAATTTTATTATTATATTTTTTTTTCTTGTGAATGTAGGTTTTTACCAAAAATCAAGCTCTTTGTTCTACACATGTGAAAAAATAGAAGATTATCAAAAAAAATTGAAAAATATGAGTGCACAAGATATTGAAGTCCTTGATCCAACAAAAAAAAAATTGAATTTCGATACATACAAAAAAAAATGTGTTAAACGGTCCGCCTATGTCTGAATTGTAATTGGTTTGACTTTGAAACTTGATTAATGAGAAAATATTCAATAAAACACTATGAAACCAATTGGAAGAACTAGATATCATAGTTACAAATCTAAATTCAAAAAAAATATAATTTTATCATTCATGGGAAAAAATTTATGTGTTATACGGTGAGCGACACTCCTTAAAAATGGTGTTTACTAGAAAAAACTAGTTTCCGAAGGAGATAGAAAACAAAGTTCAATCTGATTCCAAAAAATTAGAAAAAAATATATTTGGAATCTACAGAAAAAATTGTCACAAATCACTAGTTTGCATCATCTTCAAATTCCTCACGGTTTAGCCGCTATAGGTGCCTAAAAGTGAAGATTTAGTTAGAAAATTTCAGTTTAGTGTCCACTTTGGCCAAAAATTGTAAACCAGTACTATGGGATCACCCAAATATGAATGAAATTTGTCTAAATAGAATGATTTAAATGCATAAAACTAATGCAAGTTATTGATTATTAATGCAAAACTATTGAAATGCAAGATATTTGAAAACACATTATGATATGCAAACCTAAACTAAATGACCTAGAAATGAAGGTAATTTGTAACAAAAATTGATGAAATTGAATGTGTGCACCTGTAAACTTGCTAAGGACTGGAAATGACTTTGAAATTATAAAGATGCTAATTTTTAGGCCTGGTGAGACTCATTCACCATTCTGGGGGAATCAGTCCCAGTTTCAGAAAACTACATAGGGGCCCATTTTAGCCAAATGTGTGTCCAAATCTACAAAAATCTTTAGGAAATAGGTACAGTGGGACTCATTCACCCCTTTGGGTGAATTAGTCCACTTTGGATTTTCTGAAAACTCAAAAATGGAATCTGAAGCTCTCGGTCTGCTCAATCTACACCTCCAAGTGTCTAGATCTGAAACCTTGATTTTC
This sequence comes from Sequoia sempervirens, assembly GCA_007258455.2. NCBI lineage: Eukaryota > Viridiplantae > Streptophyta > Pinopsida > Cupressales > Cupressaceae > Sequoia > Sequoia sempervirens. The sequence continues at coordinate 370,342,284 of VDFB02000008.1, read as the reverse complement.
AAGGTTGTAAATGACTTTTTGTGTAGATTTTGACCTTTCAAAAGTGGAGATGACCTCAACAAGTTTGAAACCCAATCTTCAATATTTTCCAAGCCACCCATGCACCTAAATCTGCAATCACACAAGGAAAGATAGAGAAAATATTGATTGTTAGGGCATGGGGGTTTGCCTTGGTAAAACCCCTTTTTAGGTAATTAAACCAAATGAAGAGATAAGATGAAGCATGCACATGAAATGAAGGAATTAGTACCTTTCCATGGTGATAGATCTTGGATTTCTACAACAATATGAATAATCTTCCCTTGAATGTTTGAAAAATGCTATCTTAATAACTTAAGGTGCTAAAATCCTAGCTTGCTTGGATTAAGAACATGATGAGTGATGAATGAATAATGAATGTGTAATGAATTAGGGTTTAGAGACTTATATTTATAGGAAATTCACCTTATTTACCTATTAATTTGATCCCTAAGACCGACATGGAGAAAAATTAAACTGAAAACCTAATTTTTCTCCCTTAAACCCTGAGAATGGCTCAAATGGGACTTATTCGCCATCAAGGGCAAATGGGTCCCACCTAGATGGGACTAATTCACCCCTAATGGAAAATGGCTCCCACCTGGATGGGACTAATTTTCCCCTAATGGTGAATGCGTTGCACAAGGGCCATTTTTGCTAGCTAGAATGCGAAGAAGTAAGAAAATCAGGTTTATATAATGACTATGTCAGTTATTTCATCAAATTAAGCCTTAGGATGCACAATATGGGGTCGTAGGGGCCTATTAATGATGATGTAAAGGTCAATTATTCCTAGAGACACAAATTTCAATGTGAAAGTGTGATTAAAAACACTTTGCAACAATAAAATGAGGTCCACTTAGCCTAGAAAGGCATAACATCCAATGTGAATGTGTAAAACACATTACAACACTAGATTAACATTAAGTTTATTTTACAATCCTTATGGATTAATGTGATAATGCAATTAAACATATTTTATAATTTTGAATTAAGGGAAAATGGGTTCATTAAGTCTAGAGAGGCATGAAAGTATTTTACATCACTTTACAACACCTTTACAAGACATTGATAAATTCATTTTATTCAATTTGCAAGGGTCCAAGACATAGTGTGGATGTGTAAAACACCTCACAATGCTAAATCAAGGCCTCATTAAGTCCAATTTATCATCAATTATTCCCAAATCAAGCAAGAAATACTATTTTCTACGATACAAATGCATAACATCACCACTAAGAGGAATGTTGTATGCCAAGAAAGGTCACAATCTTGAAGGACATCAAACCCAATGACACCACCAAGAAGAGGACACATCACAAGAAGTAAGAAGACAACACTATGAAACATAAGGTATAGTAAAAAAAATTAAAATGATAATTCCAATGTATGCCCCCACTTTAAAGAAATTTCTTAACACCATGTTGTGAGCAATTACTTTAAAGTAGCAAATGATAAATGCTAAACAATAAAGGAGACATAAGAGCCTATTGAGAAATCCCTATGTCAAGCATATGTTTCCAATTGAAGTTGGATCATGAAAAAGGGGTTATCCGCAAATGAAATCCCAAACACGAGTGATCAACAAATTTCGTGTTAGCGGATATCTTTACTACAATGATAATATAGAGCTTATAAATTTTATCATTCCCCAAATACTTGTATAATTGGAAGAATAACACATAGAGAGCGAAAAAGAAAAGAAAAATATTTTGGTTCAACATGGAAGAGACCTAAATGTCTTGATGCCTTATGTCATCCCCAAAAGGAAAACACAAGACAAGAGAAAAGATAAAGGTTTACGACATATAGAAGAATGCAAGTACAGATAGAGGAATGAACATACAGATATACCAAATAGAAATATAGGGGATCACATTACACACATGCAATCAAACAAAGAACATGAAAAGAAGAAAAATAAAATACTAGTAAGACACATGTGAGTCAACCTATATCCGGTCATCTACATCCCAATCTTGTTCATCATATGTGGAAGGCAAACAACTAGCCAAAAGGACAACATCATGTGCCAAACTAGGACAATCACCAAGTTCAACATGTGGTGAGTCACTCATTTTAGGAGGATCATCACAGTTGTTATCACTTAAGCTCATGGAATAGGAAAACAATAAATTTAACTCATTATGTACTTCCTCATCAATTTTAACAATCTTATTATCATCATCCAAGTTAATCACAACAAAAGGTCTAATGATAATATCCATGGAAGGTGCTTGCTCTTGTTGTGGTTAAGATATAGGATTTTCTTATTGCAGAAAAGGTGGAGAATCATCATGCATTTCTTGAGATATTGTTTGATCTCTATTTTTTTTTCATTTTTTTCTTGTATTTGACAAGAAAGAGAACAATGTGTACACCTACACTCTCTAGCATTTTAGTTTCTTTTTGTTCAGTTTTCAAGTTGTGATTATGTAGGAGTGAGTTTATCAAACATAGGTCTCTTTTCTTCCCTTAGGGTAGGAACTAAAGGAACCATGGAATGTTTTTCAACCACTTTCTAGGTATTTGTAGGATCATCATGGAAAAAATCGGCCCTTAAGTGGCAAAAAATTCAAAAAAAATCAGAGTTAGGCAACTTGACGTAAAAATTTGAATAAGTTATCTATATTATTTCAAAAATATGAAAGAATAGAATCTGTAGAAAATTGAATTTAGTTTCTAAACTACTAGGTTTATTTTATTTTTTAAATTCTATTTGGTGAAATTTTGAAATTTCAATGTAGTAGTACTTAAATTTCAGGGGAAAAATAAGAAGTGGGTGTCTGTCTGACCACCCTAACCACAATAAAATGATAAATATTTTTTTATAATATTTTAGACATAAGTAAAGGACTCATGTTAGAATGTGATGCATATTTTTTTGTAATTTTTTTCCAAGTAAATAATTAATTATGAATTTTTTATTACAAAATTTAGAAAATATAAAAAATCATATGTCTGACCACCTTAACTTGGTCAAAACTTCATGAAATTTAATTTTTATTTTTTTAATCCTATACTATGTGAAGCAAAGAATGTTATGCATGTTTTGGATTCAAAAAATGTGATATCGTTTGAAAGCTATCTAGGTGTTTTTCAATCAGACTATCAATCAACACTTTAGTCATAATTCAAATAGAAAATGAATAATAATTATTTATTAAATTCAAAGTAAACCATAATTTATATTGGTTGAAAGTTGAGAATCTCCCTTAAAAATCCTTTTCATTTCATCAATTTTGGGTAAAAAAGTATTGATTCACATACCCTACAAATACCCATCATATTGCTACTTTTTGGCCCATCATGATCCTGCACATACCCTTCTCTTTAACTTTATAAACTTGTTTGATTTCAAGAGGCACTATTATCAATAGTTTTGCACTTTGCTGAATGCAATATTTAGCAAACTACTGAAACATGGAAACCTCTTTCAGATGTGGGTGATCTTAAGCGAAAGAGGAATCTCTAGAGTGATTTGGTTCTCCGAATAATGAATTTTATTCTAAAACAACTTATGAGGAAAAGGATGAAGAATAACTGAACATAAAAACCTATTTCTAAAAGATGATTCACCAAACTTAAGAGGATTTAGACCTACAACTCATAACAACTTCTCAATTGCAGTTATCCTCACAATCTCATTAGCACACATTCCATCAGTGATTTGCATGAAGATTTGGCAAAAAAATACAACATGCAACCTGAAACATGTAATTCTGAAACACCACCTATAACAACAAGACATAAAAGGATTTCAATTTGAAAACACAAGTACATCAGATTGCTATTAAAAAACTTGAGACAGAAAATGAAAAGGAGAAATCTGCTGCTCTATTAAAATTGGAAGAGTGTCAATCTGACCAAAACTGAGTATCAAAGGTTTACAAGCTCCCCGAATTGAGTAAGCGCAAGAAACTCCGATCTCAACTGCTGAGAATGGAGAGTTGAAGACTAAATCTATTAAAATAACTCTAAAGGAAACCCTAATCCAAGCTCAGAAAAAGCTCAAGGAAAAAAGGCCTCAAACAAACTCAAAAACTACTTTAAAGCAGAAAAAAGCACAAAGCTTTTATGATTACACTGTCAAGCCTCTAAAAATAGGCAAATCCTGCTTTAAAAGTTTAACACCTTATCTCTCCAAGATAAGTCTGGAATCCAACCAAGAAGAAATATTAGTCAAAGATCTGCTAAAAATAGCAAGAAAACATAAAGCAATTTATATAATATCGCTTTTATGCTTCTACTTTACAAGATGTAGATTTTTACAATTTGCCCTATTTTTGCAACTCAAAGATTAGAAATATTTTGCAAAAATAAAACTGCTTATCCCTCCATTGCAATAATCAATTTTTTCCCAAAAAAAATCATAAAAATATACCAATCTCATCATTATTTCCTCATCACAACTCCAATTGATTTCTTGAAAATCAATTAAAAAAATAAAACCCTAAAAGTTAAATTGACCCTAAACATAAAATATTCACCATTCACCCTAATTGCTCTTCATTTCAAATAATACCCTAAGGCATAAACCCATACCTCTAAGGCAAAACAATAAGCCTTTAATATTTAAGGCATCACCCAAGCATAGAATTTCGACCCTTCATGAATACTAAACTTAGACTTAGGTTTTGATAAGTCATAAAGAAGACACTATGGGTTCAGCCACCATATGACATTTGACATGTGCATTTGAATGGAAACTCTGGAAAGTTCATCATGTTTGAATTAGGGATTTGAACAAAATAGGGTCAAACCCTAATTATCACCATTTCGCACCCATGACTTGAGAAGAAGGAAACTCTGTCTGAGAAAAACTGCCGCCATGATGGTGTTGGATTCGAGCCCTTGTACTTCAGTAGTCTTTCCTTGCTCTCTAGTTGACCGAATCTTCAGTGGGTAAGTCTGAATTTGATGGAAAAATAGCTTTTTCACTCCATTATTTTGAGCATCAAAAAGCCCAAAGGGCACGACCTATGAGAATTTGTTTCTAATCTTCTATTTTTCCTTGACTTCTCCATGCCATTCGAGCTCAACTTCTACAGTCCACTCAATGGAAGCTCGACTTGTGTTCTGGTTTTCTTTCACTGTGCAGAGGTGAGCTTAGTTTAATGGTCTTTATGGCTTCCATTTTGGCTTTGTATTCTGCTCATTTTGGCCTTAAAGCCGTAGCTAATATACTTTACTATCACCTCATATTGTATTTTTGTGTGTTCCCCACTATGTATCATACTCATCATAGGAAATCGGCCACTCTTCAAAACATCAAAATCATGCCTTGGGAAACTAAAGAGAAGCTATGGCCGTGGCTTAGACTCTAACAGAAATTTAAGCTGGTAAGTTTCTTTACTATGTAGAAACTCCAAAATCTCTCCTTATTTCATGATTCTTGTGGCCATGTACAAGCTGTGCCAAAAGAACTCTGTAGAAAGCAACTTTCTTTTGAATTTTAGCTTGACCCAGAATGGAAAACTTCCATTATGTCAATTTGGTAACATTTCGGCTTGTGGGTATGACAAAAAGTTCAAAAAAACTGTATTTAACTTTCTTTGTATTTCAACTAAAATCTGTTGCTCGCACTTCTTGTATATTATTGCCATCCTTTCAAAATTTCACATGGGTATTTCTTTAATTGATCTTTTTCTGCATTGTGACACCAACCCTGAAAATGGGTACTTGAAATTTCTGAAGGAAACACCATTTTCTGTATTTTGAGGATAACCCACATATGGGTATTTGAAATTTCTAAAAAGAAGTCTATCTTCTGCTTTCTTGAGCTCGATCTATCATATAATCTTTCACATTTGTTTTCATACTGCCATTTTCATGGATAACTCATGTGGGTATTGGAAATTTCAATCTTTTGTATTCTTTGAGAGTAAACCCTCATGTGAGTATTTGGAAATTTCTAAAAACAAATGCATTTTCTGTGTTTTGAAAACATTCGAAACTATGAAGTATTGTCATCATTTAATCCATATGGCTCGAGCTAGAACAAACAGTGAATACCCCTCACTTCTGAAGCAAAATAATATCATGGTTTTTGGAAATTTTCTAAAGCGAAAGCATGTATTTAGTTTTTGACAGAGCTCAATCTCTCATACTTGCTTGAAATGGTGATAAACTATAAACTTATTGGCATTTCCTTTAGAATCTTCACTATAACCAGTGACATTTTTTATAACTTCTAAAACAAAAGATTCCTTTAAAAGTATACAAGAGTTATGATGAAACAACAAGAATGTATATTTGTTTATACTCATTGGATTCATATACCCAGCTTTCATTTTGGCATTTCTGTACTCTTTTGATAGTCATAACACCTGAGTTTAAATCACAGAACTGAAAACATCATAGAGTTGTAAACTATACTTAAAAGAACATCCAACCTTCGCATTTTGAGAGTACTCTCCAGGTAATGAGAATCTAAAAGAGCTATTTTGAATTCAAATTTTCATATGTGTATTAAGCTTGAATTTGATCATTTCATTATGACCCTGACTACATTCTGTATTCAATGTTCGAGATAGGACAGAACTTTACTTCACTGTTTCGTCAAGACCTTGACTGAGTAATCTAGAAAAATCACCATCCTGCATCTTTGTTATATTTAATTCATGACTTGACCAATTACAAGTGACATCTTACCTGTGTCCACCTATAACTCACAGGAAACAAAATGAAAGTTTATCACATTTAACTACTGTCCCTGACTAATCATCAACACATGATCCCATTTGAGGCACAATCAAAATGAGTTCACTTTCTTTCTTGAAGCTCTTAATAACCAGTACTAAACTTTAACACAACTTTCATTTCCTTTATTTGAATTCTATAGAGGCTTTACCTTTTATTCTTGGATTGCAACATTGCATCAGTATGAATCACTTTTAGACACTAGTTAAAATGTATAGCTGATAACTCAGAATCATTCTAAAAGAAAAATACTTGCTCCTCTATTATTTTTCTGAAAAGGTCACTTTATTATTACCATTGATAATGCAACATTTCTTCACCAGTCAATTCAAAACTAGAAATTTGTCTAACACTCAGGTGAACTGTCTATTTGTTTTAGTGAGCAACATGGTACTCTTCATGCATTTTTATATTTCACCGCACAAACTTTCTCAGAAGCTGTTCTCTTTGATGATGAAAAATAGAACAAGTCATTAAGGCATATGTATGCCTGTTCACTATCTGAAAGAGAAATAATGAATTGAAACTCACATGACATATGATTATAATCAGCACAGAAAATGAAGTAATTCAGAAATTCTGATGCAAATGCATTATGGTAAATTCCTTAAGTGAACTAAACTCACTGTTCACCTGTAGCCTTCAGAAAGAAATTTTGATCTTTATGAATGCACAATTGGTTTTGTTACTTGATGGATAACTCTGTTTTACTCTTTCAGTTGTATTTCACTTTGTTTGATGTATATGATGAAATATCTTTCAAAAACAACCCATTTAATGCATAGGGCAGCATGTCGGGCTCTACCCTTGTGGGAGCCCATTTTACTCCACATGCTTGGTCTTTGAATAATGTTCCGCTTCATGACTTTACCTATACCTGCACAAGGAAACAAACAATGTTAGCATAAAAATGGAACATGTTGATTATGATATTGATACTTTTCCTTCAGCTCACTTCTTCATACTGCATTTGATTTTCTTCTGATTGTTTCAATGCATTGCTAATAGTATACTATACTATTATAGGTGCATCATATGAGTTATGTCATAGTCAGAGCCACTGACACCCCTCTTTTCCTCTTACAGGTCGATGAAGCTCGAGATGACGATGGTGCACAATCAACGTCAAGCGTCGATAATAGGCAATGATGACTATGTTGTTGCTTATATGTTCTCATTTTGCATCTTCAGTAGTGCAATGTGCTATTAGAAATGTATTGTACCAGTCAAAATTATATCCACAACTTGTGTGGATCTTGATTTCAATTCTACTTTTCAAAAGAAAATGCATTTACATGCAATGTTGTAATATTGTTCTGATTTTGAAATCAAATGAAGCCTTGTAAAAATATGAGTTCTTTACGAAATGAATAAAAGCATCTGAAATGCCATTTTGCACATGTACTTAATTCTATCTTTCATTTAAATCTGCAACATCTGAATGGCACTCTACAACTCCATAACTTCAAAAATGCATAACTGTTACTCAAATGCACAAAGTAATGCGAAACAACATTTAAAAACAATCTGCAATTCCACTTAATGTTGAAAAATAATCAGCCAGCTCCTCCATTTGAACTGAGGTGAAAAATATGTAACATTTTGGCAATTTCTGCTATATGCTTGCCTGCTAAGCATAGATCATTGGCCTTTAAGCAATTCATTGGGTGCAGAGTCAATTATGCCCCTTCTTGAAACTCAGAAAAACATGAACAACAACACTCCAAATAGCAGCAAGAAAAAGAAACAAAACTGAAAGCAAACTAACAGGGCATGGTGGCCAACAAAACAATGCGCAGCAACGCTTAGGGAAAGCAAAACTACTGAAAGTAAATGTGCAAAATGCACTTATTGACTGCAACTATTCTACCCTACACTAACCTGTGGAAAAGGTTCTCAGACGAAACCATTTACAGGATTTGAAAAATAACTTCCTCTTCTAATCAGCTGAGGATACTTTACATGCTCACAAATTTGCAATAAGAGATGAAAAATGAAGACACTCCCCACACATTGTTGTACTGCAACTTGTAAATTATAATCAAAGGCATAGATCATGTGAGTCTGATCAAGCATACCTCTAATTTTCCCAGAATGAATAAGTGGGATTTGCTTCCCCTCGACTGCCACCTCAACCTTAGGCACATTGGAAATCCTTTGGATCTTGCCGACATCCCTAGCTAGATGTCTGATGGGATAGCCTCTCGAAAGGGTGAAGCTTGAACTTGTACCTCTAGTTCGTTGCTGGCTACTGTTACCTATTATCTCCATCTCATCTCTCTGATGAGGATCATTTGAAAACATATCATCCAACTTTGCACAAAACTCATCAATTATATTAGCGTAAAAGTCCTCGTGGGTTCCACTATTATCTTCTATATGCATAATAGGCCTTGAGGTGTCCTCCTAACTACATTCTTGAAAACTTGTAAAGATATGAAGGCCAGTACCTTGTACAGCAGTGGCATGATTATGCGTAGTTTGATCTCGTTCTATTTGAACTATTGTACCAGGTTCATCAGGGTTCTAGCATTTGATGACTATATTATCTTTACTTCCTTGTGAACAAATCGACACCTTATCATTGACATCTTCATGGATTTTTTGATCAAAACTTGATGTCTTTGTTATCTCACATGCATTATCTTCATCATTACTAAAAAATAAAGGAAATTCTTCAAATAAATTGGTCAAACCTTGAGTTTGGACACCCCCTTTCATCTCCTCAAGCTGGTGCTCCAAACTTTCTCCCTCAAAAGGTGAGTGTTTGGCATCTAAGTTTGAAACAAAAGCTTCGAGGTCGTCCCAAAACATGTCATCTTCCCCCTCACTTTCAATTTCTTGTGGAGGAAGACTATTAGTTACTTCATCACTGCAACTCTTCTGAGGTATCGAAACATCAGAACTTTGAACTTCTTTCTATTGCTCTAGAGCTAGTACGGGTGTAATCTAAGGGGTGCTTATTTTGTTATCCACAAGGAATGGTAATCCATTGAATAAATCAAGCAAGACTTGAGAAATGTCACTTGTTCTTTGATTTAGAATATGATGTTCTTCAAACAGGGCCTCTATCTCCCGCAACAATGACTCATGATGCTCTATTTTTTTTTAACGTTGTCCCAACTGGAGACTTTCTTTGGTTTCACTGAAAAAATGGAGCAATCAGCATAAACTTCCTACTTGGTATGTTGTTGATTCTCTGAAAGGTTGTCTCCATCCTCCACATAACAGGGTAACTCATTAGTGAAAACATGAAAGGACTCATCAGTAGAAGACTTCTCTCGTTCAATATTTTTTTGTTCTAACCAATATTCCTCCATAGCTATATGTGGTAAATTTATTCTTGTAGCTTCTTCCTTTATGGTGAATGATGAGTCATTTTTTGAGTCAATGGGTCTGTCCTCAATAATGACAGGACCAGCAGAATTATCTGGCTGGGAAACTTGTGGGATTTTTGGAGTTTCTTGGAGGAAAGGAGGTTGCTTCCTAATGGACTGATCTTGAATGCTCACAGGTTCATAAAGTTCTAACCTAGATTCTTGCAAAGGTGGAAAATCTCTAAAGCTAGGAATCTTGATTTTAGTCAGGTTAGGAGGCTCAGTTTTCATAAAACTTGGAAACTTGAATTTACGAACCTCTTCTTGAATAGGATGTTCAGAACTGATAGGAGTTGTTTGGGCTTTCAACTTTTGACACCAAGAAAGAAAAAAATTTGTCTGTGCGGTAGCCTCTCTCTCTAAATCTTCCTCAAACTGTGCTCTTTGAGTCTCCAGCTCCTGATCATGAAGATAGGCTTGATAAGCCAACTCTTCCTGCTGATGATTATACTCATACTGCTTCTTGATCTCCGCAAACTGATTCATGTAATCAATCAGTGTTCTTTTTATACTTGCCATCTCCTCCTGCTGATCTATTTGACTCATTTTCCTTTCATAGTTCAGCCTTATTTCTCTGAAACTCAAGTCTTCGATCTCTTGGGACTGATTTTTAACATAGGAGGGCTAAGGTGAATAATGAGTAGGGGTGGGTGGGTGGCAACTATACTGCGCATGCTAGCTTTGAAAAGCCATGGAACTGGAATCAGTAGCATGATTATGCGAATGTGGCTAATATGGAGACGGGTAAGTAGTATATTCATGATATGACGGGTGATATGATGCATGCCCATGAAATATTGACATATTTTTTCATGTAAAGGCTAAAAATGAGCAAAAACTTGGAATCTCTAACAACATACCAACACTTGATCATTTTGAAACCAGAAAAGGCTTCTTGGAGTCACCATGGTGTTTGATGACTATGCCTCTAAAGGCTGATAATTTTGAAGGGAACACCCGACCCTTCAGTACGTGTTCTTTTGTGCATTGTTCACATTGGATCTGCTTGAAAATCAGAGAATGGAGTCACCAGGTATATTGAAAAGGGCCTCCAAAAGGCTGAAAAACTTGCTGTATACACCAAACAGCAACCTTAAAGGATTAAAATTTCTCTGAAATTGATTTCCAGGGTCCCACCGGGCATGCCAAAAACTATTATCAATAGTTTTGCACCCTGTTGAATGAAATATTTAGCAAACTACTGAAACATGGAAACCTCTTTCAAATGTGGGTGATCTTACATGAAAGAGGAATCTCTAGAGTGAGCTGGTTCTCTGAATGATGAATTTTATTCTAAAACAACTTCTGAGGAAAAGGATAAAGAATAACTGAACATAAAAACCTATTTCTAAAAGATGATTCACCAAACTTAAGAGGATTCAGACCTACAACTCATAACAACTTCTCAATTGTAGTAATCCTCACAATCTCATTAGCACACAGTCCATTAATGATTCGCATGAAGATTTGGTTAACAAATACAACATGCAACCTGAAACATGTAATTCTGAAACACCACCTATAACAACAAGACATAAAAGGATTTCAATTTGAAAACACAAGTACATCAGATTGCTATTACAAAACTTGAGACAGAAAATGAGAAGGAGAAATCTGCTGCTCTATTAAAACTAGAAGAATGTCAATCTGACCAAAACTGAGTATCAAAGGTTTACAAGCTCCCCGAATTGAGTAAAGGCAGGAAACTCTGATCTCAACTGCTGAGAATGGAGAGTTGAAAGACTAAATCTATCAAAAGAACTCTCAAGGAAACCCTAATCCAAGCTCAGAAAAAGCTCAAGGAAAAAAGGCCTCAAACAAACTCAAAAACTACTTTAAAGCAGAAAAAAGCACAAAGCTTTTATGATTACATTGTCAAGCCTCTAAAAATAGGCAAATCTTGCTTTAAAAGTTCAAAAAACACCTTATCTCTCCAAGATAAGTCTGGAATCCGACCAAGAAGAAAAATTAGTCAAAGATCTGCTAAAAATAGCAACAAAACATAAAGCAATTTATAGAATATTGCTTTTATGCTTCTGCTTTACAAGATGCAAATTTTTACAATTTGCCCTATTTTTGCAACTCAAAGATTAGAAATCTTTTGCAAAAATAAAACTGCTTATCTCTCCATTACAATAATCAATTTTTTCCCAAAAAATCATAAAAATATACCAATCTCATCATTATCTCCTCATCACAACTCCAATTGATTTCTTGAAAATCAATTAAAAAAATAAAACCTTAAAAGTTAAATTGACCCTAAACATAAAATATTCACCATTCACCCTAATTTCTCTTCATTTCAAATAATACCCTACTTCATAAACCCATACCTCTAGGGAAAAACAATAAGCCTTAAATATTTAAGGCATCACCCAAGCATAGAATTTTGGCCCTTCATGAATACTAAACTTAGACTTAGGTTTTGATAACTCATAAAGAAGACACGATGGGTTCGGCCACCATATGACATTTGACATGTGCATTTGAATGGAAACTCTAGAAAGTTCATCATGTTCGAATTGGGGATTTGAACAAAATAGGGTCAAACCCTAATTATCACCATTTCGCACCCATGACTTGAGAAGAAGGAAACTCTGTCTAAGAAAAACTGCCGCCATGATGGTGTTGGATTCAAGCCCCTGTACTTCAGTAGTCTTTCCTTGCTCTCCAGTTGACTGAATCTTCAGCAAGTAAGTCTAACTTTGATGGAAAAATAGCTTTTTCAGTCCATTATTTTGAGCATCAAAAATCCCTAAGGGTGCGCCCTGTGAGAATTTGTTTCTGATATTCTATTTTTCCTTGACTTCTCCATGTCATTCGAGCTCAACTTCTATAGTCCACTCCATGGAAGCTTGACTTGTGTTCTGGTTTTCTTTCACTGTGCAGAGGTGAGCTTAGTTTAATGGTCTTTATGGCTTCCATTTTGTCTTTGTATTTTGCTCTTTTCGGCCTTAAAGCCGTAGCTAATATACTTTACTATCACCTCATATTGTATTTCTACGTGTTCCCCACTGTGTATCATACTCATCATAGGAAATCGGCCACTATTTAAAACTTCAAAATCATGCCTTGGGAAACCAAAGAGAAGCTATGGCCGCGGCTTAGACTCTAACATAAATTTAAGTGGGTAAGTTTCTTTACTCTGTAGAAACTCCAAAAACTCTCCTTATTTCATGATTCCTCTGGCCATGTACAGGCCGTGCCAAAAGAACTCTGTAGAAAGCAACTTTCTTTTGAATTTTAGCTTGACCCAGAATGGAAAACTTCCATTATGTCAATTTGGTAACATTTCAGCTTGTGGGTATGATAGAAAGTTAAAAAAAACTGTATTTAACTTTCTCTGTATTTCAACTAAAATATGTCGCTCGCACTTGTTGTATATTCTTGCCATCCTTTCAAAATTTCACATGGGTATTTCTATAATTGATCTTTTTCTGCATTGTGACACCAACCCTGAAAATGGGTACTTGAAACTTCTGAAGGAAACACCATTTTTTGTATTTTGAGGATAACCCACATATGCGTATTTGAAATTTCTAAAAAGAAGTCTATCTTCTGCTTTCCTGAGCTCGAGCTATCACAAAATCTTTCACATTCGTGGTCATACTGCCATTTTCATGGATAACTCATGTGGGTATTGGAAATTTCAATCTTCTGTATTCTTTGAGAGCAAACCCTCATGTGAATATTTAGAAATTTTTGAAAACAAATGCATTTTCTGTGTTCTAAAAACATTCAAAACTATGAAGTACTGTCATCATTTCATGCATATGGCTAGAGCTAGAACAAACAGTGAATACCCCACACTTCTGAAACAAAATAATATCATGGTTTTTGGAAATTTTCTAAAGCGAAAGCATGTATTTAGTTTCTGACAGAGCTCGATCTCTCATACTTGCTTGAAATGGTGATAAACTGTAAATTTACTGGCATTTCCTTCAGAATCTTGACTATAACCAGTGACATTTTTTATAACTTCTAAAACAAAAGATGCCTTTAAAATTATACAAGAGTTATGATGAAATAGCAAGAATATATATTTGTTTATACTCATTGGATTCATATACCCAGCTTTCATTTTGGCATTTCTGTACTCTTTTGATAGTCATAACACCTAAGTTTAAATCACAGAACTAAAAACATCATAGAGTTGTAAACTATCCTTAAAAGAAAATCCAACCTTCACATTCTAAGAGTACTCTCCAGGTAATGAGAATCTGAAAGAGCTATTTTGAATTCAAAATTTCATATGTGGATTAAGCTCGAATTTGATCATTTCATTATGACCCTGACTGCATTCTGTATTCAATGTTGGAGATAGGACAAAACTTTACTTCACTATTTTGTCAAGACCTTGGCTGAGTAATCTGGAAAAATCACCATCTTGCATCTTTGTTATATTTAATTCATGACTTGACCAATTACAAGTGACATCTTACCTGACACCTATAACTCATAGGAAACAAAATGAAAGTGTATCACATTTAATTGATGTCCTTGACTAATCATCAACACACGATCCCATTTGAGGCATGATCAAAATGAGTTCACTGTCTTTCTTGAAGCTCTTAATAACCAGTACTAAACTTTAACACAACTTTCATTTCATTTATTTGAATTCTATAGAGGCTTTACCTTTTATTCTTGGACTACAACATTGCATCAGTATGAATCACTTTTTAAAAACACCAGATAAAATGTATAGCTGATAAATCAAAATCATTCTGAAAGAAAAATACTTGCTCCTTTGTTATTTTTCTGAAAAGGTTACTTTATTATTACCATTGATAATGCATCATTTCTTCACCAGTCAATTCAAAACTAGAAATTTGTCTAACACTCAGGTGCATTGTCTATTTTTTTTAGTGAGCAACATGGTATTGTTCATGCATTTTTATATTTCACTGCACAAACTTTCTCAGAAACTGTTCTCTTTGATGATGAAAAATAGAACAAGTCATTAAGGCATATGTATGCCTGTTCACTATCCAAAAGAGAAATAATGAATTGAAACTCACATGACATATGATTATAATCATCATAAAAAATGAAGTAATTCAGCAATTCTGATGCAAATGCATTATGTTAAATTCCTTAAGTGAACTAAACTCACTGTTCACCTGTAGCGTTCAGAAAGAAATGTTGATTGTTATGAATGCACAGTTGGTTTTGTTACTTGATGGATAACTCTGTTTTACTCTTTCAGTTGTATTTCACTTTGTTTGATGTATATGATGAAATATCTTTCAAAAATATCCGATTTAATGCATAGGGCAGCATGCCGGGCTCTACCCTTGTGGGAGCCCATTTTACTCCACATGCTTGGTCTTCGAATAATGTTTCGCTTCATGAATTCACCTATACCTGCACAAGGAAACAAACAGTGTTAGCATAAAAATGGAACATGTTGATTATGATATTGATACTTTTCCTTCAGCTCACTTCTTCATACTGCATTTGATTTTCTTCTGATTGTTTCAATGCATTGCTAATAGTATAGTGTACTATTATAGGTGCATCATATGAGTTATGTCATAGTCAGAGCCATTGACACCCCTCTTTTCCTCTTACAGGTTGACGAAGCTCAAGATGACGATGGTGCACCATTCAACGTCAAGCGTCGATAATAGGCAATGATGACTATGTTGTTGCTTATATGTTCTCATTTTGCATCTTCAGTAGTGCAATGTGCTATTAAAAATGTATTGTACCAATCACAGTTATATCCACGGCTTGTGTGGATCTTGATTTCAATTCTGCTTTTCAAAAGAAAATGCATTTTCATGCAATGTTGTAATATCGTTCTGATTGTGAAATCAAATGAAGCCTTTTAAAAATATGAGTTGTTTACGAAATGAATAAAAGCATCTGAAATGCCATTTTGCACATGTACTTAATTATGTCTTTCATTTAAATATGCAACATCTGAATGGCACTCTACAACTCCATAACTTCAAAAATGCATAACTGTTACTCAAATGCACAAAGTAATGCGAAACAGCATTTAAAAACAATCTGCAATTCCACTTAATGCTGAAAAATTATCAGCCAACTCCTCCATTTGAGCTAAGGTGAAAAATATGTAACAGACACAATGGGAATTATTTGGTTATCCCATGGTATCTTATAGGAAATAGGTGAAGGATTTGTCATAGGTTGGTCTTGGTTACTTGGAAGGGCTTTTGGTTGAATCATGGTCTCATCAAGGATGGGAGTCTGAATCATGGGTTGAGGCATATTGCTAAGGGATAACTCTGCTATGTGTTTTCCTTTAAAAAAATTACAAGATTTGAAAAAGAAGTCCTATTGAGGCCTAATAGGTTCCATAGGATTGGGCCAAAATAAATTCAATTAGAAATTCCCATGAGAAGACACAAGATTAAAGTAACTCTTGTGCATAGTAAAAATATCATTTCCAAATTGACACTTTAAGCATTTATGTACTACCAATGGGATGGATTTCATGGAAAGAAGCCATGGGTAGACTAACTTCACCTGAAATTGGTCTAATGACAAGATGATGGAAAATGAGACACTTAATTATTTCGGTCCAAATTTTAGAGGAAGAGTGATCGAACCTAGTGTAGGGAAAGCACAACCATTATACGTTTTGATCCATGCTTTTGATTGCTCCTAAGTATCTTGATAAAGCTCATGTAGAAATAAGAATTCTTTAGTTATCACATTCTCTACATAGATGGGATCAATTAATATCCCATTATTAGGTTTTTCATTGATTCTTCCAATTATTTAAAGAGGACCATTGGGTGCATGTTTGATTATGTCATGTTTTGAGAAAGCAATGTCAAGGGGCATTTTGGTTTGGCCCTTACGAGGTTTAACTTCAATGAAGTTTAACGAAGGGTTTATAGGATACTTTTTCATGTTATGATTAATGATGTAAGAGATACTACACAAGATTCATATTCTATGTTCATATTTAAGCATTTTCCTCATGTTATCTATGAGAAGAATCATAGTACCAGAAATGTTTTCAGAACTAAAAAAGTTTTGCAATTTGTCTAATTCTTCATCCATTTTTCTAAGGTTCTCTTGAGGGACATTAGGAAAAAAAATTTCAACATTAGTCACATTGGTTGTGGGTAGGGAGGTCAAGGGAAATCAAGTGTCAAGGGTATGGTCCATAATCTAGGCTGACTAGAGTCAACACTGTGAGTGAATGTTATAAAATATCTTTCACAATAGAAGAATATGATATGAAATAAGTTGCAAAGACTTGATAATAACTGAGAAAAACAAGCCACTTCGAGGGGGAAAACCTCCAAATATCTCTAATGATAACAAACTTCACAATATGATGATGAAATAACACTCACAACCTCCTATATATACCTATTTATGCCTAGGATATCACCTAGGCTGACCCAACCAACCAAATAATAATATAATAATGATAACATGACTTAATTAGGAGTTAAGATAGCCACAAACCGACTATTCATAATTCGTTGTGCACCAATATTAAGGGTGTAGCATGCCCCCCTTCTTCAAAGAAGCATTGTCCTCAATGATAATCAATTTTGGATTCTTTTGAATGAACTCCTCATCCTCCCATGTGGCATATTCAACTGGTAAATTCTTCCATTGGATGAGATACTCAGTGAGAGTTCTATTCTTTAGCTTCTTTGTGCATATTTGATGAATGAACTCTGGTTCCAAAATAATTCTTCCTTCTTCATCGAGTTGTGGTCGTGTTGTTTGAGTTGGAATATTATTCCCAATTACCTTCTTCAAACAAGAAACATAAAAAATTGGATGTATCTTTGTTGTTGGTGGCAACTCTAGCTTGTAGGCAACACTACCAATCTTTTGCATGATTTGGTATGGCCCATAATACCTTGGAAACAAATTATTATTCTTTTTTTGTTCCTTCAATGAGATTTTCTTATAAGGTTGTAATCTCAAGAAGACCCAATCCCCAACTTCAAGACTTCTTTCACTACAATGTTGGTTTGCCTATTGTTTTATTCAATTTTGTGCCATGGTTAAATTATCCTTGAGTCCTAAAAGTACATGTTGATGAAGCAAGTGGTCCTCTACTACCTGAACTCTTGGTGACACCTTTATTGATGATGTGATGGAAGGAGGATGATATCCATAAAGTGCCAAAAATAGAGACATTTTTAATGAGCTATGAAAAGAAGTGTTATACCACCATTCTGCAAGTGGTAGCCAATCTATGCATTGAGATTGTTTCTCTGAAGTGAAGCAACATAGATATCCTTCCAAACACTTATTAACAACCTCATTTTTCCCATATGATTGAGGATGGTATGAAGAGCTATGAGCCAATTGAGTACCCAAACATGAGAATAAATCGTTCCAAAAGTGACTAGTGAAGATAGGATCACAATCACTAACAATAACCTTAGGTGTACCATGTAGTTTTTGAATATTCTCCAAAAAAGATTTTTCCACTGCACTTGTTGTAAATGGATGTGATAATGCAATGAAATGTGCATATTTAGTGAGGCGATCAACTACTACCATGATGAAATTATGACCTTTATATTTGGGAAGCCCTGTGATGAAGTCCATGGATACCTCTTCCCAACGATGGCTAGGAATAGATAAGAGTTGCAAGATACCAAGTGTCTTAATTGTCTCCCCTATATTCCTTTGGAAAACCAAACATTCAACCAAAAAAATTTGAACATCACCTTTTAGCCCTTCCCAAAAAAAAAATTTCTTGACTCGATGATATGTCTTCAAAAATCCTAAATGACCACTAACTAGAGACTCATCTAGCTCTGTGCAAATATTGTGTTTAAGAGTGGAATTATTTTAGAGATACAAATGCTCTTTATACCAAAGAGTATCTCCCTTCCAACAAAACTTATCTGAACTACTACAATCACTTTTTAATTGTTGGATGAGATTACTTGTTGCAACATCATTTTGCCACTCTGCTTTGGCTTCCTCCACCCAATTTTCTTGTAATATTCAAAGGGTGCACAATAAGGCTTCATTTTTCTCATCCTTCGTTGAAAGTGCATCTGCTACAATATTTTCCTTCCCTTTCTTATATGCAATCTCAAAGTCATACCCTAACATCTTAGTGACCTATTTGTGTTGCTCTTCAGAAGATAGTCTTTGTTCCAAAAAATATTTTAGGCTATCATGATCTATCTTAACCTTGAAGTGTCTACGAGAATTATATAAGGCCTCCATTGTTTAACTACATGAATGATTGTTAGCATTTCCTTCTCATAAATAGGTTTTAGCTAATTCTTACCCTTTAATTGACAACACTCAAAAGAAATTGGTCGACCTCCTTGCATGAGAACTGCTCCTATCCCATTTCCAGAAGCATCACATTCCATAATGAATTCCTTGGTGAATTTAGGAGTGGCAAGCACTAGAGTTGTAAACATAGCCTCCTTGAATCTCTCAAATGTTGTATTAGCAGACTTATTCCAATGAAAAAAATCCTTCTTCAATAGAGTGGTGAGGGATGTTGCTATACAACCATAATTTTTTACAAATATTCTATAGTACCCTGTCAATCCCAAGAAACCCCTCAGTTTCTTAATGGTTTTTGGAATAGGCCATTCCATGATAGCCTTAATTTTGTTAGGGTCCACCTTTACTCCTTCATGTGAAACTATGTGTCCCAAATACTCCACCTCCTTAAGACCAAAAGAACACTTGGATGGCTTAGCATAGAGTTGATGATCTTCAAGTATTTGTAATGCTTGATCCACGTGTTGCAAATTTTCTTCCCAAGTTTTGCTATAAATCAATATATCATCAAATAATACTAACAAAAACTTTCTCAAGAACTTCTTAAAAATGGAATTCATCAAACTTTGGAATGTAGATGGTGCATTGGTAAGACCAAAGGGCATCACCAAAAATTCATAATGACCCTCATGCATCTGAAATGTTGTCTTACAAATATCTTCCTCCTTAATACAAATTTGGTGATAACCAAATCTAAGATCTAACTTGGTAAAATACATAGATCCATTCAATTCATCTAGAAAATCATCAATGACTAGAATAGGAAACTTATCTTTAATGGTGTACATGTTGAGCACTCTATAATCTGGACACATGTGCCAAGTGTCATCCTTCTTACGTACCATCACCATAGGTGAGGAGTAAGCACTTTGGCTATGCCTGATAATTCCTGCCTCTAGCATCTCCTCAACTTTTTTTTTCTATCTCACTCTTTTGTATGTGTGGATACCTGTAAGGCCTAATGTTTAGTGGTTGGCTCCCTGGAACTAACTGTATGGCATGATCATGATCCCTCTTAGGAGGAATTCCTTTAGGCATATCTCCAAGAACAAATGAGTGATGACCAATTATAGCTTGTAAATCTGGATGAGTAGGAGCATTAGATTCAGAGACTTCTAATGAACATACCTAGGCCACAAATCCATCCACTCTTTTCTTAGGAAACTTTTTCATTTGATGAGGGCTTACAATTTTTGGAAATTTTTCCTTCAACCCCCTTAGCTCTACTACCCTTCCTTCTAATTGAAATCTCATGAATAGTTCTTGGAAGTGCATCTCAATCGTTCCCAATGTAGTAAGCCATTGTACTTCCAAAACGATATCAGTTGCACCCATGGATATCACATACATTGGGGTATCAAGTTGATAATCTCCCATAGATAATTTAATGCTATGAAAATTCCCTGAACAACTAGCTGTACCACCATCTACAATCAAAAACCTAAAACTCTAGAGCTAGATATATAAAACAATTTAGACTAGTAGCTAACTTTTTGTTGATGAAATTATGAGTACTACTTGAGTCGATCAACATTGTTGCTTTCTGCTTCTTTAAGAACCCCACCACCTTGACAGTTTGTGGAGCACTAAAACCTGAGAGTACATGACAAGAAATTATTGGTTGAGAATCATGTGATTCCTCATTTGAATCCCTTTCATCGACTATATTTGCTATCACAATTGAAACACAACCCTTTTTCTCTTTTCTCCTCAATTTGTTGTGGAGTCAACCTAGTAGGTTGGGGAAGAGAATTGTTGAATATCCTTTCTCTCTTGTCACATTAGCCCCTTACTTCCTAGGAATCAAATACTTCTCCTCTACCCTACGTGCTAAGATAAAAGACTCATTTATAGAGCTAGGACTAAACATGCATACCTCATGTTGAATGTGATCCTTGAGACCCCCCAAGAATAAATCATTCAAGTTCTCCTCTGTAATTGTATCCACTCTTAAGGATAGATTTTGGAATTGCTGAATACAATCCTTAACTGATCCTATTTGTTGAAGTTTAGCAAGTTGGTTGAAGAAGTTGTAAGTCACGCTATTGCTATATTGTGCTTGGATTTCCTCCGTAAAAATTGACCATGCGATGGTGAGACCCTTTTTCCTTCGATGAGTAAAAAGCCGACGATACCAAATGAATTGATCTAGTTCTAGATATAGGGAAGCTTTATTGACCTTTTGTCCATTTGGGATTTGGTGTACTTCAAAAAAAATCTCCATTTGGTTTATCCATTTAAGAGGACCCTTTCCATTGAACTTGTGCATATCCACCTTTGGAAATAAATTCATAGATCCCATAGGAGTATTAAAACTTGTGTCAATGTTAGCTAACCTTGAATTTTCACCTTGGTTGCTTGATAACTCCTTTCTTGGTTCAATCATATAGGTGCTTAACATGTTTCATATATCTAATATATCTCCTCTTAGGTTACACATAACCATATTCATTGAGGGAATGTCTTCCTTGACCTTACTGATTTCCTCATTAGGAGTAATATCCTCTATTGTTACCCCATCCTTATCAAGAGTCTTCCTGGGAGTGACAACATTCATTTTGCCCCTTGTTGTAGGCCCCATCATGATGGGAATGAGTAATTTGGAAATAAATCACACAAAAGAAACTTGAATTCTCTAAAATTATTACTATAACTTACTAGGGCCAAAATACCTCTCACCTAGAAAAATATCCAAGAAATAAGCAGATTTGCAACCTTGAGAGTGATATCTGTGGAAACCTTAATTTTTTAATAACTTGCTTATTTCTGATGCAATTCCTCCAAATTGTTTACTGTAAGCTCCTTTATTTTGTCTTCAAAAACCTAATAAAAATTAGGCTCCAATTTGACAAGATGTGAGAGATATGCAGATTTCAAATAAATTGTGTAGAAACACTAATTCTGCAATAATTTGATCAATTCTACTCCAATTCCTTTGAAATCTCGACTGTAGCTTCTTTAATATGTTCTTCAAAAACTCTTTAAAAATCAGAAAAATATTCACAAAAATCCTTCCCAAAATCGCCTCCAATATTGAGAAAAAACCTTGCCTCTACAGTGCCAAGATCATACTTTGATACCACTTGTTATGAAATAAATTGCACAATAGAAGAATATTATATAAAACAAACTACCAATACTTGATAATAACTAAGAATAACAAGATACTTCGAGGGGCGAAACCTCCTAATATCTCTAATGAGAACACACTTCACAATATGATGATGAAATAAGACTCACAACCTCCTATATATACCTATTTATGCCTAGGATATCACCTAGGTAGACCCAACCAACTAAATAATGATATAATAATGATAAAATGACTTAATTAGGAGTTCAAATAGCCACAAGCCAACTATTCATAACCTGATGTACACCAATATTAAGGGTGTAGCAGTGAAAGAGTTAGAAAACCTAAGATCCATGGTGAGTGTTGTATCACGGGATGACATGAGCCTTGAGCTACATCTCACAACGGTACTGGAAATAGAAAACCAAGTTGTGAATCTCATACAAGTTTCACAAACCCAAGGTGCACCCAAAATGGAGAATAGCTGAAATCAAATCAAACACCCTAGAATATAAAGTGCAATGGTCGTATGTCAAAAGCTAATGTGTTGATTATACTATGCAAAAATATGAAAATGATGCAAATTTGACTTCAAGAAATGTAGTGGATTTGACAAATTAACCTTAATATGAACAATTTCATAAAATATAAATTATAGAAACTAAAACAATAAATTGAATTTGCAGGAATACAAAATACAAAAACAATATTTTTGATGCTTAAAAATGCAGAAAAAGATCTGATCAGGGACTATTTTTCCATGGGTGAATGGATCTTGCTCCACGGTTTTTTAAAATTAAGTTACAGATTTTTGAGTTTATGTTTATGTTTTTAAATTCTAGGTTCAAACAGTTGGTTACAATTTCATCTTTCTAGAAAATCATATCTAAATGCAAGTGCAAAATGATGCTAAATGACAAGCAAAAAGACTTCATTTGAGATGCAATTTTGATTCAATTTTCTTATGTAAATGACTGGTCATGTAATGTTATGTAAACACTATGCAAAATTACTAAGATTTTTGAATTTTCTAGATTTTAAAGAATGCAAAAGTGCAAACCTAAAACCCTAAATGAGATGAAAATTAATGCAAGTAAACAACCCTAAATGAGATTCAAATCAATGCAATGCAATGCAAAGTAATGCAAATCCTAAATCTATGGTTGTAATGGACTCCAAAATTAGAAATATATGTTGCTCAAAAGTTGGGTTCACAAAAATAAAACATAGAACAATATGTTCACCAAAATAGAAAGGCTAATTTGGTGGCATGTTTCATATTTTATACATAATATTTCACTCTATGATGGATTATGACAAGCTGCTCTGACAAATTATAACAATGGAAAAGTTATGTATGATAAACTATGATAGGTGGGTCTCATGTGATTGAGGTTACTATGCATGCATGGAAGTGCATTGTATTTTCAAAGGGTCCTATGCATGAGGGGATTGGCATTGGAAATGGTAAATTCCAATCAAGTGGATCCCATATATGGAATTACACTTTTTGTAAGGTTTTTGCATACATTCAAGTGTTGTGCATGTCAAGGGGACTCAAGAAATGCATGAATTTGTTGGATTCTTTCCATGTGGAAACCCTAGGCATCCATCTTCTCCTATGGATTTGTATTTATTTGTTACTTATCCATTTTTTATAGTTGTACAAGTTTGAAGAATTCACGAATACCATTATGCTACTAGAATCACTCTAAAAATCATGTTGTAGTTGATGACAAGGAAATATTTAGTGGAAAATCTTCGCCAATTGGCAAATTCTAGAAATCAGCCAAGTCAAAATTGGTGAATTAATTGCACCCAATAGGGTGTCCAAATCACCCAAATTTTATGAATTATCGGTCCAATGCATGTCCATTCGTCAACAATTTATTTTATGAGGAATATTTAAGCAACAAATTCGCCATAACAAACTATGTGTTTCAAATGGAATGACTAATAATTTCACTCGGAATCCCAGAAGATGTTAATAAAACACCTACATATTTGCTAATACTATTAAACCAACATTGTATTAGGACCCATTTTGCCAATTAAAATTTACAAATAGTTGCTTGTGAGGACCCATTTCACCAATTAAAATTTATAAATAGTTGCTTATGAGGACCTATTTCACCAATAATATTAAAAAGTAATTACATTTGAGGACACATTTCGCCTTGAAAATCACAATGTATCATTGTATAAGCACGTGGGATTCACCAAATTTTTAATATACCATTTAAAAATCTTGTGGAATTTTCCAAATATGGATTAATATAAATACAATCGAAAATGTGATTTATTCTTACACATTTTGTTCAATTCTGAAGTTCTACTTCTTGATTAGAAAGTCAGCGAAAGCCGAAAACATAGACTTAAAGTTGAGTGATCATTTCTTCATAGCGTTATTAGTTATAATAATAAGATTTCTTTATCTCTTTTCCATTCTTTCTTTAGTCTTAAAGAAGATATTGTGTAGGGAATGGGATCTATATTATATGTCCTTAAACAAGAAGACATATTTTTCCAGCTTTCATTCAAAGTGAGAGATCAATTAGTCAAGCAACAAGGGTAAGACTCCTGATCCTAAGGGTAGTGAAGAGACTGGAAGGCCATCAAAATGCCAAAAACATAGAGGTACCATACAATATTACTTTGGAATTGGCAAAGCTTTTGATCCATCAAATCAAAATGGAGCTAGACATCATCAACTCTTCCACCAAATATTAATGAAGAAGGCATTCACAATACCTCACCACCACCGAAAGGTCAAGGTGAGATTGTCAATGAGTTAAAACCAAATGTATCAAATGGGGATGGAAATACCACATAAGATGTTCCAAGGGGTTCCCTAGTTAGCTAGAATGAGATAATTGACTTGGATGAGGATGATGTTGGTAGCAAGAAAAGAAAAGGAAACTCAAAAATTGGGTGTGAATGGGAAATGACAAGGAATTTTCAACTTGGTTGGTTGTCAAAGTACCCATTCATTGTACTAGTAGGGAAAGAAAATGATATTGAAAGTGCAACATTGGAAAAATGTATGATTTGAAGTTGGAAATGTGGAAGATACAAGATGTTGCAGCTAAAGCTTGACACTATAGAAAAGCATATCAATAAAGTTTATGAAAAAAAATCATAGATGGAAAGGAACAATTAGTCCTATGATGGAAATCAAAGGAATAATGTCTTCATGTTAGGTATGCCATGGAATATGAAGAGCATGACCAAATAATGTCGAAGCTTGTTCCATGTCAAGGTACACTTGAGGCTCAATTTGGAAAAGCAATGGAAGCAGCAAATCTGTAAAAAAGTGTTAAGATGAGTGTTGTTTTTCATATTTTATCTAGAGGGTGTCCAATAATAGACTACCCAAAATATTCTAATTTATTATCTTATTTGGCTGTTCCTCACTTTCCCTTCTCACATTGGTCAATAAATGTTGGATGGGAATGGGAAAACTATCTTGCTGCAGTGGAAAATGAAGATTTAAAGGAGAAAGTAAAAGAGTCAACTTTCATTGCATTATGTTTAGATGAAGTTACTATGGTAGACAATAATTCTTAGGTCTGTATGCATTTGTATACTGTGGAACGACATGTTCACCAAGCTCATCTTCTCTATGTTCATAAAATGAAGGACAATTCAACATCACAAAATCTATTTGAACTAGTCAAACTATAATCTTTGAATGAAATTGTAGGTATGGATGATTTGACAATTGCTAAAAATTTGGTGTGTGTAGAAGTTGATGGAGCTACAATGATGCAAGGTCAAAGGAGCAGTGTTTGCACAAAGTTACAAAATACTTGTGCACCATACATGCAGGCATTCACTGCATGGCCCACAAAATGAATTTAGCATTCAAAATTGTAAATAATTTTCCTAGAGCATCAATTGAAAAACTAGTCCATGAGATCCATGCATACTTCTATCGAAGTCCCAAATGTTTCGCATAATTTCAAAATTTTCCTAAGGGAATAACACCAATAAACAAGCTTCTCAAGGATGTCGATACCAGATGGATCTCCCTCCATGGACCAACACAATGAGTTCTTTCAGAATATCAATCCTTGATTGGAGTGATGTACGAGCATCACAATGTAGTAGACAAAGCTCCTGACCTCTTACATAGGTTAAGCGATATAGAGACACTCTTGACTTTAGCTAGTCTTATCCCCATGTTGGATGTGATGAACAATATTTTGAAGAAATCCCATTACAAAACTATGTATATTTATGAATATGTCAATCTACATAAACATACATGCTTGGCACTCAATCATCTATAAGTAGATCTAACACAAGAAGGCCCAAATTATATCATGTGGCAAACAATTATTGATTTGAATAATCCTAATAATTATTTGCAGTTTAATGCAAGTAGGAACTTATGTATTTGTGTGCGTGGATATGAGATATCAATGTACCATTGAAAGACAACCAAGCGCTCTAGGAGAGATGTAGTTGTTAACGAGGAAGATTTTAACGACATTGTTAAATCAGTTAGTTATAATTTGAAGGAAATTGCAAAATCTCTTTCCTTAGAGATTCGTGAAATATTCCCTCGACATGAAATACTTGAAGCCATGGGTATTGTTTATCTTCAATTTTGGGTAAACCGAGATAACCTAAAATATTTTCATGATAAAGTAGAAATCTTGATCGAACAATTTTTGAAAATTGTAACATATAATGAGTAGAGAATAGAAGGAATTTTAAATGAAGCAAAGCTTAGAAAACAATGTAGAAGTTTTGCAATAGCTATGAAAGACTAGTATAAATCCATGGGCATGGAGAAGGCCATTGAACTAGGATCAATTAAAAAGGTTTGGACAAACTTAGGTCAGAGTGAAATATTACATGATTCAATATCAAAAAAATTCAAACTTGTTGATTTATGTCAAAAAATGATATTGGGGTCAGTGGAGGATGAGAGAGTTTTTAGTACATTGGAATTTTTGAAATCAAAGTTAAGAAACAAACTTGACAAGAATTTGGAAAATTGCTTAAGGATGAAAGGAACTATGTATAATGTCAAAAGATTTCCTTTTTAAAGGGCACTCGCAATATGGAGATCCACATGTGAAAGAAGAGGGACTAGGTTCTACAAAACTCTAATTCCAAATGCTAGTACTGGTGGCACTGGTAGTGGTAGGGTAAGTGCACCAAGATGGTTCCCAAAAAGGGGGCTTAAGTGGCCACTTTTTTTCTGAAATCAGGAAATGGTGACCTTGGACATGAAATTGAGGATACTTACACTCAAAATTTTGAGATGGAACAAAGAAAGGATTGAAGTGTTCCGAGTCTATTTTCTAAGCTACTAATTTATTTTGAAAATGGTTGAGATTAAGGGGTTCAAAAGAGGGATGTACAGAAATTGGTGTTTTTTTTGTCAGAAAAAACATAACATAGCAACTCTTGTACAACCTGAGCATGGTAAAAAAAATTTGTAGTACTTTTAAAATCACTAGAGTCAAAAGTTAGCTAATAGCATCTAGTTGGTGCACAATTTTTTGATAATTTTTTAATGAATATTTGATTTTTACTAATTTTCTAAGTGGGCACTTCCTAAAAGCAAATTTTGGTTCCCTTACAAATTTTGAAAATAATTGATTTTTTTTTTCTTTTTTAAAATTTGTAGAATGGAGTCTAGTTTCTAAAAATGTAATTTATTTGAAATTTTGATGAACGGTTAATTTATAACAAAAAAACACTAAACACTGCTTTTTGGCAAAAAAAGACATACAAACAAAAGAAATTATGGATGAAAGGCTTAACATTGTCAAAAAGTGAAAAAAAATACATCATTGGATAGCTAAGAGAGAACCTAACATTACCCATGTTTTTGATTTTGTCAATATTGAACTAGATGCAATCTTGATGGTGAGCATGAACCCGATTATGTGAAAAATTGTAGAATTTGCAAAAACACTCTCTGGCCTTGGGGAATGCCCTCCAAGCCTTTGGGTTGGTATTCCAAGGTAAATAATTTCACTTTTTTTTTTTTTTAATGTGAAATAACGCGTGCACGTTATAACTTGAGCGCGTTTTAAAAAAAAAATCATAAGTTGCAAGAAAATTGGTACCCAACTTCATGCACCCGCCCGGGAGTGGGATTGGGACAAATGACATTGACACAAATCACACAATGGATGTTGAATTTGAGACATAGGCCGAAGAAAATGAAGAGTAGACTTAGAATCAAGATGACTCTTTTACTTTACCTCAAGATGAGCGTTAGTTTGAGGATCCTGACTCCGTTTGGGAAATGGAAGAGAATTAGCATCTTTTAGGTATTTATACTGCAATTCATGAATCAGTTTCCATTGTTTCAAACTATAGTTGAGGATATTTTATATTTTATTCAATGAAGTTTTGAATCATTGCACTTCATGATATTTTATTTTATACAAAACTTCATGAATCATACTCCAAGCTTTAGTTGATGATATTTTATATTGTATTCCTTGAAATTGTGATATTTTATATTTTATATTGTATTCCATGGTATTGAATTTGATATGTGATTCTGCATCATTTTTAAAGAACAACAATTATCACACTACTTATAAATTCCTATTGCATTGCCATTAACACAATCATTGATAAATAACTTAAAGGAATATTATTCCATTCCTTGAACAGAAGCTAACAGTTCAACATACATAACTTATAAGCTAACAAAAGCTAACAATTCAACATAAATAACTTATAAAGGTATCCACACAACTTAAACAATAAAAGCTTAAACTACCAAATCACCTAAATTATATTGAGAAATAATTATGCACCCATCACCATAAAATATTTATTCATAGATAAACATTCCACAACAATGAAACTAGCCAAAAAACTATCATTCCAATAATAGATAATCCACTGGAAAATGATAAATAACTGAAAGGAATATTAAGCCATTCCTTGAACAGAAGCTAACAGTTCAACATCCATAACTCATAAGCTAACAAAATCTTACAATTCAACATAAATAACTTATAAATGAATCCACACAACTTAAATAATAAAATCTTAAACTACCCAATCACCTAAATTATACTAAGAAATCGTTATGCATCCATCACCATAAAATCTTTATTCACAGATAAGCATTCCACAACAATGAAACTAACCAAAAATATATCATTCCAATAATAGATAATCCACTATAAAACTACTCAGCAAAAGTAGAATAAATTCACATAGCATAACTTAAAGATTATGTATGCATGAACTTCACCATTTCCTTTCTATATTGAAATAATAGAAAAGTAGTAAAAATAGTAGAGTTTTTTTTTTGTTCTAATGAGTAAAACAAATTGTCTAGATAACGGTTTCTTGAAGACAACTATTTTAGAAATTAAAATAAAAATTCTTTGAAGTATCAAGAGATCCAAATTAAAGAAAATAACATAAAAACTAAAAACTAATTAGTGGTCCCAGTATCGACTCTTTCTCTTTCAATTGTTTCCACCTCATGTGCCTTTAATCTTTGCCTATATTCTTGGTACTTGGTGACAATTGTGGTGATGTTTTTGCTTCCTAGAGTTGTGGTGATTTTCAGCCTTGTCCTTCATTTTGAAAGTGCGCGGTCTGAATCAGCAAGCGTTTCATAGATTTTGTCACTTTCAGCCTTAAATGCACTCATATAGGTCTATAAGTTAATTTTCTGAACGAGTTTCTAGTGTCTATCTCAAGATCACCTAATTCTTTATGCTACACTTCTTTAAATCCCCTCGTCATGTCTGCAACATCCACTACCTTTTCATCGAACTCATCTGGGAGGTCCACTTCAAGATCATTGAAGTTCTCCTTGATCTTCACTAATATGTCAAAGTATTTTTCCAACACTTTATTGATTTCCTTGATATAATCTTCATATACTAACAATTTCCACTCCAATGAAAAATACCAACTAGGATCAATTTCTCTAGGTTCATCCACCATTTTTTCTTTTATTAACAAAAAGTGCTCCATGGAGAGTAATTCTGCAATTTCTCTTAAAAGAAAAAATGTGCTACCATGTTCTCTCCTGATCTGCTGGAGCTCAGCTACTAATTCCTTTCTTTTATCAAACACATTAACATAGAATTTCCTAAATTTACTAATGTATAAAATGCCATCCTGATAAATCCCTTCTATCCATTCACTAGCACCTTTAGCATAACCTAAATTTTCCTTGACCTATTACATAGTGTCATAATCAATACCTTGAACATTTGAGCTTGAGGTTGGAGTCACAATTGATGAAATACAATTTCTTAGAGAAAGAATATGAGATTACAACTAAAGGTTCTCCTTTTTTTGTTATTTTCCTCTTTTGATCAATGCATTAATAGAGTAATCATCATGATATACATCTCCTTCTAAAGTAGATGGCAACATGATTAACCTTGAATTTGGCTTTTGTTATCTCATTTTTGTTTAGGTGCTTTTCTGGATTAGTAATCTCCAACAGTTGATGCCTAGTAGTTGAATTAGTGATAATTCATGACATCCTCTTAGCCTTTTTGGGCTTAAGGTGATGTTGTAGTAGCATGACAATTGTATCTACTTCAATTGTCATTGTGGGAATATCCTTTCTTTTCTTCTCAACTACTTTCTTTAACCATGTTGGGGAAGATGCCACTAATCCAGTGTCTCTACTTTCAACACTTACAATTTCTTTTATTTTTTCAATTGATTGAACAAAAAAAAAACTATCTCGTACTGGAGAAGGGGGAACTTCAAAGAATGTGGGAAAAGAATTATCATCAATTATTTGTTGAAAAATACACTCAAATTCTATAGGCACTAGCTTTTCTTGACTAGCCTTTTTCTTAGGTACTGAGGATACACTATCCTATTCACAAATTAATTTTAGCTTTGCCCCAGTGTCTTCTGGCTTCTCACCATCTCCTCTTGATTGTGAGCTAGTGCCAGATGGCCTAATTGAATGCTTTCGAGCTGATATATTTAAGCCATAGGCCTGTACAACCCCTTTCTCTTTTCTTTGTGAAACTCTTTGCTCATGGGGAGAACTTGCACTTTGGCGCCAATTTTTGTTCAACTAGTCTAAAGTTCTTCTCAAAACAGAGGCAATAAGGACCTATAGACACTAAAAAATGTCGTAATCAATGTCATACACTCGAATCAAATTTATTAACATCATTTCCCCTTTATCTATCCTCTTTTTGCTTAATTAAAATTCAATTAGCCTATCTAATTAATTAATTGCATCATTTTTGTCTATTTGGCCTAATTAATTAAATTAAGTTAATTCACCTCTTTTTGCACTAACACTTCATCTCTTTAAATTAAATAGATCAAAATATTTAATTTAATCTTCTAATTCATCTTATTTAATTAGATATCATTTCACCCCTCCCCTATTTATTAAATCATCTAATTTAATAAATGTCTCTTAATTCTTCTAATCCCCTAATTGCATAAATTAAACCTTGTTTAATTAGCAATTCAACTAATTATTTATGTAATCTTTTTCCTCACCCTAATTGAATATTCTAAGGAATATTCCCTCTCCTCCAATCAACTCACTTAGCTTCAAAATTAAGTTACCTTTGACCTGTGTGAGCAAGTCAAAAGTGTTTTTGTTTGAGGTAATTGTGAGCCTTTGATTAATCTTCATCTTGCATTCTTATCCGTTGATGAGAATCCATGATCCATGTCTCTCATCTCTTTCATCCTGAATTGTTGATTAATATTTTTAATCTCAACCATTCATTCTTCATTAGCTCTCCTATAAATAGATCACTATTTAGAGACAAATGGGTCGATCTTTTATTGCAAAGTCATGTTGTTGAATTTACTCACATCCATACTCTCAATTTGCATAGATTTAGCTTATTTTTAGTTCATTTTAGTTGCATAAATAGCTTCAAGCTTTCATTAATGGATTTCATGCATCCATCTTAGTTTGTAAATAAATTACCTAGGTTTTCATCTTTTAGCATCATTTTAGCTGAAATTATCTTAGATTAGCTTAGCAATTGCAGAATTAGATCATTTATAATATATAATCATGGTAACTTAGCTTCCATCATGTTCATTTTGTGCATAATTTAGTTTTTTCATACACCAAACATCATGGTTTCATTAATTCTCTTCCATAGAATCGACTAAAACAAGCTCACTATCATGGGATTGCGAAAGGGTCGTCGGTCCACATCAATGCGACACCAATTCCACAACAAGATAATTTTCAATGGATTAGAGTAGATTTTTTCTTTAAATCTTTCCTAAGATTGGCATGTTAGGTTTTCTGATAAAATGTTTACTTTCAATTTTTATTGACTGATCTTGTTGAGATTTGAGTATTTGTTGCTTCATTATCTTTCAATTCTTCATGGATCAAGCATAATTTGGCTCATAACCGGCAATCCTCACATCAAAATTCTAACATTAGAAGGAGGGAAAACCGATCATTTAGTTTTTTTATCTCGAAAACCATGTTTTTGTTGTTTTGCAGGTTGTAGTGATGCCCAAACTAGAAATAGTGACACTATTCCAATAGTGTCGCCATATAGCGATGCCTAAGAAATTTGATATAGTGACACATATTTAATTAGTTGATACTAATTTAAATATAGCAATGCATATTTAAATTTGAACTATCATGAAATGAAAATGGCAATGCTCATCCCCAATAGACTGATGCTTTCATACTCCAAATTGTGACGCATTCTTTTATAGCGATGCCCATCAATACAATGACACAATTGTGGTCACTATATTTTCTACAGAGTGATGCTCAAATTCACTAGAGCAACACCCAAATTTCAAATTGCGATGCCATCATGTATAGCGAAGCTCAACCAGGGTAAGAAACTTTACGCTTTTTTTTCAACATGTGACTTAATTTATTTTTATTATCTGATCACTGACTAATGTCTGACTATGTTTTCATTGTTAGACTAACAGGGTTTTGCAGGTTTTAAAGCATGGATCAAAATTGAAGAACTTCTATTCTATCTAAACATTCTATAATTGTAACTAGTGTTTGTGAGTGTGCTTTTGAAATCTGCAAACACTAATCTCAAACAAGGGTTAGTACCTACAAATCCTTCAAGAACACTCCTATGAAATACCTTGCAAATGCTCCAAAATGCAACAAAGGATAAAAGAAAACCACAAGCATAATGAAAACACTCAATAAGTCACCTATTCCATAGTGGATTGGTGTCACATGTGCTAGTGACCCTTTCCCAATCCTTGATCAAAGCTCAAGATGATGTAAATGCAATGGAGATGATGAGCAAGATGAGTTCTCAAATTAAGAGAGTAACCTTGCATAAAAATTGTGGATCCATGAATGAGGATTAAGCCTTCTTTTATAGATTTTCTTGATGATAGATTGGCCAAGATAGTGAATGTGGGACTAAAGATCCACCAATGAGAAGAGGAAACTTGTCAAATGATGATAGGCCAATGGATGTGCAAGATTTGGGAAGAGTGCCCATGACAGGGAGAATTTGAATTCAAACTTTGCAATAAATTTTGAGAGGGGGACAAGAAAAACAGCAATAAATGCCATGTTGGAGGGACAAATCAACTTGTCATGTTGAGGGAAAATGAGGGTTTTTAATAAATCAATAAAATGATTTATTTGTGCAAGTGGAGATATCTAGAGGATGCAAGTGGGTGAGATTAGCATTTAATCAGGATTAGATTAAATTAATGATGATTATGTTAGTTTAATGATGATTAGGTGAGTTGACTTTTAGGACTTTGATATTTGATTTATTTAAATCAGAAAATGATGGAATATGATTTTGGATTTGATTTAAATGGATGTTTGATTTATTAAAAGGTTGATGGTAATGTTTATTTGATTTTAGATGACCTTAGGAAATGGAGATTGATGAAATTACCTGCTAAATGAATGAAGGTGAACCTAATGTGAAATCTAGTTCAGTTGATGAATGAACCTGTTTAACTGAATGAGTGGATGCACGTGAAGCCTGATTTACTTGATGAATGCATAATGCTAATTTTGCATGTCTACAGTGTTTAACGCTTTGGGGCAATTATAACCCAATTTCATGCTTTATTACTTTTAGTTTTTAGGCAACGTACTAGTTTTCCACTGGGTTTAAAATGAATGTTCAAAATTAGATAAAAATGAACCCTCACATCACATATTTCAATTGTGCTTAAAATTAAACAAGGAAAACTCATCTTTTAATTGGTGCTTAAAATTAACTCATTATTGCTTTGAAGGATAAAATTGAAAACTGTTTGTTTTGTTTTGTGATTTTCAACTTTGCTAGTGAATGCATATGCAATTATCTTGTGCCATTTGGCGATCTTGAGAAACAAAAAAATTCTCTATCACATTGCAAAATCACCTCCACACTTCAAATTTGGGTTTAAAATTTAACAACCATGCTAGTGTGAGAAAAGGCATAGCATGTGTTCTCTCTTTGTGCATGTGAACAAGGATAATCGAACTACGGATGTACTTACTCACTATTCTTCACCTTTAGAGGGCCTGCCTTGGTGGGAAAAAGTACTCACCCTAAGGAAATGACCCAAGCGGTAACGAGCATAAGCCAGGCTCTTCCAAACCACTATATAAATTTGTGGTTACAAGGAAAGTTTGCAATCAAGATGTGTGATGCATAATAGATCTCCCCCAATATCTTTATGATGCATAAATCCCTTGTTCTAAGGGTTGGAAGACCTCTTGAGGGAGTTTATCATAGTATCCTCTAATCTGGATGCCCTTATTATGAACCTTTGTGTAGTAGCCAAAAATCCCTAGTATTTGTTGATGTTAGGAGTTCGGACCTCCGAAGCTGTCCCATATATTTGTGATTCTTAGTAGACATAAAAAGTTTTTCATTGAGATTCATGAGAACTTGAAGCTTTTCTGACCCGTAGAAGTGAGTGTCGTGGAGGGGAGCCAATGTGGTCAAGCTTCTAATCATCTGCTTTGAATAAGCCCAGCTAGACAAATCCAAGTGGGAATACAACAAATATAGCCATTTCTTTCCTAGGGTTGTAATGCTTTTGAGTCAATATAACACCTTTCTTGATTTCAAAATGATCCAAAAACACTCACTATCCAAAATTTCAAACACTTTGGCCTAAACATGGACTTCTTGAGTTAGCCTCGATATTACTTGTCCTAAGAATTTATCCTTAGTGATTTCTAAATATCTTGACATTAATCTCAAACCCATATTTACCAAAGACAACATAGGAAATTATGTCTTTAATCTCATAATTTTCATGAAATGGACATTGTGAAAGTTAAGATGTTTTTGACATAAACATCTAGTTTGAAAACATAATCAAAAGACAAGTGTTTGTGGTAAAATCAATTCACTTAAGCAAAGATAAATTGACAAATGAACCCCACATGATTATTTGGAGACTGATTGCTCCCATTGAACAACTTGATCTTCCAAGTGCTATAATTTAGCCAAACTTTGAATTCATAAATGGTGAACAAACAGATCTCATTAGCAGTTTGAGAAGCTTCACTTTTGAAAACAAGGAAACAAACTCACAGTGGAGAAACACAACAACCATTTTAGATGAAGAAGAGGAACACACTGACATTAAAGTTGGAAGGACCCTATTACCACCACCCATGTGGCAATAAATATATCCCTTTCTGGGTATGTGCAGGATCATCATGGAAAAAATAGGCCCTTAAGTGGCAACAAATTCAAAAGAATTAGAGTTAGGCAACTTGACGTAAAAATTTGAATAAGTTATCTATATTACTTCAAAAATATGTAAGAATAGAATCTGTAGAAAATTGAATGTAGTTTATAAAATACTAGGTTTATTTTAAAAAAAGAAAAATCTATTTGGTGAAAATTTGAAATTTCAATGCAATAGTACTTAAATTTAGGGAAAAAATAAGTAGGTGTCTATCACCACCCTAACCACAATAAAATGATAATAGTTTTAATAAGATTTTAGATATAAGTAGAGGACTCATGTCGGATGTGATTCATATTTTTTGTAATTTTTTCCAAGTAAATAATTAATTATGATTTTTTATTACAAATTTTAAAGTATATAAAACTCGTATGTTTGACCACCTTAACTTGGTCAAAACTTCATGAAATTCAATTTTTTTTTTTAATCCTATAATATGTGAAGCATAGAATGTGACAAATGTTTCAGATTCAAAAAATGTGACACTGTTGAAAGCTATAAATGTTTTTCAATCAGCCTATCAATCAAAACTTTAGTCATAATTCAAATAGAAAATGAATAATAATTATTTATTAAATTCAAAGTAAAGCATAATTTATATTGGTAGAAAGTTGAGAATATCCTTTAAAAACCCTTTTCATTTCATCAATTTTGGATATAAAAAAATTTGTCAGCCACATACCCATCATATCACCACTTTTTGGCCCAGCATGATCCTACACATACCCTTCTTTTAGAAACTTAAAGTGTTTCCACATGATTTCATGAAAAATCAGGATTCGTAAACCAAAGTCTAGATACAGGACCTCATTTTAGACTTAGGCATCTCACTCCAAAATCCCTTAAGAAACACCTTCGAGCAGTTCACAAAAACAAAAACAAATTGGTACCAAACTTTTACAGACATACTTCAAGGTACAGTATTGAATTGTTTGCATTATTTTGGAGTCAAAATCCTGGTCTTTTTCATGATACTCAACTCCTATAAATGATTCACCAAAAGGTCAAACTTTGTAGAAGAAACTCTTCAACCTGCAATTTTAGACATAGGAATCGTAAAACAGAGTATGGTCAAAAGTGGGCTTCAAACTTTTATTGCAACCGTTACACTTTGCTGAGAAACTTTTATGCATGAGCTAGAAGAGCTAGAACAAGTTTGAACATTCCCCTCATTCCTGTCATTTTCTAGGACTGGAAAATTTTAGGGGTATATCAGATCATCTTATCAAAATAAAAGCTCACTTTGTCAAATGATCTCACGCAAAGTAAAGATCCCCAAATGAAATTCAATTGGTCATCACCATAAACTTAGACATTCTAGTGCAAAAACAATCAACAACTACATTAAGGCACTCTATCAAAACAAAAAAAAATTGTGGATAAACTGTTATGAATGAACTATAAGAAGAAACCCTGACTTATACACGTTATTCATGAGCCAAAACATTCAACTTTTTGAAGATCAACAAGTTTTCTAAAAAAAAATTGAGTCTTTAGGATTTGAACATTTTAGAGCTATAGCATCATTCTCATTACCATGGTTTTGTCAAAACAAAAGGTTCACTTTAGGTCAACATTGGGTCCAAAATTTCATTCACCCCTTCATCACATCTCATCTTTCATCTCATCTATCTTTGCAAAATTTCAAATACACTAACACTTTGGGACTTAAAACATCACACCAACTTTCTACCTTAGCTACTTTATATGTGAAATGTATCATTTTCCATGCACTTAGTTGAGATAGTTATAATCTTTGAACTAGTTTATCTTGAAGGTCACAAGCCTACCCTAAATATTTCCAAGTTCATTAGCAACCTTTATCCCAACATCACAACATCAAACTTAAGTCCAAAGTGTTGTCCCAAAACACTTGCAAAGATCACTTCCCACATCACTCATCTTTTCATCCCACATTGTCATCATTGCTCCCAAAAGACTTAGAGCATCCCTTTTACCTAGGTTTGAGTCAACTAGAGAGTTTAAACATTACAAAACTCAACACAACTCTCCCATAGCTAACACCAAATTTATGGTAAAGACGAGATCACAACACAAGAGAATCATGGAAAAAGAAAAAGTCACATTTACCTCAAGTGATCCAAATCCTTTAGAGTTTGACCCTAGAAGTCATGTTACACCATCACAACAACCATCATCTCCTTCAGGACCATATGAAATTGAAGACATCACCAATAACCCTTTTGAGCTCACGAGGGAAGAACTTTTAGAACATCAACTTTTTGAAAGTGTAGCTCCTCTATCTCCAACGTTTGTAGCATAGATTTTAACACAGGATTTCACAACTCCATCACAAGGTCCAAGTCAAACTTACATAACTAGTCTTGCAACTAGCCTTGCTAAATATTGGTCACACCTTACCATTTGAAAGTAATACACTTGTTGCTACTCTTGAAATATATCCTCCACCTCCCACTTCCATTTGGACACCTACCTTTGGTGCTCCTCCCATTCCCAAAGGTC
Source organism: Sequoia sempervirens (assembly GCA_007258455.2). Lineage (NCBI taxonomy): Eukaryota > Viridiplantae > Streptophyta > Pinopsida > Cupressales > Cupressaceae > Sequoia > Sequoia sempervirens. The sequence continues at coordinate 370,303,689 of VDFB02000008.1, read as the reverse complement.
CAAACCAGATACGAACTCCACTTGAACTTCACTATTCTACCACCACTTTGACATTTCAGGGAAAACATTCTTCATCCACATCTATGAGTACTACAATTGTACCTACCATCACACAGAGTAGTACAAACCAAAAAACTCAAAGCAACACACAAGGGCATGTCAATACCATATCAAAAAATCAACCCTTAATGCAACTAGGGATATCTTTATCCAACCCTCTGGTGGGTTCATCCATTCCATCCATCATTACCACATCATCTCCTCTTAATCCACCACAAAGCAATCTCTTGGTTACAAGTTATCTCAATTCTAGGAGTACCTTGATCACAAATCCCTTGTTTACATCTTTTACACAAGGAAATCCTCCCAACATAGGACAAGGAAATCTTTTTAGCCAATGGACTCAAGGTCCTAGTGTGTCATTTCCATTGCAAAATTTACATTTGACATCATCCTTTCCAATAGCTCCATTTTCTATACCAAATCAATCAGGGCCTCAAACATACATTCCTCTCCCTCAATCCACTATCTTACAAGGAATGTTAAACCAAGGGAATCATCCACTTTTCACTACCAAGCCACTAACCACTCAAAACATCAATGTTCCTAATCCTTTGTAGATGTCTTGACAACCACTTGATCCCACATTGCAAGCACATGCCCTAACTCTACAACAACAACAACAACAACAAGTAGCCTTAGTACAACAACAATATCAAGCTCAATAAGTAGCCTTAGGACAACAACAACATCAAGCTTAGCACAACCTTAGCACAACAAAAACATCAAGCTCAACAAGCAGCCATTTCCCAACAAGCTCAGCAAGCAGCTTTAGCAGCACAATAGGAAAATTTATTAGCACAACAACAACAAGGATCCTATTTTCCTCATGCGAATATCATCAATCCAAACACATCAAGAACATACTCATCATTTTCAAAAAATCTCACACCTTCATACACTCCATAAAACTCATCTCTCATCCCATCATATTTTCCTCCACCCAATCCACAAGATGATCTCACATCACAAATGAAAGCACTCTCACAATAAATGTAGGACCTTCTCATGGGCAAGACAAAGAAACCTCATACATAGAACTTGTGTCCTTTCCTATTTGATCGAAACATAGCAATGGTACCATTTTCTTGGTGTTGAAATCCCTAAATTTGACAAATACAAAGGGAGAGGAAGTCTTGTTGACCATATCAAAGAATTCAACAACATGTGCATGGAAGTGGCTTACAATGATTCATATCTAATGTGCCTCTTTCCTCAGAGTTTAACAAGTATTTCTATGGAATGGTTCTCTCGTTTGCCTCCTTGTATCAAAACTTTTCAAGAAATCACTGAAAAATTCATCGATCATTTCTCCTTCAATCTTGATATGGACATTAGTCTAGAAGAGTTGTACACTCTCATACAAAATCTAGGAGAAAATTTTGCAAATTTTTTACAATGATGGAGACAAAGAGCTAGTAAAAGCAAGTGACCTCTTCCTAACGAACAACAAGTGGGAATCATCATAGCCAACCTTGATCTAAATATATCATTCCACTTGAAAATGCAATGCATCACATCCTATGACGAGCTTGTTCCAAGAGCCCTTAACATTGAAAGAGCCTTAATCTCACAAGAAAACACTCAAGATTACAAAGACAACCATCCTTCAACCAGTTCAAATGAGAAACCTCGTGTATGGGCTAAAAAAGAATGTAACAAATGATGGTGTGGTAGACACTAAGGTCATACTAAGTGCTCCTAGACCCAACCACAATCAAGTTTCTAGTATCTAACCAACTGTGCAACATGTTGGAACTGTAAAAAATTTGATGTTCACATGTTGGTTTTACTCATAAACTTCCAGATTTGGTCCTACCATGTGCATACTTCACCCATATTTTACCATATTGCCCCTTTAAATCCATCATGTCATGAATTTTTCACATTCTGGTTTGTATCAGTGTGACAATATTATGGTCTCCTTGATCCATTATTCTGCTTGTCAACGTCTGAGTTGCCTATTGGAAAGACGTTTCCTGTCTCACAGTGATCGAAGTTTTCATGCTGGCAGTTATTGGCGGGACATTTGCATTATTTTGGCGACTGCAGAATGGTCTATTGGTAGGAGTGTTTTCATCTGCATGAGGTCTCCCTGAATGGGTCAGGTCTCACCGAACAGCGTATGTGGGTTCCCTTTGGCCGGACTAGGCAGTATCAGAATTGTGTCTTGGCGAGTATCTCATGTCTCACTGACAAGAGGAAAGAGGAAGTATCAGCGTGAGCCAGGGGTATTTAGTGAAATGTTTCATCAAATTTATCATGTCTTACTGACCCGCGCTTGGAAGGCATATCGGTAGGAGTTTGGCCGTCATGCTGAGGTCATGGCAAAGTGTATATGTCTCCTAGACCGAAACATGAATGAACTTTTCAGCGTGAGACTATTCCTCGAAGTAAGATATTAGCGAACTTCCCTTGTCTTGCCAACCGCTGATAATAGATATACCTTTCGGTAAGACTCATGTGCTTTGATGTAGAGTCTTGACGAGCCCGTCGGGTCTTCCCGACAATACAAAATGGGTTTCTTTCGATGAAAGGTTGAAATTCTCTTGGTGAACATGTGTGAGCTTGGATGGCTTTCGGTGTGACACAATATTGTCTACATGAGATCTCCCTGACAATTGCAAGTTACAGCAACATACATCGAACTGATGCTCTCTGTCGGTATGAGAGTTGATTTCTCTTAGCGACACACAAAGTGAATCTAGGGCTTTCGGCATGACTTGGTGGTTTCTTTGGGACTCGTCCTCAATTTTGAAATGTCTCGGTGAAAGTGAATGGGAGTTGGTTGTCGATGTGAGATTGTTTTGTCTTGGCAATTAGATATGGAATCGGGGCTTTCGGTGAAACAAGAGAATTCTATGAAACGTCTCCCTGAGAGCGATAAGGTACAGTGACAGGCAAGACACAAAGGGGACAAAAGGATGCTTCCTAACTTTGGCATAGCGAACAAATGGTCATGGCGAAGCACAAAAAATAGAGGAACATGGGTAGATAGCGATAAACGTTATTTTTCCTTTGGCATAGTGGTTGACCTGTCTCAGCGAGCGATTAATAAAATTTCAAACACTGTGGCCAACATGAATATTTCTAAATATAGTTGTAGGTCGACATGGGGTTTGCCCTATTGTAACAGTTGGCTGACATTATTTTGAAGCATTATGATTCCTAATGTTGGTGTATAAATATGCACTCTCATTTGTAAAAGAGACATCAGATTCTAGATAGAGACAGTAGATTAGGAATGGACAGAGTAGAATAAAGTTCTCATTCCAGAGGCTTTGTTGCATGTTTTCAAATGGTGATTTTAATGAAATTCAGCTGGTGTGGCAGTTTATTTTTGATATCAATTATATGTTGAGTTTATTGAAAAGTATTGCTAAGTTGTCTCCAAGTTGATTCTTTCTGGTTATTTAAATTGAAGTAACAAGCTTGTTTCCAGTTTATCAGTGCACATTTTTTGTACCTATGTGATTAATCTATTGGTTCTCTCAAGTAGAGATTAAATCCTTTTTGTTGATCACAGTAATCAGGGGGAATTCATCTGGATTATTAATGTAGAGCTTAGTGGTCAAAATCTTGCAAGTGTATACAAGTTATAAATAGATCATATGCCATCAATTTGATTTTCTGCGAGAATAAGTTGCCCACTTCTATTTCATCTGACTCTGCATACCCAATAAGGCACTGGCCTCTGCAATTTCATCATTTGGATTCATTCAGTTTCTTTATATCTGTTAATTAAGCATTTTAGGATTTAGATCAGAAGATTGCTATTGCTATCAGGTTTGATTTCATTTGTTCACTTCCATTTTCCATCGTGGACAAATCATTGCAAGAAAGATAATCATAAGTCAAGTCTACTGTATTCAGAAAGGTACACTCACCTAGGTTCTGCAGCACCTGAAGAGTAGAAGGTCGAGTTCTCTTGACCTTGTCTGATACCCTAAAAAGTACCAAGAGATTGGCAACCTCTTGAGGTATCTTTACCTGCATTTTTGAGAGCTAACAAATTGGCGACTCTGTTGGGGATTACATCAGAAAATTCAGTTGAAGACCATCATATAGAGTCATTGAAAAAGGTTTGTAATTTGAGAAGTTTTAGAAGAGGTGATCCCGCTGGGGAAAAGATCAGAAATAATGATTTTCCTACTTTTGGAAAAGTAGGTGACGACTCTGAAATAATTTTTGCAGCTATTCAAACATGAATGGAAGAGGATCTCAGTTCAGGGGAGGTCATGTTGGAGCTCGTCATGGTTAGCAGTGTATGCCATATCATCATACATAGCACTATGGTCCAATGTACCAGCATCAGTACCCATATAGTGCCCCCCCTCATCAATACACAACAATGATCAGACAGTTTGATTTGGCAGGGATTCAATTATCCCCTTATCCAATGGATGGTAGTTGGAGAGGTATTGTTCCAAGGTTTATAGGGAATGATGCAATTACTGCTAAAGAGCATTTAAGAAGTTTCAATGCTTTCATCCAAGATTTGGGTATGCCATATGAAGATTTACACATGAGGCTATTCATGATATCACTTATTGAAGATGCTAGGGATTGGTACAACAGCCTACCAACTGTCTCTATCGATTCTCTCCAAGGATTTTAGGATCAATTCCTCGAGCAATTTGGGAACCCAAGTACACCAGATGCTGCTCTTCATGAATTAATATGGATTCAGAAAGACCAAAATGATACAGTTTATGACTTTAATCGGAGGTTCAATAAGTTGCTGAATAAAATACCTTCTGGATCAAAGTTGTCGAACTCTGTAGTACTGAGTGTTTATTTGAATGCATTTGATCCTAAGACAGGGTATGAATTGAGAAATAGATTCCCAAGAGATTTGGCTGAAGCACAGAAGATAGCACTGACAATGGAAAATAATAGAAAGGCTACTAGGATAATCAGTAAAAAAGACAATCCTAGGGTTCCTCAGCAAAGCAGCAATTATCAGCACAAGCAAGAGAACACATATAGCAACGAAAGGCTGAGGTTGCATGACATGCCTTATAATACAGACTAGAAGGACATAAAACCTATAACAGCTAGGCCTGGAAGCGAGGAAGCTCCTGATCCACTAACAAAGGGAACCTTTATGGTAAGTAACAATTACTTCTGTGAATTTTGTGATATGGCACACTCCCCAGATTATTGTGTTGTAGCCCAAAGAATGCAAGAAGAGGGAGTGTTGATGGGAAACAATGGAGAAGATCACAAGGTATATTTGACTTCAAACACTTTTCACCATGTTGAGGAGAGGTACTCATCTTTAGAGGATGAGGGCTATCAGTATAGTGTTTCAAATCAAAAATACAATGTCCATATGGGCGAACAACAGGTCCTTTCTGACTCTGAAGAAGATTATACAGTGCCACATTCTGTTGTGGTGCCTACTCAATACAATATGAGGAGACTTACTAAGGAAGAGATAGAAATACTAACTGTTGTTGTGGTTGAAGAAGAAAAAGGTTGTGATAGGGAAAGTAATGCATGTTGTGAGGAATCCAGTGAATATTTTGATTTTGATGATGAACCTGAGGATTTTGATCTGCAGTCAAGGGATTTTTCTACCTCTTATGAAGATCTGGATGAAGAGGCAATGGGAAATGTTGATTCATCTGATAGTAAGTATACAATACCTCTGGCTACAGTTGAAAGTTGTGAAGGTACATTTGATCATGATGAGGTTTGTACATCTGAAAATGATTTCCAAACTTTTTCAAACCCATTGTATGATGAAGAGTTAAAAGAGGATCAGATGATATTTTGCCAAGGTATGTCCATGAATGAGTTTCAGATATTTTCAAATCCATTCTATGAAAAAGAGGAAATAATTTCAAACAAGCAAAATGATGGAATAAATAACTGGGCTGATAATGTTTCTGATTTCCCATTCTCTGATGGTATTAGATTTCTTTTTTATGATGACAAAAGTGAAGAATATAACTATAGTATTGAGAATGTTGAGACTTGTTCGCTTAGTAGTGAGAAAATTTTAGATTTGTTAACTCCTAACTACCAGGGATGTGCACATGAAGGTGATCTTGAAGTTTTGTGTCCAACTTACATTTTTTTTTATAGTGAGAGGTGATTGTATAAAGATTTTTATGACTCCCAGTGCATTTCTTGGTGTGATGGTGAAACTTTTGGTGCTGATCAAAGGTCTGTTTCCATTCAGGATGAGGTATGTGATTTTGAAATTTCTAATTCATGTGAAGAAGATGTTTATTTGCATGCCAAGGATAATAGAAATCCATCTTTGATTGGTTCACATGTGCATGATATTGAGGATATGAGTCATGATCCAGTGTTGTCTCTGAATAAAGATACTAAAGAGGTGCAAAAGGTTTCAGATTTGTTTGCCTCAAACAACATTGATATGACATAGTTTTTTGTTTCTCAAAAGGAACACTTTGATGATCAATTTTCAATACAGCTGGGAGAATGCTTTATAATACATAACAATGAGAGAGATAATGAGAAATATTGTATTGAATATGCATGCATTTTATATATTGAAGATAACAGGGGTTTGTCTGATTATGAAGAATATAAATTGCAGAATGGTGTAGGGATTTTGGGCCAAACTGGGCATGATGATTCTCTAAGAACTTTTAATAACAGTGACAGGGTAGGTTGCATGAATGTCTTCAAGAAGAATCTGATGAACTCAAGACAAAACCAGGTATTTGATAGGGGAAAGTATGGTTTGATTTTCAAATCGTAACAGCTCAGAACAGGTGAAGTTGAAACACGAAGGATTAAGTGTTGCCAGTGCATGGACAACTCTTGGCGATCCTCTCTAAAATTATTTTCCATGCATAGTATTTTAGGGTTGTGTTCTTTTCTATTTTTGCTTCCGTATCCATTTCCATTCTACTCACTGGTTCATCTTTTTTATGTCTAGTCTGCTCACCCAAAGATTTGGATCCTTGCAATGATCTTACTATCATTCATCCCCAGATGGAGCCACTGTTGGAACTGTAAAAAATATGATGTTTTCACATGTTGGTTTTACTCATAATCTTCCAAATTTGGTCCTACCATGTGCATACTTCACCCATATTTTACCATATTTCCCCTTTGAATCCATCATGTCATTCATTTTTCACATTCTGGTCTGTATCGGCGTGACAATATTATGGTCTTCTCGATCCATTCTTCTGCTTGTCAACGTTTCTTGTGTCACAGCGATCGAATTTTTCATGCTGGCAGTTATCGATGAGACATTTGCATTGTTTTGGCAACTACGGAATGGTCTATCAGCAGGAGTGTTTTCATCTGCATGAGGTCTCCCCGAATGGGTCGGGTCTCACCGAAAAGCATATGTGGGTTCCCTTGGGCTAGACTGGGTGCTATCGGCATTATGTCTTGGCGAGTATCTCATGTCTCACTGACTGGAGGAAAGTGGATATATCGGCGTGAGCTAGGGGTCTTCGGTGAAATGTTTCATCAAATTTATCATGTCTTACCAAGCCGCGCTTGGAAGGAATATCGGTAGGAGTTTGGCCATCATACTGAGGTCATGGTGAAGTGTATATGTCTCCCCAATCGGCACATGAATGAACTTTTCAACATGAGACTCTTCTTCGAAGTAAGGTCTTAGTGAACTTCCCTTGTCTTGTCGACCGCTGATAATAGATATACCTTTCGATAAGACTCATGTGCTTTGATGTAGAGTCTTGGTGAGCCCGTCGGGTCTTTCCGACAATACAAAATGGATTTCTTTTGATGAAAGGTTGACATTCTCTTGGCGAACAGATGTGAGCTTGGATGGCTTTCGGTGTGACACAATATTGTCTACATGAGATCTCCCTGACAGTTGCAAGTTATAGTGACATACATCGGACTGATGGTCTCTGTCGGTATGAGAGTTGATTTCTCTTGGCGACACACAAAGTGAATCCAGGGCTTTCGGCATGACTTGGTGGTTTCTTTGGGACCTCTCCCCGATTTTGAAATGTCTCAGCGAAAGCAAATGGGAGTTGGTTGTCGATGTGAGATTGTTTTGTCTTGGCGATCAGATATCGACTCGGGGCTTTTGGTGAAACAAGAGAATTCTATGAAACATCTCCCTGAGAGCAATAAGTTATAGTGACACACAAGACACAAAGGGGACAAAAGGATGCTTCTTGACTTTGAAATAGTGAACAAATGGTCATGGTGAAGCATGAAAAAAAGAGGAACACGGGCAGACAGCGATAAATGTTATTTTTCCTTCGGCATACTGGTTGACCTGTCTCGGCGAGTGATTAATAAAATTTCAAACGTTGTGGCCGACATGAATATTTCTAAATACAGTTGCAGGCTAACATGGGGTTTTCCCTATTGTAACAGTTGGCCGACATGATTTTGAAGCGTTATGATTCCTAATGTTGGTGTATAAATATGCACTCCCATTTGTAAAAGAGACATCATATTCTAGATAGAGACAGTAGATCGGGAATGGAGAGAGTAGAATAAAGTTCTCATTCCTGAGGCTATGTTGCATGTTTTCAAATGGCAATTTCAATTAAATTCAGCTGGTGTGGCAGTTTATTTTTGGTATCAATTGTATGTTGAGTTTATTGAAAATTATTGCTAAGCTATCTCCAAGTTGATTCTTTCTGGTTATTTAAATTGAAGTAACAAGCTTATTTCCAGTTTATCAATGCACATTTGTTGTATCTGTGTGATTAATCTATTGGTTCTCTCAAGCAGAGATTAAATCCTTTTTGTTGATCATAGTAATTAGGGGGAATTCATCTGGATTATTAAAGTAGAGCTTAGTGGTCAAAATCTTGCATGTTTATACAAGTTATAAATAGATCATATGCCATCAATTTGATTTTCTGCCAGAATAAGTTTCCCACTTCTGTTTCATCTAACTCCGCATACCCAATAAGGCACTGGTCTCTACAATTTCATCATTTGGATTCATTCAGTTTCTTTATATCTGTTAATTAAGCATTTTAGGATTTAGATCAGAAGATTGCTATTGCTACTAGGTTTTAATTCATTTGTTCACTTCCATTTGCCATCGTGGACAAATTATTGCAAGAAAGATAATCATAAGTCAAGTCTGCTTTATTTAGAAAGGTACACTCACCTAGGTTCTGCAGCACCTGAAGAGTAGAAGGTTGATTTCTCTTAACCTTGTCTATTACCTTAAAACTTACCAAGGGATTGGTAGCCTCTTGAGGTATCTTTACCTGCGTTTTTGAGAGCTAACACAACAAATGGTACCAGTGTAGAACAATTAGATCAATAGCACCAACATGCAACCAAGTCCAACCGATAACAGGAACAATTACCCTACACACAAGTACACATAGTTATCGGAACCCATCGAGACAAGTATAAAGCTAATAACCATGGAAAAGCTAAGGATTACACCAATGTTCAACATACTTATTCCAATGTAGTTGCTTCCTATGATATCATTATCACTATTGTCACCATCAAAGGAGCTGGTACAAAATGTGGAGTCACCACAAGATGTGGAAAAATAATTGTTCATGGAACCATTCTAGCTCTTTGAAATCTAGGACACAGCCTACCTTGTCTACCTCTAATCCTAGCAAGTACAATCTTAGAGATTAGCTTAAATAGACCCCCACTCAGATATCAATCTTGGAAATTTTGAGATTATCACCTGTGCATAGAGAAATACTAGAAAAATCCTTGTCTGAATCCTCTTTTCCCGAGAACATTGATACCAAATCGTTTCAAGCTATGGTAGGGCATATCGGTAAATAGGATTTACCATCGCAACCATCTCATAACCATGCTTTACACCTTGAGGTTTTCATTCATAAAAAAAGGTCAAAAGATTCTTGGTAGATGGAGCTGCTAGTTTAAACATTTGTACCCTATAGTTGATCAAGCATCTAGGCTATTCGAAAGATACTATTGAGAAGACAAAGAGTACCATGATCACAGCATACGGTGATCAAGAATGGGTATCACAAGGAATCATTGTGCTCCCTATCAAAGTGGTACCTCTCATTGTAGAAATTACATGCCAAGTACTTGATCTTCATCTTCCCTATAACATTCTACTTGGTTGACCATGGATCCATGCTTTAAAAGCTATAGCCTTAACCTATCATCAATGCGTAAAGTTTCCTTTTGAGGGTAGAGAAATCACTATCCATGGAGATCCTAAGCCCTTCTACTATTGCAAGAGCCTTGAGGAAATTTTTTACAAGATCCCACAAATACCCAAAAATGATGAAGGGCTTACACCAACAAGCTCATTTGTTGACCCATCATCTCTAGCCTCTACCTCAGCCTCACAAGTACCAATTGTGAAAAGCATACCCGATGTCAAACTTGTAATCCGAGATTATGGTTGTGGAAGCTACAAAATATTGAAAGAAACCTTTGTCTTAGGAGAGTTACCATTTTCTCCTCAAAACCATGTGAAACCAACATCTAGCACCAAAGAACCAGAAATAATCAAGATGGTAGCTACTACCTTCACCAAATGGGGAGATTTGAATCAAGATGATTTCCATGAGCAAGATATCTTTAAACTCCTCTATCAAGATTAATGACCTATTCCTATCCTTCCCATGGAAGATGAAAACAAAGTTCTATAGCTAATGCACAACATGGGGTATAACAAGAATGAGAAGTTAGGATAGAATGACAATAGTTTACTAGAACCCATCATTCTTGAAAAACAACTAAAAAATATTGGCTTAGGTTGTACTACTATCAAGGTCACACTTATTGGCAAAGGTATTTATGGTAAATGAGTTGAGGCTTCCTCTTGGTCACCTACATCATGTGATACTAGACCTTAGATGAATTTCCTCTTGATGTTGCTGACTTATTTGAAAATAACACCCTTTTCATGATATCCATAACATCCTCTGTCTCAAACGACCAATTAACTGAAATATTCTTGGTATACCCACAACTCATTGACATGGACCAACAAGGACCACCAATTCTAGATTTATTCATGGGACTCTGAGACAACTTATCATGGGAAGATCATAAAGAAGGCTTTGACAAAGAGCTTGATACAGCTGCATACTATAGGGAGACGATTAAATATTTCAGTTTAAAATAAATGAAATACAATTAACATGCATATCCTTGAGTGAAAACCACCTAGTGGCACTCTCTTATCCCAAAATAGTAAAAATAAAGGACACATCCAATGGTGAAAACCTCCCTGAGATACCCAAGGATGAAGGATGTAATCTCCCCTTAGCACAATGCATCTAGAGAAGTCAGTGATACTAGTAGAAAAGGCTACACCAGTCAATGTGGGAACAAAGGAAGTACCTAAGATCACCTTCTATGCTAAACCCTTATTAGATGAAGAACAAAAGAATCTTGTAGCATTCCTTAAAGAGAGATAAGCTAACTTTGCATGATCATATATAGATATGCCAAGCCTTGATTTAGAAGTAGTTTTGCATCACTTGGCAGTCTATCCTGAGGCCAAAAAAGTCAAGTAAAAATTAAGGAAGATGCACCCATAGATAGCACTCTTGGTTAAACTAAAACTACAAAAGCTTCTTAACGTTGGATTCATCTAACTGATAGATTATCTTGAGTGGGTTTCAAACCTAGTACCAGTCTCAAAACCAATTGGGGGCATCAAAATATGCACTAATTTCAAAGATCTAAACAAGGAATGTCTGAAGGATGACTTTCCTCTTCCCAACATTGATCTCATTGTAGATCTAATAGCTGGGCATAAAATATTGTCACTCATGGATGTCTTTTCAGGCTATAACCAAATCATAATCGCCAAAGAATATCAACATAAAACTACCTTTACTTGCCCATGGGGAATCTATTGTTGGAACGTGATGTCATTTGGTTTGAAGAATGAAGGATCTACCTATCAAAGAGAAATGACCCTCATCTTTCACAACATGATCCACAAAATAGTTGAAGTTTATGTGGATGATATTTTGGAAAAATCAAAGAAGAGAAGTGAACAGATGCAAGTTTTAGGACCTATCTTTGATATGATTGAAGAATAGAAGGTATGACTAAATCCAAAAAAATGTGTGGTAGGGGTCACATTAGGGAAACTTCTTGGCTTCATTGTTTCACAAAGAGGGATAGAAATTGATCCAACAAAGGTAAAAGACATCCTAGACATGGAACCACCAAAGACATTGAAATAAATGAGAGGATTACAAGGAAGGTTGCGGTCCATCAGAAGGTTCATAGCTCATCTATTAGATAAGACTCACCCTTTTTCGCACCTTCTTCATAAAGGGATAACTTACAAATGGGATGACAAATATGATAAAGCTTTCCAACAAATCAAGGATTATCTACTAACACCACCTGTGCTCATGTCGCCAAACATGCCACTAATCCTATACATCTCAGCAAAACCAAGAACACTAGGAGCTCTTTTAGCACAATATGATGAAAATGGAAAGGAAAGAGCCATATACTGCATCAACAGAACCTTGGTAGGCTATGAGATGAACTATTCGCCCATTGAGAAAGCATGTCTAGTGGTAGTTTTCGCTTCAAAAAAAATTAGGCATTACATGTTGTCACATCAAATCAAGCTCATCACAAAGATTGATTCATTAAAATATATGTTATCCAAAGCAACCCTCACATGATGAATGGCTAAATGGGTAATGATCTTGATTCAACATAGAGTATGTGGAGCGCAAGGAAATCAAAGGAAAAGTGATCGCAGACTAATTAGCAGAAGCACCTATCTATGATGATTGGGATGCTCTATATTCCAAAATTTTCTAAACTCACAATTTTCTTTTCTATCTCCATACTCTACAAGAGCTCTTGGATCACCTACCTCCTTGCTCATAGACCAAAAGGTAGTAATTTTTTATCATGACCATTTTTTATCTGTAACTTCCTTCTCTACAAAATCTGGCATTTTTACTCTACTAGATGGTTTATCACTTTTTTCATAAAAAATTTTGTACCTCCTGATTGTCTTTAGATGCAATGCCATAATTTCTACTAACAATTGTTCAAAATAAATACAATTCTCAACAGCACTTTTCTACATTGCAATTTTGACCTCATCCCAAGAATCCTTGTTTCTCAAGTTTTCAAGCAAGGGTTTACTTTGATGTTGAATTCTACTTGCAACATTCCTATTGGCCCAAATCATTTATTTAATGGTGTCACATGGATCATACTCCTAGTGACAAATAGTATCAAAATAAATAAAAAATCAAAAGATTATGTGCCACACTAAATGCTTTTCACTCAAATGTGAACCCCCCACATGAAAAAGGTAAAGAAGGAAATAAGGTCTTCTTCTGCTGATTGTGAAAGTGTAGTTCATCAATACAATGCATCTTCCTTACATATTCCAATGCGAAAATCATTTCTATCACATGTATTGGAAGTTTGTATGGTTGTACTCCTGATCCATAAAACCTTAGCACAGTCCATTAAGTACCAATCAACCAATTGTATTTCTTTCCTAGTTGAATGTAGTTTCTACATGACATAGGCAATCTAGACATTGGAGTTTTTATAATTTCTTGATGCAATGGGGACAAAAATTAGTCTACAAAATGATTGTAGTTCCTTCGAGAATCATGCATCCTTATCTCAATGGTCCATTCATATACTGGAGCCATTTTATTTTCCTCATCATTACTATAGGTTTGAATCTAAAGCTTGTTGGTTTGAAACATTCCTCTAAATTTGAATAGAAAAAGATAGCACAAGTAGGTTGTGAACCTAAATATCTTGGTGGAACCTCCTTTAATCATTAAATTTTTTTTATACATGGATTCTACAGTGTGCTCAATAAAATTATATTTGGCATGTGGAACATCATGATTGATATTATATACCATTTCAAGGAGTCTTGCACCCACTTCCAAATTGTTATCCAGTTTGAGGAAAAATGCTAGCATGGAAATAGTATCCTAAACCCATGGTTTAAAAATATCCAAATCATAATGAGGCTTATGATCACCTTTCAATTTGTTTCTATCCTAAACTATTTTATTTAAGAAATATTTTTTCTTCATTTCATCCACTACTTCATAATCACTAGCAAGCTTTTCTAGGTCAAGGTGGACATTTCCAAATTCTTCGGTTGTAAACCCAACACTTTTGAAAAGTTCTTCTGCATTAATGGATAACAATTCTTTTTTTCTATCTTTATTAACAATTTCTCTTTTGTTGTCATCATAATTTTGGGCACAAACCATGATAAATTATGGGCAAGGGAAAACCTCATGTACATAACATCATGCACCCTAATCTAGTTACCCGTGGTGCACTGAAACTATTAACTTGCATTTGCTTTGTAGCCTTATTCTGAGATGGCCTTATTTTGAGATGAAAATCTAAGTTCTGAGGTATGCCTACCATAAGTTTCAGGATCATATCATGGTATTTATCAGTGAAACCTAGGGTTTTAAGCAATTTTGCATAATGCATTTTTTTATCTGACATTGCTCTAGTGGTACTGGTGGTAGACATGCTTATACAATGTGAAATTGTGAATTCCCTATTAGTCCTCCTTAAGTTTTCTTAATTCTTAAGTCTCTTAACCCTAAACCTAAACTTGAAATTTTGAAAAAAGAATATTTTAAGAAACGTCAAAGAATGAAACGTAGCCATAGGAATTTTCTCACTTACCCATATTTTGATTCTTGAAAAGATTAATGCTGATAGTTGTGGAAAATGGGTTACTAGAATGGCTTTGTTGGAAGTGGAACTGTGGAACCCAGAATAGGGTGGTGCACTGCAATGAGCAAACTAAAGATTGAAATCTCCTCGTGTACTGACCCTCTCACTTAAAAATAAAATCACTTAGTAATAGAAAGTTCTTTTTTTTTAACATTAAAGTGAATGAAACACCTTGTCATCTACGGGTTGCTTCCATACTACGCAATTAGTACATGGATGACAACATTTAAAACAAGCCATTTAGTCTTGCATTGATAGAAAATTATAAACCGTTAATATTTGTAA
This sequence comes from Sequoia sempervirens, assembly GCA_007258455.2. Taxonomy (NCBI): domain Eukaryota; kingdom Viridiplantae; phylum Streptophyta; class Pinopsida; order Cupressales; family Cupressaceae; genus Sequoia; species Sequoia sempervirens. Next base: position 370,288,674 of record VDFB02000008.1, on the reverse strand, counting down.
ATCTAATGGTTATAGGGTAATTCTAGAGGTTTACATTTGCAAGCCTAGCACTTTGCATTTCATTCCTGAATGCAACTACAACCATACATCAAATGTTCATCAAACGGTTGAGTAATTTATGATATAAATAATAAACATGTGTTTTAAAGTTGTTTTAAACTTGAATGCGCTAGGATGACATCAAGGCCAAGGGGCCGATAACTTAACATTGCAAAGAACATAATAAAATGAATAATGATATCGAGAAATGGGGGATAAGGTCAACAAAAAATTTGAAATCAATAACATTTCAGTAAACCCTAACAAGAGTGACAACTTTTAGTGTATAATGTTTTTTTTCAATTTGATGGAAACTTTATTTTTTCATTTGTATTGCTTTATGTTTTTGTTGGGTAACAAATTTAGCACCTTAAGATATCACAATTCCATGTCAAAATTATAGGGTAATGGTTTTAAATCTACATGCAATTATTTCATAAATAGATAATACTTAATTTCTTAAAGGAAAAAAAATTGATTTGAATAGATTCATAGACCATGAACTCATAAAATAATTCTTTACTGTAAATGAATAATGAAGAATAACACAACTATTTATTTTATTACAACTTAATTACAATATCACATTATTACATATATTTTTAAAGATGAGTGGAGTGTGCAAGTTCCAAGCTCCTCTTTGGTATAAAAAACATATGTTACTTTACATAGTACAAATAAAAATGTAAGTGCCAAGCTTTTGCTAGACCGCTAGTGACAATGTAATTAAAATGTCTCTCTAAAAATAAATCCATGGGACTTGCCGGGTCAATCATGTGCTCTGAAAATAAATGCATGGGAATTGCCTGGTAGGCCATGGGCACTGAAAATAAATGCATGGGGCTTTCCTATCCAACCATGGTGGGGAAAGGGGAGCTGTGAAGATACAAAATGTACTTATCCCCTTTGAGAACCAGAGTCATGTAGAAGATAAGGGGTAGTAAAATTTCTACTATCTTCTACTTGCAACTTCCATGCATTGGGATAACACTTATCTCCATCAGAGCTCGTCATCCTAGTTCAAAACTTATCTGAGAAATCAGGTCAACCAAATCAACTTCTTTCCAATTCCACCCATTCTGAACTTGAAGGAAATTGGTCTTTTACTCTATTACTACATAACTGGAGGCAGCAAAATTTAGAGTATCCCCAATAATACCACATCATCTTGTTCCTGAATCCTTATTAACCCTACAAAATAAAAACCCTTATGACAATTCAAACATTGCACTCAATAGTAAACCTTTAGCCTTCAAGGAATTCATTTGTGCTCACTATCCTTATTTATGGGCCAATAGTGCAACTAACAACCTGATCCCTATGTACACCTCACACATGTCACGTGTGAGGTTGGGTATAATCATAATCACTATCCACACAAACCAAAAAACCAACTTAATCAATTCGTGTAACTTAAACCTTACATTTACAATTTAAATGTTTAATTTGATTGACATCTAGACTCTGGCAGCCTAGCTACATGCAAACTATACCTCAAACTGATAAGCTATCAATTTTCAAAATCGTCAGTGCCACTCAAACGATATGAAATCATTACAAATAGTGTTTCACTAGATCATTGGATTATTGACATCATTATTTACAATTCTATAGTACATCGTGCAATTTTGAATGTAAAGATATCGAATCAATCGCTCTAGATGTTCATATGGCATTAATCTGCATCACTTCCCATAGTACCACAGCCACACTTTCTTCAAAAACTAAGATTGATAATTTCAATAGAATAAATGAAAGGTAGATTAATTCGACACATGGAAAAGAGAGAATTAAATGTCTTGTTTTACCTTAATCATTATCAATTTCCACTAAGTCACAATAAATTTCACTCACTTATGATAAGAACTATATGTTGATAATTACTATTAGTTTTAAAAGCCACATTTTTATATTGATCAAAGAAAAAAGGATTTACAAGAATGGAGCCATGAAAAGTATTTTAATTTAATTAAGTAGCTATTTCTAAAGACTGAAGTACATAGTACATAACCAACATGGCCAAAAATCCACTAATCGTGATAAAAAACCAATCACAAAGTACATATTACAAGAACTATTACGTTGTACAATAAAATATAGACACATGACATGTCACACAATTCATTACTATTTTTTTTTTTAACATTAGTTGAGGCCATCAACCGGGTGTTTGAGTAGAATGCGAATCGAATTTAACAAACTAATAACAGAGAAGAAAAGCGAATCACCTAAAACCTTCCTCCAAAACTCCAAACACTTTAATGATTCAATTTTCATATCACATAGTAGACCCCATATCATATTAACCAAGGCAAGAGCCTACATTGTAGAAGCATGAAATTCCACTTTCCTAAAGATTGCACCAACATGTGCTAACCCACTTTCAAAATTGTAATGCTCCAACGCCAACTCCAACGAAGAAATAAAGTAAATGAAAGGTTGCAAATAACATATTGCCAGCATCTTCACCAAATCTTTATCGAGAAAATTTTCCATGAAATTGGACAAGAAAGCCAAAGCTACCTTAGAATATAGAGCATGAGGGTTGTTCTGAAGTCATTCCCTACCCACAATTGTTCTTATAGCATCCTCAATGTGAGCACAAGGAATTATAAAAACCATACCCAACTTTTGTCTATCGTATGAATCGTCCCTTCTTTTCTCCCAAAAATATTTGGGTAGCATGACACACCATAAAGACTCCATAATACCATAGTTAAATTGAGAATGGAGAAGAAAGAAATCAAAGCCAAATATATTATAAATGATATGAAGAACATCAAGTTGGTGAAGTATATATAGAAGTTAGAACAAAGACAATGAGTATGACATCAAATACTCACACTTAACATTTTTAAATTCACCAGTACCACTATCATTGATGTGACAATTAAAATTTATTTCAACACTTGAATCCTTAATCATTGATGTTTGTTCACTACTTGGTTATTTAATGTTTTGTGGAAATGAAGGAATGTAAAAATTCTTTTTGACTAATACGGGTTGTTGCCCCATTTAGCAGCTATTTAACTATCAAAAAAACTGCACGTGCTTAAAAGTTAAAAGGCTCCTTTAGTATTGTGGGCTTTAACACTAGTTCCTTAATATTTTGAACCTTGCTATAGTTCCTTCAATGGTTTTGATCATTCCTTAATATTATTTTGGTTGTCATGACTTTAAGTGATTTAATAGGTAATAAAATCTCAACCATTCATTTTTGAAAATCTAACAGTTCTAGTGTTATTCTAGAGGTTTCAATTCGCAATTCTAGTGCTTTAGAGATTTACTTTTGGAATGCAACTATAGCCCTCCATCGAAAATTCATCGAACATTTGTGGTTATATTGATTTGCACTGACATCTGGCTACAAATATGGAATTTCCTTCGCACATATTTCCTTCATTGCATTGGTCTGAGGATTCAATTATTTTATAAGGTTCATAATTCAGCCTTGTTTGGCCTTAACATCCTTTGTGTAAAACGTTCTTAAGTTTTTGAGCCTTGGTCCTACATTCTTCCTAGGCGGTCCCTCTTTTAAAACAAACTGTATGCACATGCATATTTCTACCACTTAAGTTCTATCGCTCATCACCAAAATCCTTCAACCCATCGGGTTCATTACCGAGATGAATGATGAGCCTTGATCTCACCACGTGTCCACATCTAATGGTTCTAGTGTTATTCTGGAGGTTTCAATTCACAAATCTAGTGCTTCAGAGATTTACTTCCAGAATGCAACTATAGTCGTCCATAAAAAAATCATTGAACGATCATGGTTATATTGATTTGTGTTGACATTTTACCATTGAACTTTATTTATTAGTTTGAGATTATGCTAATTTACCACAAAAATTCTTATTCATTTAAAAATAGGTTTAGTTCACCAATGAAAAAAATTAATTGCCAACAATTTTTTTTCTCTATTTTGAAAACAGTTTTAATTCGCCAATGAAAATATTTTATTGGTTTGAAAATAGGTTTTAATCGCCAATGAAAATATTTTAGTGGTTTACAAAACATTGCAATTTTCTAGGATTTTCCATAGACTTTAAGCGATTAGAAAAGATTCGCCAATCGAGATTATTTTTTTCCTAAAAAATGAAAAAATTCACCACTAAAATTAATATTTTTATTAGGAAGTATACAAGATTCACCAGGATTTTACACCTTCTCCAAGGGGGGGTTTCTTAAAGTTATCCCTGGTTGAATAATCTTGAATGAGTTGAGGTCTATGATTGTATTGTAACCTCATTTTTGCTTATTGATAATACAAAGAGTTGTTCTTTTAGAGTGTGTGATGTTTCTCCCGAAAGGGTTTTCTCCAAGTAAATTTTATTGTATTTTTTTATCTTGTTTTACATATTTTAATTAAGTAAATGAATGTGCATCTAATAACTATAACTGATAAGGATTTTTATGAAAATTTTGCATCATCTCTCCCATTTAGATTGGTGTAGGAAGTTGCTTCCACTTACTTGGGTTCATTTTAGTTGGTATCAAAGCCTACCATTTTTGTTCACATTATTGGGTTGAGGAGTTCTATAATGCCCTGCCATGAAACCCTAGAGGACAACACACTATAACACCAAAAAATAGAACTTTTTTTATTTTGAAAGTGCAATATTCACAAGATTGCAATGAAAAAATAGCTAAAATTTTAACTTAGTCCTCTAAAGTCCGCAACTATGCTACTAGATTCCCATTAACTATACTAGTAAGAACCATAAACCATTACATCAAAAAAATTCCATCAACAATATGAAACTCTATTTAATCATCTTGTTTAATTGAACACTCAATATGAAATAACCATAACATGTGATCAATAGATATCATTTATATTTTATCCATTTAACTAATATATATAATAGCATCTTTTACATTGTCCATTACATAAGAGAGTTCAACATTTATTTACATCATTACATCGTTACATCTTGAAAAACAATTTCTCCTCATACACATGTGAGGAGCATACATCAAAAGCATAATACATGATACAATAGATTTATGGTACAATACAAGTACATGAAATATAATCCACATGAACTGAAACATGTATAGAAGTCTTCATACCTAAGAGTAGTCTCATGAACATGAACAAAGTGAGGAAACCCAATGGACTACAAGGCACATTCCACCTGACCATGTGGAACCCAAAGGTCCACCCCCTGTGCTAGGAGATAACACCCAGTCCCACAACAACAATGACAAGACAACCACAACTGACATAACAAGGCTAAATAGAGAACAACTGACATTACAACAAGACACATCACAAAAGAGAATACATTGCTTCCATAGGACATCACATACCAAAGGGAGAGAACAAACAAGGGAATACTAGTATGTAGAGGGAAGAGTTTCATCGCATGGTCCTAACATGGATTACCCTGACAGCCTCTCACTCAACATTGACCCCTATCTACGGTTACCCTGACAACTTCTCATTAGCTACCAACTCCATAGAGTGACACATGCAGAACCAATCTTCATTTCATGAGGATAAGGAAATTGGTCTTTCTAACAAAGCCTTCTCAACCCATCCTTAGCCTAAACAAGCACTATAGGCATGGGCGAGGCATTCACTTATCTCGATTATTGTTTAAACTACCCAACCCCCTAATTCATTTTATGTTATCACTAGGTTAAGAAACTCCCACATGGGTTACCCTAACTCCTCTTTGTGTGTCGGCCCCCATTGAGAGCCACTCCCCCTACTAGTAGATAAGAGACCCAATAAAATTAGTAGGGTATATCCCTTATGCACATGGAATGAAAAACTACAAAAGTATATATATATAGAGAGAGAGAGAGAGAGCAAGGCATGGGCCATCTTGCTCTCATACACAACTATAATAAAAGGAAAGTAATGCATGGCTAAAACCCACAGTAAAGCATATCAAGTATAATGTCAATCAACACAAGGGTCCAACACAAAAATTCACCCACAACACATTTCCCAAGCCTCTTGAAGACTTTGAACCTCTACTTCCCACAATGACTTAACATTTACACAATAACCCACAATTTTTTCCAAATCAAAATCATTCACTTACTTTATACAACTCAAAGTAATAATAGAACACATAATCTAGAATGGGATTACAAGCAACCATTTCATTTTTACCAAGAGTCCATCTTAATTCACAAATAATATATTATTCCATATAATAAAATTCTTCATGTATTTAATTACAAATAAATCAATTATACCTTATCTTGTTTTTCCCCTATTTCATTTATTCAACTGACATATTCAATTAGAATTAAGGGCAATAATATAATTTAGCTAGAAACACCATATGTATACGTTTATACATATACATGTATTAAATAGAATACTATTACTTGAGTGATAAATTACTATACAACGATATTTTTATAAACAGATGTCAATGTATACTTATACATATATACATATATATATATACATATATATATATATATATATATATATACATATATATACATATATATATACATATATATATATATACATACATAGATATATTTATAACTTTTAATAAAGCAATATGTTGTTGTCAAAGTCATACATTTAAATATCACAATGTATTCATAAATATTTACATCTGTAAGCCCCCACACAGACACACACACTTATAACTTTTAATAAAGAAATATGTTGTTGTCAAAGTCATACATTTAAATATCACAATGTATTCATAAATATTTACATGTGTATACATCTGTAAGCACGCACACACAAAGACAGGGTATTCATGTAATTTAATATGTATACATCTGTAAGCAAGCGTGCACGCGCACACACACATTTATATGTGAAAAATTACTAATAAGGCTTATCTCCATTGAAATTTAAGACAGTTTTACCACCATCACTGCTAGACAAGGATTTATTCTATATGTATTAAATACCTATATCTGTATGCAGCTTATGCTTATTCAAAGCTAAATTTGATATTTTGACACACACACATTTATATGTGAAAAATTACTAATAAGGCTTATCTCCATCGAAATTTAAGACAGTTTTATCACCATCACTGCTAGACAAGGATTTATTCTATATGTATCAAATACCTATATCTGTATTCAGCTTATGCTTATTCAAAGCTAAATTTAATATTTTGAGAACCGTGTAAACAAATGATTTCAGACTAGCAATAGGGGAGAGGGCCTAGTAGTCGTGCACCCTAACTTCGCGCTTCTAATTATCCTACATCGAAATTTCAAATCACTCCCAATTTTTTACAGCAGCTTACTTGGCAAGATCTCTGCTTATAACTAAGGTTTTAGGGCCACATCATCAAATATGATGCCACATCAGCATGCGTTTTTGTCAAGGTGTCCAAAAAGGCCCCAAAAAATAGTGAGACCAATTCTCGTGCATTACATCATGAGTAGTTGAGCACTGATGTGGTATCACATGATTGGTTGCTTTTTAGATCAAGAGCATACATTTTGTTTAATTATGGGTAGTCAAATCACAACTATTGGACATTATATAAACGACTATTGGGTATTATATTTACGATTGGGTGCACGACTATTGAACCTCGCACGACTATTAGGCCCTCTCCCCTAATCAAAAAGAGGTGAGACTTACTCCTATCGGCCGCATGGAAAGGAGCATGCATGGGTAGTTAAGCTACCAATCTATGTATCATTTCACACATAAGCATGTATAACATGCGGTATATATCATACTTATCCACCACCTATACAAACCTATATCCAATGACTTGTTTAAAATTCAATGCCATTAGTACTAATTTACACTTGTAACTATATCAATCAATATCACAGATTGAAGATGGCATCTTACAATATGTATTCAAATGGTAAGAAATGAAATGGTAAATGAAAATTGAATAAACCAATACAATTCTGATTCAGACCATACTTTGTAAACATGAGTGAATATTTCAATGTAGCAAAGAGAGCAATTTGGAATAATGTAATCAATAGAAATCCCATAAAAGTTTGTTACTTTTCAAGTTAGAAGAATAAGCATTTAATTCCTAACTTGTTCAAAAATAACAAGTTGCCATGGAATAAAATCAAAACACTATTTATGATGTATGTGTGCAAGGAGACAACTATGGCAACTTAACCTAAATTGGTTTCATGATAGAGGCAGAGAGGAATAAATTAAATATATATTTGAATACCATGTTCAAGGTAAAAAAACATTTATCAAATACACCTTCCCATTTCGATTTCAAGCAAGAACATTATGCAGCCGTCCCAATCTACAGAGAATCTGAGGGTAAGCAAGCATGGCGAAACAGAGTATAGATTGTCAACAAGATAAAGAACAATCCGCGGGGTATACTGTTCATCAAATTTCATTTAATTAACCGAGGTCATTTGAAATGAATTCAGAATAGCTCTCATGCAAGCCACAATTTAATTATTACAGGCAACGAATTATTTATCACAACCACACTCCATCTATTGCCAAGAATAGGGCCGAAAATTTAATATGTAAAATCCAGAATAAGCAAGGATTTTGATTGCAAAAATGCAACGAGACTTCGATAGGGAAAAAATAATAGAGAGAAATAAACAGAAACAACAAAATGCTTCAAAAGAAAAGAATTTCCAAAGCCTGCATGGAATTTTCAGAATAAGCATAGCTCGAATTCTAACATTTATTTTGCTTTAGACATCACAATCATGCATTGTTCATTTTATAATCCAACATTAAAATGAAGGATATATAATGGAACCTGGTTTATATGCTTGTTAAAGTTGAAGTCTTGATGCAGAGCTCTCCCAAATTCTAGCTTACGGCTCCAATTTCTTCTACAAATTCCCCAAAATCACCTCTGCCAAACTCAATTCAATCTTTTCCCCAAAACCTAAATGAGAAACCTCTAAGAACAAGAAAATTATTCACATGAGAGAAATCCAAATTAGTTTCCAAAAGAATAACGAAGAGCCCCCTTGCTTTTTGCAAAATAAATAACTTATTAACTATTTCCCCAATTCGTTGTAGCATCCACTTCTTTAAATCAATTATTTTGTTTTATTTTCCCCACCTTCTTAACTGCCACAACTCATATATACTTATTTATAACATATTCTAATATATATCTATACTCAATAATTCAAATTTTTACAATATTTAACTTATTTACTTAATCTTTAATTTATTTGCACATCAAAATCAACTTTTATAATATTTAATTTATTAATTTAATCCTTTCATTAATTATGTTTGCACACTACAATAATTTGATATATTTATTTTTAATATTTCTTTATTTAGCCATAAATTTTAATTTATTTAAATCAAATAAAATATTATTAACATTTTATTCCATCAATATTACAATTATATAAAAGCATCTATTTAATTATCAAAAAGGCTTTTGACTTATTAACTTTATTTTATTGCAATAATCAATCAAAGCACAAACCAACTTATTTGATTTAAACGTACAAAATATTGTGCAATACTAGACCTTGAAGCAAAACTAAAAGCACAACAACAACAACAATGTCGATAAGTCAACTTAAACTGACCACACAAATAGGGAATAACAAACGGGCACTCATCCTCGTCAAGGATGATGGTTCAACGTAGGGGACCCGATGCTATCTCCAAATAAACAACCTCCATTAGGATTAAGGCACGCTCAAACCTGGCAATTCAGGTGGATTTAATGTCTGGTACTTGTTGCCTGCAGCAAACCACACAGTCGAGCAAGTACATAGACAAATAGTCAAACACACCATGAAGGGAAAATTGTAGCATCATAGAGCACTAGCAAGTGAGAGATGTGGCACTGTTCCCCTTCACCAAAATACATCAAGGCACAATAATTAGATACCAAATCATGACAAGAACATACATCCAATAATCACATAATAATCATATCAATAACAACCCACTTAATCAATTAAACGAATCTACTAATCATGGTATACGAATAAACATCAGTGATAAAAGTGTCATCAAGTATCATCATAACTATGCATCAAAGTATCATAATGTCCAATACAACCAAGTAACTTTGAGAAACAAAAAGGAAAACTGAGGGGAACTACATCCTCCCCCTAAGACCAATCTTACTCCTAGAATCCTACAAATAGATATGGGTACAACTCTCTCATCCTGGATACATCCTCCCATGTAGCAAAGGACTCATCATTAGGATCCCACTAGATGCTAACCTACTCAATGTCTCAACCCATGAGGGTGATTCTCTTGTGTTTTATTACACCCACAAGCTCCAAAGCCAGTTGTCCATCCACTACCAATAGTCTCTCCAACTGTACCTTGATTCTTGACCTGGTGGTTATCCACCACTGCAAAGACTATGTGGGATATACCTACATCACCCACTATCAACTCTAAAGCCATCGGCCTCTGACTAAAACCATTTTTGTTCTTCTGAGGGCACAATCTAGCTATGTGACCCTGTTGGCCACAAGAAAAACAACCCGCACCTCTGTCATACCCTAGGACAACTAAAGGAGCACTGGTATGATGGAGACTACCACTATTGACTATAGATTGTGAGCTCTGTGTTGGCTAATCGGGATGATCATGATTGTTTCGCAGCCAACTCCAATATTTCCTATTTTGAAATCTACTACCATGCTAAGATTGAGAGTTTCCAGGTTTTGAGTGGGAGTGTTGTTGTTGTTGCTCACCCGTAGTGAGTGATTGATGGCCCTTAGAGGAACTTGTAGCATGAGATTGACCACCTTGATATTTGAAGGCTACTGGGGATGCACTACCAATATAAACACCTGTGTGACCTCCCAATTCCATGGCCAAATTACTATCTAAGCTTTTTCCACAACCACCTCCATAGTTTTTGGCTCAAACACATGAACACCCCCACTAATACGGGCACTCAATCCCCTAATAAAGTGTTGCACCAACATACCCTCATCATCTCCTATGCCAGCATACTACTTAAGCTCATAAAATCTCTACTCATACTGCTCAACTAACATTGCCATCTGCCTCAGCTCATGGAACTCATCCACCCGATGTTGCCGCCAATGATCGGACAAGAACCAAGCTCTAAATCTCTCTAAAAACATCTCCAAAGAGACTAAATCTATATCCAAATGAAGCTTTTGCTCCTCCAAACGCCTCCACGTGGAAGCAAAACTTTGGAGATGCATGATAGCACACCTAGCCTTGGTGTTACTGCCATAAGGATGCATGGAAAAAAACCTATTCAGGTCAATTAACCAGGTCTCTACCTCTAAACCACTCCTAGCCCCATCAAAAGTAGGAGGATGTTCTCGTAAAAGGTCCCCCATATGTCCAGCTAATATAACCTCCTGCTCAAATGTAATCTCTCTCCTCTTGGGAGACCTCTCTCTCTCTCTCTAACCACCAAATATTCACCCTCCTATCTCATACCAAGATGGGAAAGAACCTCTTGAAGTAAGTGATGCAACTGTGTGCCTTACAATCCCAACTAACCCAGATTCTAATCTCCTCCTCCCTGATTATTTTGGGAACCCTTTTGTTCCTCACAATCAGACTCGTGGGAACTTTAAGGAGGGGAGTCCTAGTAATTAGCCCATGGCCACCACCATGACTACTACCATATCCTGGCCCTTGACCCCAACCTCTAGGAATTATCCTACATAGAAACCACCAAGGACAAATTCAGGGTATTAGATGAGGTCAACAAGGGGAAAACATAAACTTTAGAATCTATGCAACTAAGACAACATAATGGGCTCTTCTATATACCCAGAGTACACAGTGTTAGAACCCAGGCTATGAGACCATGTGGAACACCCTGCCACGAAACCCTAGAGGACAACACACTATAACACCAAAAAATGGAACAATTTTTTTTTGAAAGTGCAATATTCACAAGATTGCAATGAAACAATAGCTAAAATTCTAACCTAGTACTCTAAGGTCCATGACTACGCTACTAGATTTCCATTAAATCTACTAGTAAAAACTATAAACCATTACATCAAACAAATTCCATCAAAAATATGAAATTTTATTTAATCATCCCATTTAATTAAATAATCAATATGAAATAACCATAACATGTGATCAATAGATATCATTTAGAATCAATCCATTTAACTAATATATACAATAGAATATTTTACATTTTCCATTACATAAGAGAGTTCAACATTTATTTATATCATTACATCGTTACATCTTGAACAACAATTTCTCTGCATAAACATGTGAGGAGTGTACATTAGAAGCATAATACATGATACAATAGATTTATGGTACAATACAAGTACATGAAATATAATCCACGTGAACTGAAACAAGTATAAAAGTCTTCATACCCAAGAGTAGTCTCACAAACATGAACAAAGTGAGGAAATCCAATGGAGTACAAGGCACATTCCACCTGACCATGTGGAACCCAAAGGTCCACCCCTCATGCTAGGAGATAACACCCAGTCCCACAACAACAACAACAACAAGATGACCACAACTGACATAACAAGGCTAAATAGAGAACAACTAACATTACAACAAGACACATCACAAAAGAGCATACATTGCTTCCATAGGACATCACATACCAAATGGAGAGAAAAACAAGGGAATACCAGTATGCCAAGGGAAGAGTGTCATCACATGGTCTTGACACAAGTTACCCTTACAGCCTCTCACTAGGCACCAACCCCCATCTATTGTTACCCTGATAGCCTCTCACTAAGCATTGGCCCCATAGGGTGACACATGCGGAACCAATATTCCTTTTGTGAGGAAAAGGCTATTGGTCTTGCCAACTAGGCCTTCTCAACCCATCCTTAGCCTAAACAAGCACTACAGGCATGGGTGAGACATTCACTTATCTTGATTATTGTTTAAACTACCCAACCCCCTAATTCATTTTATGTTATCACTAAGTTAAGAAACTCCCACATGGGTTACCCTGATGCCCCTTTATTCATCGGAAACCATTAAGATCCACTCCCCCTACTACCAAATAAGAGACCTAATAAAATAAGCAAGGTATAGCCCTTATGGACATGGAATGAAAAACTACAAAAGTATATATATATACCGAGAAAGTAATGGACCATCTTCCTCTCATACACAACTATAATAAAAAGAAAGTAATGCATGGCTAAAACCCACATTAACACATATCAAGTATAATGTCAATCAACACAAGGGTCCAACACAACAATTCACCCACAACACATTTCCCAATCCTTTGGAAGAATTCAAAGATCTACTTCCCACAATGACTTAACATTTGCACAATAAACCACAATTATTTCCAAATCAAAATCATTCACTTACTTTATACAACAACTCAAAGCAATAATAGAACAAAGAATCTAGAATGGGATTACAAGCAACCATTTCATTTTTACCAAGAGTCCATATTAATTCAAAAATAATATATTATTCCATATAATCAAATTCTTCATGTATTTAATTACAAATAAATCAATGAACTACCTTATCTTGTTTTTCCCCTAATTCATTTATTCAACTGACATATTCAATTAGAATTAAGAGAAGCAATGTACTCTAGCTAGAAACACCATATGCATATGTGTATACATATACATGTATTAAATAGATTAATATTACCTGAGTGATAAATTACTCTACAACGATATTTTTATAAACCTTGATGTCAATTTATACTTATACATATATACATACATATATGTATATACACACACACACACACACACATATATAAGTTTTAATAAAGTAGTATGTGTTGGAATCAAGCAACACTGAGAGGGGGACGTGAATCAGTGTTGTGCAATTTTCTACTTTATTATCTAATCTCTCAAGTCCTTATAACATTCAATCAAAAGAAAGATGTATGAACATAAAACAATAAGGCTCAACACCATAACAAAAGGATTTTTACGTGGAAACCCTATTAAGGGAAAAACCACGGTTGAGGTCAATCCATAATTTGAGTACTCAAATATAAGTGTATTACAAAATGGGAATGCACTTGCATTTAGGCACACTTCCTAGAGCTCATTGATCAAAATTAGGAAGGCTCACTTCCTTAAAAAATATTTGGATTACATAAAAAGGTTGAACTAAGAAAGTAGCATTTGAAAATTCCTAATTACAGTTCTGGTTAGGCTCATAGATCGAATTTTGGACCTTCTATCAAATTCAGCACTTCTGCTATGTCCTGCTTCAATTCGCTTCACAAAATCCTCTTCTGCACAAGTGAAACTGTGCATAATCTCTCAATTATTCTTTCAATATTCGCAACATACATTTACTTGCATCGAACACACACCAAAATGAAATAACCAATCTCTTATATATATCCACTACCAAGGATTTGATCGATATATGTCAGCTTCAATAAAATAGAAAGTATTTTCCAACTCTCAGCTCAAATCATGAATATCATTTAATGGGAATCCACCAAAGTCATCCATAGCATAGTGAGGACCAAAAAAAAAATCTCCAATATGAAAATACCTTAAATAATTTCACCTTAAACATCTGCAACACCTCATATTCGCTTAGTCAGCCTTCTAGCACTATTGAACAAAAAATTGAACGGCAGGATCTCCTAACTCGTACACCATTTTATGCAACAGCAGAAAACTTCAAGAATAAGACATTTCAGATACCAAACGACCTTCCCTAAGATCTACAAGCCAAACTGATAAACTGGTAATGCAAATAGATTGACATATTCAACTTCAACCAGATACCCTATTCTTCATTTTGTCTCTCGATATGGATAGATACTGAAGTGCGGACCAGATCAATGACTCACCAAAATCCATATGCCAAAAATCTCCCCCTTTGGCATTGATGGAAACACTTAGTGAAAAATGACTAAGTGTCGAAACCTTCAAGACTTAAAAAAAAACCATAGCTGACAAAAACTCCCCCTGAATTTGATAAGATATTTTTCACTACTCTATCTCCCCCTTTGACATCAATGACAAAAAGATAATGAAATATTTTTCTCTCTCCCCTTATGAAGTGTAATAAAAAACTTTCTCGTGCCAAAACTGATTCAAATTTTTTTGAAGAAATACAACCGATACTTGTATAAGAAAATTATTTTGTACTTTTCCTTCATCTCCGAAAGAAACTTATTCCATGCTTCTATTGCAATCCCAGTGATTATGATCATGTTGTTGTTTTCAAATGTCCAGTTGATAATCTTGATGAGGGATTCTGGAATGGTGATTCCTTCTTCTAATATTTCTCCTTTCCTCGGCATCTCAATCAATTGTTCCAGCCTGCATTTTGTTATGTCCTTCACATTCCAAAAGGTGTCAACAATCTTGTCTTTAGTGATTTGAAAAATTTTATGCTCTATCTATAATTATTGAATCCTTTTCTTAATTGCACCATCTTGATCCTAAAACATATTAAAATTTTGTCCAATACTGTGAACAACTTTGTTTGAATTTGTTCTAGCTTTTCTTTGTACTTGTTGATTGCATGCTCGGCCATCAAAGATAGTAGTTGTAGATGCTATTTGTTGTGCTTATGCATTTCCTTAGTTGATTCATGTGCCTTTTTAGCTTGGTAAGTGGCAATATGTACTGCTTCTTTAGGTGTAGGATCACTTCTTCTTCCTTGTTCTGAGACTTAGAGTTTGTGATTTCCTTGATGCATTCACTCATCTCTTCTAGCAAATTATTCTACAAACTCTTCAATTTGATATGATTGTGCACAAGATGAGCACTTAGTATGCTTAAGATCATTTCATGCTCATATGAAGGTTTGATAGACCATATGTTCACAATTTTCTGCATTCCATCTTCCTCGTGAATAAGTTGTGCTCTTCTTTGGTTAAATCACCTTCTTCACTTTCTTCAAATATTTCCTTTTCTTGTTCTAGTTCGACTATTTCCAGTTCTTTTCTTAGGGTTTCCTTAGTTTTGTTATTAGATTCTTCATCTAGTATGTCCACAATCACCTGTTCTTTTCCTTTCCCTTCAACTCTTGGAGTCTTGCATGTTGGTGGAGTACAAACAACAATTTATTTTTCTCTTTTCTTCTTTCTCTCCATCTCATCAAGGGAGGAACCAACTTCAAGCTCCCTTACCGAAATGGAAATACCAATTGACCCAAACTTTCTTAGCAAACCCTTAAATATAATTTCATATACTTGATCACAGTTTGCCAAATTGTTAGAGTATATGTAAATATGCTTGCAAACTAGTTCACTATCTTCCCATATTACATTGTTGTTCAGTGGTAAGAAATTTATAAAATACATCACAAGGCATATAACCAAGGTACCAAACCTGAAAGGGTAATATGTATTCTTTTTCAATTGCACATTCTCCATCAGTTGATCTTTCAGTAATCCACAAAGATCAAAATCCCGATCTTCCATTATCATCTTGTGTGAAATGTAAACAGCACCTGCCGAAGTTGCACCTTCTTTGTTCCTAAAAAATATTTTGTAGGATATCGCATGTGCAATGTACCTTGTCACTGAACCTATAATTGTGGCGATTATCAATGCCCTTTGGTCTCTAGTTACTCCAATTAGGGTTTCAAATTCTTTATTTTGGATGGATTTCTTCCTTGGCACATCTCCAACTTTGCATAACCTAGTTACAGCTACAATCACTTCTTTCAAGATATGGTAGGGTTTATCCAAAATTAGAATATCATCATTCAATCTATCCAGAATAAAATCAATGATTTCTACATTTATGAAATAGTGGAATTCACTCCAAATATCCAAGTTTTTGTGTTTAGCTTCTTTTAGCCATTTCAATTCATCAGGTGACAACATGTTTCTTTCAACTCTAATCTTCTCACTGCTATACTCATATAGTTTTATCATTTCTTTGATTTGTTCCATTTTACCTTCTGTACACATGACTTGCAAATACCAAATAATTTCTTCAACCACACACCAATTAGACTAAAATTTCTCAATACAACTAAAGTATCTGATGGATTAGGGTTTCATCGCTGAATATGCTTTCAAAATTCTAATGCAGAGTGCTCTCCTTCTTTTCTGTGATATAAAGTGGAAAATGAGTGTTTCAACTTGCCTTTTATAACTCACACACTTAACTTTTGTTATAATAAATGCTTTTTCCCTAACTTATCTAGACACCCTATTTACATACACTGTGAGAGATAACCCTTTTGCGGACCTTCAATTCTCCATAATACTCCTTCCAAATATTTCCATAGCATTTGTAGATCATTAGTCGATGCACTCATCCACATTCCAGTGGGGGTTTAAAGGACTTTCTTGACAACTCCCCCTAGGGCAGAGGCCCAAAACTAATTCCCAAAGGAATTACCAGAAGCAGGTTCTGGTGCTAGCTCATTTTCTGCAACAGAGGAACTATTCTTCACCCATGTCTTCTTCATTTGATCTCTTATTTCATCCACAGTCACTTTCCCTTTTCCTTTTTCATCTTTCTACGTATTTGTTCCTTTGTATGCCGAACCTCTTCTATCCATATTTTTTTCTACAAAATCTTGCAATGTGACCATATTTGTTGCAGTTGTAACATACAACATTTCCTTGTCCAAACCAGTCATTCAATTGATTTCTTCTTCATCTGCACTGGTTAACAATATGCCCAAATCTTCCATAGGTATAACATTTACCATTCCTTCTATTGACAGACATATTTTTGCATTCAATTGACTTATGACCAAACTTATTGCAATTGAAACATTGACTAAAGAATGATGGATCACTTGATTTCATTTTACTTCTACATTGAACATCCATATGACCAAATTTATTGCAAGAAAAATAATTTCCATTAAAATTTTGAGCATTGGGTTGTCTTACCAAATGCCTTTTTTCTTTGTTCATCTAATTTCTTTGCTTGAAATTCCTTTGTCCAGATCTAGAACTTTCTCCTTTCTCATATCCAAGACCTCGCTTAGCATTTCCATTCTTTTGTCCTTGAGTCATCTCATCAAGCGTAACTAAGCTAATCTTGAACTTCTCCTTGTATTCATTTGTAGTATTAAGTTCATCCCTGAGAATAACAATCTATTTTTCAAGCTCTTCTTCATTGTTTATGGATTGTTGTAGTTCAATCTCTAACTAAATGAATCCTCCATTAATTATGTTGCATTCATCAAATCTTTCTTTTAAGGATTGAGCAAGATTCTCCTCATTCTTCTTTATTTCTTCAATCTCCTTAGTCAGCTTCATCACTATAGATTCCATCTCATGCTCCAGGGCAGCATTATCTCTAGCAAGCTTTTCACATTCTTCAATTATTTCCTTCAAGGTTTGATTCAGGTGAACATCATCCATGCTTTTGCTCTCTTTTTGCTTAATCTGGTCACAAAGATCCTTTCTCTTTTCCCTAGACTTAATAATCTGATCCTTCAATTTCTGAATGAATTTCTCAGCATCCTTAAGATTTGCTTTCAATTCCTAGACTTCTACTTTGGACTGATCAAGATTATCAAGTGCTACCAAAACTTGCTACTAAAGAATACCAGAGTCCATTACATTCCAAGATCCACCTCAAGCTATTAGACTTCTTCTGAGGAACTAAGCTCTGATACCAATTGTTGGAATCAAGCAACACTATGAGGGGAGTGAATCAGTGTTGCGCAATTTTCTTCTTTATTATCTGATCTCTCAAGTGCTTATAACATTCAATCAAAATAAAGATGCATGAACATTAAACAATAAGCCTCAACACATAACACAAGGATATTTACGTGGAAACCCTGTTAGGGGAAAAACCACGGTGGAGGTCAATCCACAATTTGACTAATCAAATATAAGTGTATTACAAAATGGGAATGCACTTGCATTCAGGAACACTGCCTAGAGCTCACTGCTCAAAATTAGGAAGGCTCACTTCCTTACAAAACATTTAGATTAAATCAAAAGGTTGGCCTGAGAAAATAGCATCTGAAAATTCATGATTATAGTTCTGATTAGGCTCATAGATCAAATTCTGGACCTTCTATCAGATTCGACACTTCTGCTTTGTTTTGCTTCAATTCTCTTCACAAAATCCTCTACACAAGTGAAACTGTGCATAATTACTCAATTATTCTTCTGATATTTGCAACATACATTTACTTGCATCGAACACACACCAAAATGAAATAACCGATCTCTTATATATATCCACTACCAAGGATTTGATCACTATATGTCAGCTTCAATAAAATAGAAAGTATTTTCCAACTGTCATCTCAAATCATGAATATCATTTAATGCGCATCCACCAAATTCAGCCACAACATAGTGAGGACGCAAAACAAAATCTCCAATATGAAAAAACCTTAAACAATTTTTCCTTAAACATCTGCAACACCTCATATTCGCTTAGTCGGCCTTCTAACACTATTGAGCAGAAAATCAAATGATTGGATCTCCTAACTCATATACCACTTGATACGACAACACAAAACTTCAAGAATAAGACATTTCAGATACCAAACAAAATTCCCTGAGATGCACAACCCAAACTAATAAACTAGTAATACAAATAGACTAACAGATTCAGCTTAAGCCAAATACCCTATTCCTCACTCTATCTCCCGGTATGGATAGATACTGAAGTGCGGACTGGATCAATGACAACACCAAAAGCCATATGCCAACAATATGCTATTGTCAAACTCATACATTTAAATATTATAATGTATTCATAAATATTTACATCTGTAAGCCCACATACAAATATATATACATACATATATATATATACATATATACATATATATAAATTCCAATTTACAAACAACAGTACGGTGATCTAGGCAGTATTCATGCAATTTACTATGTAACTTAACTGTATGGTATCAAAATCATAGTGATCTAAATGCAGTGATGTAAACAATTTACTAACAATCCCAATATATCAAAATGTATAACTTTATATATGAAGAATTACTAATAAGGCTTGTCTCCATCAAAATTTAAGACAAAGAGTTTTACCACCATCACCACTAGACAAGGATTTATACTATATGTATCAGATGCCTATATCTCTATGCAGCTTATGCTTATTCAAAGCTAAATTTGATAGGGTAAACCCACAAAAGTGGTTTACAATTTGAATGAGGAAGAAAAACTTGTAAAAAATGACCCCATTCCAAAAAAAATCATTTTGGAGGTTCGAAGGAATTAGTTGGTTCAAATGAACCAAAAGAGGGATCGCTCAAACCAGGGTTTGAGCGAACCATTAAATGCATGTATGGACCAATTGTCCAAAAAAAAAATGGAAGCCCTTTTATGGAAGGGGGTTTGAATGAAACCTTGTTCGCTCAAACCCCTGGGGGTTTTCTCAAACCCCTCTTAGTTTGGGTAAACCCCCCCTTTCCCTAATTTTTTACCTTGTTCACAAAAAACTCAAAAATTTTGCACTTCGGATCTTGACTTGAAGATGAAAATGGTGGAGACTTCACAGACCCAACTAGAATTAGGTAGTCCTCGAAATGAGCTATCCAACAAATATAATTTCAATATTTTTTGGTTTTATTATGTATTTGTTTTTTAGTTTTATTAAACATAGGTTTTTCACCGAAAATCAAGCTCTCTATTCTGCGCATGTGGAAAAATAGTAGATTATCAAAAAAAAAATGAAAAATATGAGTGCACTAGATATTGAAGTCCTTGATCCAACAAAAAAAATTGAATTTCAATACATACAAAAAAAAATTATGAGTTATACAGTCGTGCTATGTCTAAATTGTAATTGGTTTGACTTCAAAACTTGATTAAAGAAAAAATATTCAATAAAAAACTATCTAACCAAGTGGAAGCACTAGATATTGGAGTTACAAATCTAAATTTGAAAGAATTATAATTTTATCCTTCATGGAAAAAAAGGTATGCGTTATACAGTGAGTGTCACTTTGTAAAAATGTTGATTTTTGAAAAAAACTAGTTTTTGAGGGAGATGGAAAAAGAAGCGCAATCTTATTCTAAAAATTTTGAAAAAATATATTTAGAATCTACAAACAAAATTTCATGAAACTCTAGTTTGCATCATCTTCAAATTCCTCATGATTTAGCCACTATAGGTGCCCGAAAGTGAAGATTTAGTTAAAAAAAATTATTTCAGTGTCCAGTTTGGCCAAAAATTGTAAACCACTATTGTGGGATCACCCGATATCTTGAGACCGTGTAAAAAAAATGATTTCAGACTACCAATAATCAAAAATATGTGAGACTTACTCCCATCAGCCGCATGGAAAGGAATGTGCATGGGTAGCAAAGCTACCAATCTAGGTATCATTTCACACAGAAGCATGTATAATATGCAGTATATATCAATAATATATATCAATTGCTACGATTTTTTTAAAATTGAATGCCATCAGTACTAATTTACATTTATATCTATATCAATTGATACCACAAATTGAAGACAATGACTTACAATATGTATTCGAGTGGTAAGAATTGAAATGTGGAATGAAAACTAAGTAAACCAATACAATTCTCATTCAGGTCATACTTTGTAAACATGGGTGAATATTTCAATGAAGCAAAGAGAGAAATTTGGAATAATGTAATTAATGGAAATCCCATAAAATTTTGTTATGTTTCAAGTTAGAAGAATAAGCATTTAATTCCTAACTTGTTCAAAAAGAACAAGTTGTCATGGAATGAAATCAAAACACTATTTATGATGGATGTGTGCAATGAGACAGCTATATGAACTTAACTTGAATTTGTTTCATGACAGAGGCAGAGAGGAATAAATTAAATATAGATTGAAATACCATGTTGAAGGTCAACAAAACATTTATCCAATACACATTCCCATTTCGATTTCAAGCAAGAACATTATATAGCCATCCCAATCTATAGAGAATCTGAGGGTAAGCACGCATGGTGAAACAAGGTATAGATTTTCAACAAGATAAAGAATAATCTATGAGGTAGACGGTTCATCAAATTTTATTTAATTGTTTCAAGTCATTTTTAATTAATTGAGAATAACTCTCATGCAAGCCAAAGTTTAATTCTTATAGGCAATGAATTATTTATCACAACCACACTCCATCTATTACCAAGAACAAGGCTGAAATTTTAAACTATAAAATCAAGAATAAACAAGGATTTTGATTGCAAAAATTCAACAATACTTCAATAGGAAAAAAAATACAGAGCAATAAACAAAAAAAACAAAATTCTTCAAAAGAAAATAATTTCCAAAGGCTGCATGGAATTTATGAAATAAGCACAGCTCGAATTCTAACATTTATTTTGCTTCAGACAACACAATCATGCATTTTTCATTTTCTAATCCAACATTAAAATGGAGGAGATATAATGGAACCTAGTTTATATGCTTGTCAGAGTTGAATTATTGATGCAAAGCTCTCCCAAATCCCAGCTTACGGCTCCAATTTCTTCTACAAATTCCCCAAAATCACCTGTACCAAACTCAATTCAAGCTTTTCCCCAAAACCTAGATGAGAAACCTCCAAGAACAAGAAAATTATTCATGGGAGAGAAATCCAAATTAGTTTCTAGAAGAACAACTAAGAGCCCTCTTTCTTTTTTCAAAATAACTAATTTATTAACTATTTCCCCAATCCGTTGTAGCATCCACTTCTTTAAATCAATTATTTTATTTTATTTTCCCCACCTTCTTAACTGCCACAACTCAAATATACTTATTTATAACATATATTAATATATCTATACTCAATAATTCAAAGTTTTACAATATTTAACTTATTTAATTAATCTTTTATTTATTTGCACATCAAAATCAACTTTTATAATATTTAATTTATTAATTTAATCCTTTCATTAATTTAGTTTGCACACCAAAAAATATTGAGCAATACTAGACCTCAAAGAAAAATGGAAGGCACAAAAACAACAACAATGTCGACAAGTCAACTTGAACTGACCACACAGACAAGGAATGACAAATAGACACTCATCCTCAACAATGATGATGGTTCAACGTAGGGGACCCAACACTATCTCCAAATCAACAACCTCCATTGGGATTAAGGGACACTCAAACCTAGCAATTCAAGTGGAGTTGATGCTTGATACCTATAGCCTACAACAAACCACATAGTCGAGCAATTACATAGACAAAGAGTCAAACACATCGTGAAGGGAAATCGCATCATCGTAGGGCACTCACAAGCGAGAGATGCGACACTGTTCCCCTTCACCAAAATACATCAAGGCACAATAATCAAATACCAAATCATGATAAGAACATACATCCAATAATTACATAATACTCATATCAATAACAACCCACCTAATCAATTAAATTGAACTACTAAGCATGGTATACACATAAACATCAATGATAAAAGTGTCATCAAGTATCATAATGTCCAATAGAACCAAGTAACTATCAAAAACAAAAAGACAAGCTGAGGGGCACTACATCCTCCCCCCTAGGACCAAGATTACTCATGGAAGCCTACAAACAGATATGGGTACTGATAGAACTATAAAAATCTCACATTTTCACTAGCCTTCACCCACCTATCTCCCATGTACCACAAAAATTTGCCACACCTTAATTTCATAAACATTACAAATTGTTTAAATTTGTGACAAGATCCATTTCACAATCTATGTTCACTAATGATACCATTAGTTTGGCCCTTGATACATAAGCATTCATCTTTTCATCACTGAGCAAGAGCTTTAAAACAACTGGTTCATATCGGTAAGATCATGTGCAAGTCTTTTCGATCAACAAGTCATAACCTTTCAATCTAAACATTTTCTACATATCGGCAAGAAGTGAATTAAGTCACAACAATCAAACACCCTGGGGATTACATAATCAAGAAGACAACACCTGTCATTTTACCAATGAAGGCTTATCGACAAGAACAAATCAATCAGAGCGAAGTTTTCAAATCATGTCGAGCTCTTGACTCACACCGATGGAAACCTCATCGGTGAGAAACATATTTTCCTTCCCTGATGAAGAAGGAGAACAACTATTAGAGAGACTTGTACAATCAAAATGAGTCACTCAGATCTCGCCAACATTATAGGTTACCCTGATGAAGGAAGTTTCAGGGAAAGTCTTGCCGACTCATCCAAATGAATGAAGCGATGGAAGAAGCATATCAGGGAGACTAAAAACATTGGAAAAACATTCTATTCTCTCAGTGATGGTTCTTGTCAGGATGATGGTAATAAGAAAGGATCACTATTCATCAAAGTGTCACCGTTTGATGATTGAAAAGACTTCTAGTGCTCCAAACTACTTTGAAATTGGGGAAACTTCACAATTTTCTCCCCGAAGTAATATGAATTGAAAAGTAAGAGAAAGGCCAGTTATATAGTATCCATAGGAGAATTATGCAGTATTCCCGACCAAGAATGATAAATCAAAGGGACACTCCACATCGAAAAGACACTTAGTTATGTCTTGGTGATCAATTATAAATGTATAAACAAAAGTGGTGCCAAATGCAATACACAGATCAACCAAAAAATTGAAAAAATATCACCGATACAATATTTTTCATTCTAACATTGTGAAATTAAAAAAACCTAATGCATTCATTCTCAGAAATAGACATTAATGGCCACACGAATGACCATTATGTAAATATTATGTGATTCAAAGAAGAAGGAACAAAAAGGATTTCCAAAATTTGTAGCGGGAAGGACGGGAGGTCAGACAAAACTCAAAGAATTCAATGTGGCCATAAATTCACAAGCAAGCTTACAAACTTCTTTATAATTCATAAATTATAATTCAATTTTGTCACCTTGGAGGATTAAAAATGAAAGGTTCAAGTTCTATGAAAACAAAGAGTAGAAAGCAACAGGGTGAAGGTAGTCAACCCAAGAGTCAAAAATAGAACACTAAAACTAGGGTAGGAGCCAAAACAAAAGAATGAAAGTTGAACCAAGACCTTATTGATCAATTTACCGGTTCAAGGCCGAAGGCTAGAAGTTTTGCACAATTAAAGGTCGATGTAGAAAATTTTGAATACAAATATAGAAATATAGGAGATGTGTGGACTCCCCTTAGAGGATATGAGTTGTTCATTTTCCACTATTGTCAGAGAAATAGGTTTGAACCAGTCTGCAATCCTTGGAATTTTAATTTGGGAAAACTGGTTGTTCCAAATGTATTTGTGAATGTAGTACTCATGAAACTTTTGGCTAAGCATTACAATCCAGACCTAAAATATATCTACAACTTGCAAGGTGAACCTTTCATACATGTGTCCAAGACTGCACTTTGTGAATTTTTTAACCTAAGTGACACATGTGATGAGTCGATTGTACATGAGGATTTGAAAAAGGATTATTGGAGAATGGATACAACTTGTAAAGGGTGGATATTTCTATTACACAGACCTAGGAAGGATGGAGACCTTGTTCCACTTGAAGACAATGATGGGACTCATTTTCATGTCGATTTATTCAAACCCTAACTCAAAAATACATATTTCTCAGTGTGTCAAGTATTGGGAACTGAAGCCTCTAAATTCATGTCTACAGGTGATTGCAACAGATATACAATGCCACAATTCAAGGACTTTTGATTATGCCTCACACATTTTCAAAGGGATTGACTTAGATTTGATGGCAATCAAAAATGGATCTCCCACACTGCACTTCAAACATTATTCCATTCTCATGTATATGATATTGTACTATGGATAGGAGATAGGGATGTGGCTAGAAGAATTGAAAAATACACAATCTGATAAGGAAGATTAGCCACTAGCAGTACAATTGTGGACTACTATTTGGGACAATAGATTTCTCAATTCTAGTTAT
The DNA here is from genome assembly GCA_007258455.2 of Sequoia sempervirens. Taxonomy (NCBI): domain Eukaryota; kingdom Viridiplantae; phylum Streptophyta; class Pinopsida; order Cupressales; family Cupressaceae; genus Sequoia; species Sequoia sempervirens. The sequence continues at coordinate 370,262,944 of VDFB02000008.1, read as the reverse complement.
GTTCATTTTGAGGAATATTTTGTCAAGATATTGTATAGATTTTTTAATCACCCCTATGATTATTCATTGACTAATGAGATTAAAAGATTTATAAGGCCCAAATATTTCAATGAACTTACAATTGTTGGTCATAATTGGGGCGATTGGTATTTTTATGTTGATGCCACCATGATTAGGGTATATGCTTTTGATGATACATCTTTTCTTCTACCAAAAACCATGCAAAATAAGATTGCATATTTCGAGATTGTTAGACAAATGGATTATTCAAGTGTTATGAATCTAAGTGACTATGAAAAATAGTCATTCATGCCAAGTACATTGTGCTTTGCATAATTTACTATGTTGTCAAAGGAAGGGTATGGTCTTATTTTAAATAAGTTATCACATTTCAACATGAAGAAGGCTCCACCAAGAAGAGGATTTGATCCTGAGGGTTATATTTATTTTTCCAGAAAGAAAGTAAACTTGGGTGGATATGTTCGTACACCCTATCCACATGATGATATAATCAGGAACATGGAAGAGAGGGAAGATGAATTGACCATTCATGAGTATAACATGAAGATGGAGCAAAGAACAAAGGAAATAGAAGAGGTGAAAAAGATGTCTTCTAGAATGAAGAATCTTCTAGTGAAAAGGAACACCAAGGCTAAACTGACAAAATCTCTAAATTGAGAATGGAGGAGTATCAACCCCCCAATAGAGAACAAGAAGTTGGAGAAACATCTAATTCATATGCAAGGAAGTTATCCTATAAATATTTTGTTTCTCATGATCAATTTATAAGGTCTCCTGAATTTAGATCATTCTTGTAAAAGCTAAAGGGGAAAGCAATAAGGGAATCTGTCATAGATATCATACCTAGAAATGAAGCCTAATTGCTGATTACTTTGAAATTAGATGTGGAGAATGAGATGAAGGATATGACTCCAAATAGAGGAAGGAAATTGTTAGTCTGGTGTAATTATTTTTCCTAGTTTAGATTTGAATTTTGGTCTTGTTTTTTATAGTTTCTTGCATAATAATTATGCTACACATAAGCTCTATTCGGAATGGGTTACAGAAGTGTACACCAGATCAAGATATAATCCCGATGAGAACTCTCATGATTTTGGCCCTCTATCCCCCACACAAGAAATTTGTGATCATTGAAACTTATAAGGCATTTGGCCATGTCATGACATTGAAATTAGGATAAATTGATAATGTGGCCATAGCTGAAATGGTCATTAATGTAGCCAAGTTAAATAAAGCACAAATTCAGATGTTGATCAAGGAATGAGACATGTACAAAATGAATAATTCAAAAATGCTCAAAGAAAATGATTTCCTGAAGAACATGGTCAAAGATACACTCAATGGATCTACTAGATTACTAACCCAAGGAGACGGTTCCCAATCAAAGGATAAGAGTGAAGAACCAAATGTACATGCTCAAGTGAGTAAAGCCAAATTTGATGCACTCTCCGTAATATTCTATAAAAGGCACACTAACTTGATGGTTTGGATGAATAAGTTTTGGGTGACCCATTCCAAGAGTTACACTGTAATTCAGGAGCATAAAAATACAAAAAATAAGTACTTATAACAGTGGGGCCATTATAGTTGCTGAGGATATTATGAGGAAACATAAGGATTATTATAAGGAGCTTCAATCAGATGCAAAGGAATTCATTCATGTTACAAAGGAAGGGGTGTCTATACTATTCAAAGATGATGGAGAGTTGAAAGACCAGAAGGAATGGATGAAAGAATGCAGGTTGATATTGCATGGAGCCTTGGAAGTAGCCAAGAACAAGGAATCAACACTAGATGAGGTGTGTGAGCATTTGGAGAAAATGGTAATCATGGACATAGCTGCAAGGAATTCCTTAGAATATGTTGATACACATTTGGGTCAAGATGATTTAGATCACATAACACAAGTTCATTTATGGCTCACTAGAGCTTAATTGTTTATGTTTAATTATTGTTAATTCTAAAAGACATCTATGAAGAGGTGTGCCCTCTTTAAAATATTGATATATAAGTTGGACATATAATGATTAGATAGCAAGAGAGAAAAGGGAGAAAATAGGAGATATACAATAGATAATTTTTATAATGTTTATCATATATACTATACTATATGGACCATGAAGCACACATGAATTTTTGGCTGAAATCAATGGAAGATCTTTAATTCTATGTGGCTCAATATTGGTGTCTATTGTTTGTTGATTTAAATCAATTATCTGGCTATCTCCACAGTGTTATTTCTCTGTTATTTGAAGTTGTGTATCCAAGTTGACATTTCAATTTCATCAAGGAAGGATTAAAATCCCTTTAATAAATCACAATAACCTAGTAGGATCAATTGGATCAATAAAGAAGAGTTTTTAAATCACAGTCTTGCACATTTATACAAGGTATAAAAAGCTTAAGTGTCAAACAATCAAAATTATAACCAACACTAGTCAAGTTGTTATAGAACTCCATTGACTTTGCTTACCCAATAAAGCACTGGTCCACCTCAATCATACTTTACTTATCCACATTCATATTATAAATTCTCAATTATCACATTAGAAGTAAAGTTGTTGTCAAGCCTCCATCTATTTCACACTTTATGCCACTATGGATAGATTTATAAATTCAATTAAGTCATACAACTCTAAGTTTGCTTCAGCTATCAAGGTCTACCCACCTAGGTTCAGTAGAGCCTGAAGTGTAGCGAGTTATCAACCATATAGGTTAACTCCATTCATTGGTTCAAAAATGTTGCAAGTCTAATCATAGAGCCTAGCATCCTCTTAGGATTTGTAACTTGGATTTTTGAGATCTAAGAGATTGGCGACTCTACTGGGGATAAGTCAATTTTGAATCTAGGGCTTCATCATAGAGTCAACACCTTGTACAAGACTCGGCTACAAACAAGAAGTTATAAAATTTTCTTGCTTTTCCTGAAAGTGAGTGGTGACTCCATAAGAAAAAGTGCATGACTGGGAAGTAAAAATACACATCAACAAAGGTAATCCCTAGAGTTCAGAGCATTAAAGCATCTTACGAGATGAATGGTAGGAGATATTTACACCAGGAGAGCCCAATGAAGAATAATGGTAGGTGGACAAATAAACATGGGTCTCCCTCTTCAAATATTGATGTAAATAAGATAAGGGACAAAATGCCAAATGTAACTAATGAAGATAAGGAGAACTTGGCAGAACAACTTCGTACAACGAATAACAATTTTGATCCATTGCATGAATCAAACTTTCATGGTTATGACCTGAACAGAGATCCTTGTACTCCTTTTGAACAAGAAAACACTAGTCATCCTACTTTTTGATGGAAAAAGGACCCTAAGAAAATAGAGGAATTCAAAGCCTAATTTGAAGTTGAACGAATTTGCACACAAAATGAATATGATTAAAAAATGTCATCATAATAAGGAGAACAAAACCATGAGGGATCTGTTGATTACACTACTGGTGATTTTGAGGGTATGACTAACCAAGAATTTCTAGTACATTTGGAATGGAAAAGACAACAACTTAGAGAGAGACAACAAATGATACAAGAAGCCCAAGAGATAGACTGGTAGATGGTACAATTAAACATCTAGGCACCAAAACCACCAAAGTATGTCCTTCCACATAAACAGGGTGGTAATGTAAAATCACATGGAACATCTTAGAACACAGGTGCTCCAGGTACTTCAAAATTACCTCACAATGCAAGTGGTAACCCAAGGCAACACACCCAACATAATGTACCACCACAAAGGTCCTAGCCCCCAAATACTGGTAATGTTCCTCAGCATTATCCACCACCAGGCCAGCAATATGCCCCACCACATCACCAACATGTGCCACATCAAAATGTACACCCTCAACAACAAAATGTCTACCATCAGCCTCAATATGGATATCAATATCATCCTAATCCACCACCTCTGAATTTGCATACATAGAACCCCATGAGCACATGTAGGAAATCTGATTTAACAAGATACTAATTATATCCATACTCAATGGACAACAATTGGAGAAATATGGTTCCCAAATTCATTGGGAATAATGTGATATCAGCTGAAGAACATATCATAAATTTTAATGCCTTCATACAAGATATTGATATGGAATACAAGGATGTAAAAATGAGATTATTCATGATGTCACTAATTGAAGAAGCAAGGGATTGGTTCAATAGTTTACCTGATGCTTCAATTGATTCTATAGCAGAATTTCACAATCAGTTTCTAGAGCAATATGGGAATCAATGTGCCCCTAAATTTTCCCTTCATGAACTCATAAGTATTCATAAATATCAAAATGAGTCAGTTTATGACTTCAATCAGAGGTTTTCCAAATTGTACAATAAAATACCATATGGATCCAAACTAACTGATCTAGTAGCCTTGAGTATTTATTTAAAAGCCTTTGATCCAAAAATAGGGTATGAACTCAGAAACATATGCCCTAGAAGCTTAACTGAAGCACAAAAGACAACATTGACAATTGAAAACAACAAAAAAGTTGTAGGGATGACTGGAAAATGGGACAACCTTAGAGTTCCCAAAAACTTTATCAATTCCTAGAATAAGCAAGAGAATTCATATAGAAATGAAAGACCAAGGTTGCATGATATTCCATACAACACAAACTGGAAGGATGGAAAACCCATGATTGATAGACCTAAGTATAAAGAAACTCCTAATCCCTTAAAGAAAAGGGGAGCCTACATGGTCAATAACAACCCTTGGTGTCAAGTTTTCAATTTTCCCCATTCCCAAGATCATTGTGTTGTAGCACAATCAATACAAGAAGAAGAGCTTCCATATGACAATGAAGAAGAAGATACTACAATACATCTAACTTCACATACCCTGCATCTAGTTGAACAAGAATACTCATCCTCAAGAGATGATTATGAGTATAATGTAAACAATCAGAAATACAATATTCACATGGAAAAACAACAAGTCTTCTCTTATCAAGAGAATGAAAGTAATGATGAATCACAACCTCCTTATACACTACCTAAGCCAAGTAAATATAAATTGAGGAGGCCAACAGAGGAAGAAATCAAGGAGTTAATCATTGTTATAGCAGAGCAAGTGAAAAGAAATTATAGGCTAAGAAAAAGAATGACAAATGCAAATGATGGCACTCAAAGGGGATTGTTTGTGAAAGATAAGGAGACAATGCAAGAAAAATTGAAAAGGGTAGAAAATAAGGAACCTAATAAGAAGGAGCAAAAGCATGTCCCTAAAGAAGAAGACAAAGATTTATGCAAAAGCAAACAGAGACACGATGAAACTAATAAAAAGGAAAAAGAAGAAAATAAAGGAGAACCACTGGAGCAAACGAGAATAGCCAAAACAAAAAATGCATCTTCATTTGATTTCACACAAGAATTGTCTCATGTGAAGATGTTTGTGCCACTATTGGAAATGATGAAGATAAAAGAATACAAAGATAGCAGTATTCAGCTAATATTCAGCGGAACAAGTAAAAATGCAAGCTTGGAGAATAGAGAAACCACTCAAATTAGTAATAACAAGGAAGGAGAAGTAAAGGTCCCTAAAGTTTGTCTAGGAGATACAATAATGAATCCTCCACAGGTTGATCCATTTTTTACTACATTACTCATAAACAACAAGTTGGTGAGGAATTGTATAATTGACTTAGGAGCTACTATTAATATCATGCCAGTAGCGGTCATGAAATAGCTTGGCATGTGAGCGAATCCTACAGGTCATAAATGTTATGCTATGGATAGTAGGCATGTCCCAATGATAGGAATCATGAAGGATGTAGAAGTAAAATTGGCCGCTTACCCACAAGTAGCATATACAATTGAAATAATTGTGATAGACACACCCCCTCACTTTGGGATGCTCCTGTCAAGACAATGGACTGCTTCAATAGGAGGGAATGTGCAATTTGATTTATCCTATGCCACAATACCAATAAATGGTGAAGATGTTAAATTATATAGAGAACCAAGGGTGAACCAGATTGTGGAGTATGTTGACCAGAATTAAATGAATTGCTTTTGTGATGTGGACTTGGGAAGTTTCATAATACAACATTCATAGCTGAAATTGTTGAACACTGATTCAATTGATAAATATGTCTCTAAAAATGAGCATGGTGTGTGGAAAATGTATTTTGATGAAGCATGTAGCAGAGAAGGTAATGGAGCAGGAGTGGTTTTCATCTCACCTGAGGGTACTACATTCAAATATTTATTCTTATTGACATTTGAGTGTGCAAATAACATAGCAGAATATGAGGCCTTGCTGATTGGATTAAACATAACTGTCAAACACAAAATCAAACTACTGACTATTCTTGGGGACTTTGAGTTGGTCATTTCACAAGTAAGATAAAAGTACACTACAAAGAACAAAAGGATAAAATAGTATAGAAATATTGTATGGGATACCATTGAGTTGTTTGATGCTTTCTCCATTGACTGGATAGATAGGTCCAAGAATTTGATGGCATATTTCTTGGTGAATGTAGCTTTGAAAAGAGGTGACATCATTTTGGTAGGAATTTCACAAGTTCAACTCAAAACAAGACCTTCCATCCCTGATAATATTTACAATTGGCAATTTTTTAATGATGATACTGATTTAATTAAGTTTCTACATTGCATTGATCAATATGAAGCCCAAGAAATTGATTTTAATGCATTTGTAGAGGATGTAGATGGGAAACAAACTATGTTTGGGAAGGAAGTTGTTCAACTCAAGACTAATAATATTCCTAAGGGACTTGTAGCACTAGAGAGAGTATTTGATGGAAATGACTGAGCCCTTATGTAACAAATACCAGTAAAAAGGGAAGACATTGAAGAAATCAACCTTGGAACTGAACTAGCCCCTAAAAAGATGTACATTTGGAAAAAGATAAGCCCAATAATCAAAAGGATGTTGATTGCATCATTGAGGAAATATAAGCATGTATTTGCATGGTCTTATTATGATCTCAAAGCATATAGAGAGGATTTGTTCCAACATTAGATCCCATTGAAACCAAATGCTAAACCTTTTAGACAAAAAAAAATGGCCCATAAATCCTACCTTAGAACCTAAAATGCATGAAGAAATTATGAAGCTTAGGAAGATGGGTATCATCAAGCCTATTAAACATTAATCTTGGGTTTCTAATTTAGTACCTATCAGAAAGAAAATTTGAGATATAAGGCTCTACATAGATTTCAGAAACTTGAATGTGCTTAAGGATAACTACCCACTCCCAAACATCGAGGCTATGTTACAGAGGGTCATTAGATGTGAGCTGCTACCTATGATGGACAGATTCTCAGGCTATAACTAGTGAAATTTAAGGAGTCAAAGCAATACAAAACAACCTTTACCACACCATGGGGAACATATGTATATGTTAGAATGCCTTTTGGACTCACAAATGCTGGAAATTTTTTCCAAAGAGCTATGGATGTTGCATTTGTTAATTTTTGACTACATATTCAAAGAAATCCAAAGACCATGTTGAGCATCTAGAAAAAAAATTTATCAAAGCCATTGAATATGGCATTTCCTTAAATCCTAAAAATTTCATTTTGCAATAATAGAAGGAAAATTATTAGGAAATATAGCATCCAAAGAAGGTATAAGGATTGATCCAAAAAGGGTGGAAGCCATAGGCAAGATCCCCATCACTAAGATAGTCAAATCCATCCAGTCCTTCTTTGGGAAAATCAATTTTGTGAGAAGATTCATACCAAATTTTGCTAAGATAGTGAAGCCAATATCAAAGATTGACAAGATAGCTGAAGCCATAGATGCATTCATATCCATCAAAAGAGCAATAAAGGAAGCTCCAATATTGAAGTCCCCTGATTTGACTAAGCCTTTTCAAATATTTTCATTTGCATCTTATCACACAATTGCTACAGTGATGCTACATAAGAATGATGAGGGGTAGAAACAACCTATTTCTTTTTTCAACAAATCCCTCCAAAATGCCCAGTTGAAATATGCAATTGTAGAAAAGTAGGAATATGCATTAGTAAAAGTTTTCAAAGCATTTAGATCATATCTAGTGGGAGCAAAAGGATAGCCTATGTACCGAATGTTGCAGTAAAAGATGTGTTTGTACAATCTGAAGCAACTATTCGTAGGTGTAGGTGGATAAATAGAGTCTAGGAATTTGACATTGAATTTCAAATCACCAAACTTGTGAGAGGAAAAGGACTAGCCAAACTAATGGCTAAGACAAATATTGAAGCTGCTCAAGTATGTAACCTGAATGATGAAGATAACATAGTCACTAGTATTGAACACACGCCTTGTTACACTGATATTTTGTATTATCTCAAGCACATGAAATGTCCTGAAGGATTTAATGATAACGAAAAGAGGACACTTAAGTTGTAGGCTTCAAAGTATGTATTCATTAAAGGGGACCTATATTGGGAAAATAGGGATGGACTTCTATTGTTGTTCCTAGATGAAGATCAAGCTAGGCATGTTCTCAAGGAGATGCATGAAGGATTGTGTGGAGGGAATTTTTTTAGCAAAGACCACTGCACTTAAGGTGTTAAGGGCATGCTACTATTGGCCTAGAATTTTCAATGATGCTTATGATTACACTCAAAAATGTGAAGCATCTCAAAAAATTTCTGGGAAACTGAAGTATCAAGGGGCATTGTTTTTGAGACCTTTGCAAGTTGAGGCTCCATTTCATCAATCGGGAATTGATTTCATAGGAGAAATTATAGAAAAATATAGTGGAGGACATAGATGGATATTAGTAGCTACATACTACTTTACAAAATGGGTGGATGTTGTACCTACTAAACAAGCAACTAGCAGGGTGGTAAGAAAAACTTTTATTGGAAAACATCATCACCACATTTGGACTTCTTGCAAGAATTGTAACTGATAATGGGATGCATGAATTCAATGGATTTTTCGAATCCTGTAGTATAGTGATCTCATACTCTTCACCATATCATCCACAGGTGAATCCAGCAACAAGAGCATCCTAAAGATCATAAAGAGAATGATGGATAATAACAAGAAGGCCTAGGATTCCAAGTTGAGACTTGCTTTATGGGAAGATAGAATTATTATAAAGAAGGACATTGGAAAATAATCTTTTGAGCTTGTGTATGGGACTCATGCTAGACTCCCTTTGCATAAATTGTTACCAGTACTTAAATTCATCTTACAGGAAGACTTAGAAATTCTTGAACCTATGGAATAGAGGATGGAAGAATTAATGGAGCTTGATGAGATCAAGAACTAAGCCCAACAACACAATATGAAGAGGAAGTTACAAATGAAATACTTGTATGATAAAAGGGAAAAAAATAGAAAATTTGAAATAAATGATATCATTCTCATGTGGAATGCCAAGAGTCGGGATAAAGGAAAGCATGTCAAATTTGAGGCCCTATGGTTAGGACCATTTGTCTTTGTTGGCAAGGCTAGAGAAGACTCGTATTATCTCCAAAACATGATAGGAGAAGAACAGGAATTTCTAGTGGATGGAAAATTCCTGAAGCATTTCTTGTCTTAATCTTCCATGCACAGTAGTCTAGGGGAGGGTCAAGGATTGCCAGTGCATGGAAAATTCTTGAATAACCTTCTAAAATAAATATTTAAATTCCATGCACAATAGTATAGGATTTCATTTCACTTCCATTTCCTACCATCCTGAATTTACCTCCATTTACATCCCATATCAAAAGAACACTTGGTTTGGTTCCCTAGAGACCTGGATTCTTTCTACACCCATAGGGGTATACATCCCTAGGTGGAGCCACTATTAGAACTATAAAAATCTCACATTTTTACTGTCCTTCACCCACCTATCTCCCATGTACCACAAAAATTTGGCACACCTTAATTTCATAAACAATACAAATTGTTGAAATTTGTGTGACAAGATCCATTTCACAATCCATGTTCACTAATGATCCCACTAATTTGGCCTTTGATACATAAGCATTCCTTTGGTCATCATTGAGCAAGAGCTTTAAAACAAATGGTCCATATCAACAAGATCATGTGCAAGTCTTTCCGATCAATAAGTCATAACCTTTCAATCTGAACATTTTCTGCGTATCAGCAAGAAGTGAATTAATTCACAGTGATCAAAGACCATAGGGATTACACAATCGGGAAGACAATTCCTATCATTTAATTGATGAAGGCTCATTGACAAGAACAAAGCAATCAGAGCGAAGTTTTAAAATCATGCTGAGCTCTTGACTCACATCAATGTAAACCTCACTAGTGAGAAACATATTTTGTTTTACCAAAAAAGAAGGAGAACAACTATCAAAGAGACTTGTACAATCGGAATGATTCACTCAGATCTCACTGACATTATAGGTTACGCTAATGAAGGAAGTTTCAGGGAAAGTCTTTCCGACTCATCCAAATGAATGAAGTGATGAAAGAAACATATTGGGGAGACTAAAGACATCGAAACAACATTTTATTCTCTCAGCGATGGTTCATTTCAGGCCGATGGTAATAAGAAAGGATAATTATTCATCGAAGTGACACAGGGTGATGATTGAAAATACTTATAGTGGTCCAGATTACTTTGAAATCAGGGAAACTTCATAATTTTCTCCCCGAAGTAATATGAGTTGAAAAGCAAGAGAAAGGCCACTTATATAGTATCAGTAGGAGAATTATGCAGTCGTCCTGACCAATAAAGATAAATCAAAGGGACACTCCACATCGAAAATATATTTAGTTATGTCTTGGCAATCAATTGTGAATGTATAAAAAAAGGTGGCACCAAACACAATACACAGATTGGCCAAAAAATTGAAGAAGTCTCACCGATAAAATATATTTCGCTCTGACATTGTAAAATTCAATAAACCTATTGCATTCATTCTTAGAAAAATACATTAATGGCCACACGAATGACCATTATGTAAATATTCCCTGATTGAAAGAAGAATGAACAAAAAGGATTCCAGAATTTGTACCGGGAAGGATGGGAGGTCAGACAGAACTCAAAGAATTTAGTACGGCCGAAAATTCACAAGTAATCTTATGAACTTCTTTATAATTGATAAACTATAATTCGATTATGTCACCTTGGAGGATTAAAAATGGAAGGTTCAAGTTCTGTGAAAATAAAGAGTAGAAAGCAACAAGGAAAAGGTAGTCAACCCAAGAGTAAAAAATAGAAAACTGAAACAGCGGTAGAATCCAAAAAAAAAGAACAAAAGTTGAAATAGGACCTTATTGGTCAATTTCCCTATTCAAGGCTGAGGGCCAGAATGTTTGCACAATTAAGGGTAAATGTAGAAAATTTTGAAGCCAAATCCAAACATATAGGAGATGTGTGGACTTCCGTTAGAGGATATGATTTGTTCATGTTCCACTATTGTCAGAGAAATAGGTTTGAACTAGTGCGCAACCCCTCAAATTTTAATTTGGGAAAATAGGTTTTTCCAAATGTATTTATGAATGTAAAACTCATGAAACTTTTGGCTAAGCATTACAACCCAGACCTATAAGCTATCTGCAACTTGCAAGGTGAACCCTTCATACATGTGTCCAAGACTACACTTTGTGAAGTTTTTAACCTAAGTGACACATGTGATGAGCTGATTGTACATGAGGATTTAGGAAAGGAGTATATTGGAGAATGGATACAACTTATAAAGGTTGGAGATTGAAATGACACAGACCTAGGAAGGACAAAGACCTTGTTCCACTTGAAGACAATAATGGGCCTCCTTTTCATGTCGATTTATTCGAACCCTACCTCAAAAACAAATATTTCTCAGTGTTTCAAGTATTGGGAACTTAAGCCTCTGAATTCATGTCTATAGGGTGAATGGTGATTGCAATACATATACAATGCCATAATCCATGGCCTTTTGATTATGCCTCACACATTTTCAAAGGGATTGACTCAGGGTTGATGGCAATAAAAAATGGATCCCCCACACTGCATTCCAAACATTATTCCATTCTCATGCATATGATATTGGACTATGGATAGGAGATAGGGATGTGGCCAAAAGAAATGAAAATTACACAATCTGATAAGGAAGATCAACCACTACCAATACAATTATGGACTGTTATTTGGGACAACAAATTTGTCAATTCTATTTATGTTCATTTTGAAGAATATTTTGTCAAGATATTGTATAGATTTATTAATCACCCCTGTGATTATTCATTGACTAATGAGATTAAAAGATTTATAAGGCCCAAAGATTTCAATGAACCTACAAATTTTGGTCATAATTTGGGTGATTAGTATTGTTATGTTGATGCCACCATGATTAGGGTATATGGTTTTGAAGATACACCTTTTCTTCTACCAAAAATTGTGCCAAATAGGATTGCATATTTGGAGATTGTCAGAAAAATGGATTATTCAAGTGTTATGAATTTGAGTGCCTATCAAAAACAGTCATTCATGCCAAGTACATTGTGCTTTGTAGACTTTACAGTTTTTTCAAAGGAAGGGTATCATCTTATTTTAAATAAGTTATCACATTTCAACATGAAGAAAGCTCCACCAAGAAAGGGATTTAATCCTGAGGGTTATATTGATTTTTCCAAAAAGAAAGTAAACTTGGGTGGATATGTTCATACACCCTATCCACATGATGATATAATCAAGAACATGGAAGAGAGGGAAGTTGAATTGACCATTGATGAGTATAACAGGAAGATGGAGCAGAGAACGAAGGAAATAAAAGAGGCAGAAATGGTGTCTTCTAGAAGTGAAGAATCTTCTAGTGAAAAGGAACACCAAGGCCGAACTGAAAAAATCTCTAAATTGAGAATGGAGGATTATCAACCTCCCAATAGAGAACAAGAAGTTGGAGAAAAATCTGATATAGATGCTAGGCAGTTAGCCTATAAATATTTTGTTTCTGATGATCAATTTATAAGGTCTCCTGATTTTAGATCATTCTTGTACAAACAAAAGGGGAAAGCAATAAGGGAATATATCACAGATATCACACCAAGAAATGAAGCCCAATTGTTGAATACTTTGAAATAATATGTGGAGAATGAGATGAAGAATATGACTCCAGAGAGAGCAAGGAATCTGGTGTAATGATTTTCCCTAGTTTAGATTTGTTTTTGATAGTTTCTTGCATAATAATTGTGCTACACATAAGCTCAATTCAGAAGGGATTACAGAAGTGTACACCCGATCAAGATATAATCCTAATGAGAACTCTCTCATGATTTGGGCCATGTATCCCCCACAAAAGAAATTAGTGATCATTGAAATTGAGAAAGCATTTGGCCATGTTATGAAATTGAAAGTAGCAAAAAGTGATCCTGTGGCCACAGTTGAAATGGGCATTAATGTAGCCAAGTTAAATAAAGCACAAATTTAGATGTTGATCAAGGAATGAGACATGTACAAAATGAATAATGAAAAGATGCTTAAAGAAAATGATTTCCTAAAGGACATGGTCAAAGATACAATCTAGGGATCTACTAGATTACTAAATCAAAGAGAAGGTTGCAAATCAAAGGATAAGAGTGAAGAACAAAATGTACATGCTCAAGTGAGTAAAGCCAGATTTGATGCACTCTCCACAATATTCCAGAAAAGGCACACTAACTTGATGGTTTGCATGAACAAGTTCTAGGTGACCCATTCCAAGAGTTACACTTTAATTGAAGAGCATAAGAGGATAAATGACTGAAATCAGGAGAAGATCCAAGAACTACAAAAGAGAAGTACTTCTGACAGTGGGGCCATCATAGCTACTAAGGATATTATGAGGAAACATAAGGATTACTATAAAGAGCTTCAATCAGATGCAAATAAATTCATTGATTCTACAAAGGAAGGGGTGCATGTACTATTCAAAGATGATGGAGAGTTGAAAGACCAGAATGAATAGACAAAATAATGCAGGTTGATATTGCATGGAGCCTTAGAAGCCACCAAGAACAAGGAATCAGCACTAGATGAGGCGTGTGAGCATTTGGAGAAAATGGTGATCATGGAGATAGTCACAAGGAATGCTTCAGAAGATGTTGATACAGATTTGGGTCAAGATTATTTAGATGACATGACACGAGTTCATTTATGGCTCACTAGAGCTTAATTATTTATGTTTAATTGTTGTTAATTCCAAAAGACATCTATGAAGAGGTGTGTCCTCTTTAAAATATTGATATATAAGTTGGACATATAATGATTATATAGCAAGAGTGAATAGCGAGAAAATAGGAGATATACAAGAGATACATTTCAGAATGTTTATCATATAGACTATACTGTATGGACCGTGATGCACACATGAATTTTTGGCTTAAATCAATTGAAGATCTTTAATTCTATGTGGCTTAATATTGGTGTCTATTGTTTATTGATATAAAGCAATTATTTGGCTATCTCCACATTTCTATTTCTCTGTTATTTGAAGTTGTGTATCCAAGTTGATATTTCAATTTCATCAAGACACATTTGTTCTTATTATGTAGTCAAGTTAATTGGTTTCTATCAAAGAATTAAATCCTTTTAATTGATTACAATAACTTGGGAATAACATTTGGATCACTAAGAAGAGATAGGTAATTGATAAGATTGTCATATTGTCTCTACATTGATGTTATCTTGTTATTTAAATTGAAAATATACTAATTTTTCAATACACATTTGTTGTTATTGTGTGATTAAGTTAATTGGTTCCTTCAAGGAAGGATTAAAATCCTTTTAATAAATCACAGTAACCTAGTAGGATCAATTGGATCAATAAATAAGAGTTTCTCAATCATAGTATTGCACGTTTATACATGGTATAAACAAACTTAAGTGCCAAACAATCAAAATTATAACCAACACTAGTCACTTGTTATAGAATTTCATTGACTCTGCTTACCCAATAGAGCATTGGTCCACCTCATTCATACATTACTTATTCACTTTCATATTATAAATTCTCAATTATCACATTAGAAGTAGAGTAGTTGTCAAGCCTCCATCTATTTCACACTTTATGCCACTTTGGATAGATTTATAAATTTAATTAATTCATACAAATCTAAGTCTGCTTCAGCTATCAAGGTCTACCCGCCTAGGTTCAGCAAAGCCTGATGTGTAGGGATTTATCAACCATATAGGTTAACTCCATTCATTGGTTCAAAAACATTACAAGTCTAATCATAGAGCCTAGCATCCTCTTAGGATTTGTAACCTACAATTTTTAGATCCAACAGGTACAACTCTCTCATCTTGGATACATCCTCCCATGTAGCGAAGGACTCGTCATTAGGATCCAACTAGACCCTCACCTACTCAATGTCTCGAGCCCTGAGGGTGAGTCTCTTGTGTTGTATTGTGCCCACAGGCTCCAAAGCTAGCTACCCATCCACTACCAATAATCTCTCCAACTGTACCTTGATACTTGGCCTAGCAGTTATCCACCATTGCAAACACTCTATGGGATCTACCTGCATCACCCACTATTAGCTCTGAAGCTGCTAGCCTATAATTAAAACTAGTTATGTTCCTCTAAGGGCATAGTATAGCTATGTGACCCTGTTGTCCGCAAGCAAAACAACCCACACCTCTACCATACCTCGAGCCAACTAAAGGAGCATTGGGATGATAAAAACTACCACTATTGACTATAGATTGTGAGCTCTATGCTAGATGGTTGGGATGATCACACTTGTTTCGTAGGCAACTCCAATGTTTCCTATTCTAAAATCTACTACCATGTTGAGACTCAGAGTTCTCAAGTTTTGGTTGTGAGTGTTGATGCCACTACTCACCCTTAGCAGGTGCTTGATGGCCCTTAGAGGAACCAGCTGCCTGAGACCAACCACTCTAAGATCTAAAGCCTACTGGGGGTGCACTACCAATCTGAACACCTATGTGACCTCCCAATGCCATTGCAAAATTCTCCTCTACTATCTGAGCTTTCTCCACAACCACCTCCATATTTTTTGGCTCAAACACACAAACACCCCCACTAATGCAAGCATTCAAGCCCCTAATAAAGTGTTGCACCAACATACTCTCATCATCTCCTATGCCAACATACTGCTTAAGCTCATAAAATCTCCACTCATACTGCTCAACTAGCATCGCCACCTACCTCAGCTCATAGAATTCATCTTTCTAACACTACCACCAATGATTGGACAAGAACCAAGCTCTAAATGTCTCTAAAAGAATTTCCCATGAGACTGAATCTATATCCAAATGAAGCTTAAATACTCCAAATTCTACCCCATGGAAGCAAAACCTCAAAGATGCATAATAGTGCACCTACCCTTAGTGTTACTTCCATAAGGATGCATAGGAAAAAACCTATTCAGATCAATTAACCATGTCTCTACCTCCAAACTACTACCAGTCCCATCAAAAGTAGGAGGATGTGCTTGTAAAAGGTCCCTCATATGTCTAGCTAATATAGCCTCCTACTCAAAATTAATCTCTCTCCTCCTGGGATACCTCTCTCTCTCTAACCACCAATTGTTCACCCTCATATATCGGACCAAGAAGGGCAAGAAACTCCGCAAGTAAGTGATGCAACTATGTTCCCTCCAATCCTAGCTAACCCAGATTCTGATCTCCTCCTCCCTGATTATTCTCGGAACCCTGATGTTCCACACGATCAGACTTATGCGAACTCTGAGGAGGGGAGTCCTGGAAATTAACCCCATGGCCACCACCACAACATTGACCCTAACCTCTAAGCATTATCCTACACAGACACCACCAAGGACAACTTCAGGGTGTTAAATGAGGTTAACAAGGGGAAAACATAAACTTCAAAATCTATGCAACTAAGAAAACATAACGGGCTCTTGTATATACCCAGAGTACCTAGTGTTAGAACCTGGGCTCTGATACCATGTGTAATGCCCCACCACGAAACCCTAGAGGACAACACACTATAACACCAAAAAATAGAACAAACTTTTTCTTTTCTTTTTTGTAAGTGTAATATTCACAAGATTGCAATGAAACAATAGCTAAAATTATAATCTAGTCCTCTAAGGTTCGCAACTACACTACTAGATTCCCATTAACTATACTAGTAAGAACTATAAACCATTACATCAAACAAATTCCATCAACCATATGAAATTCTATTTAATCATCCCATTTAATTGAACAATCAATATGAAATAACCATAACATATGATCACTAGATATCATTTAGAATCAATCCATTTAACTAACATATACAATAGCATCTTTTACATTGTCCATTACATAAGAGAGTTCAACATTTATTTGCATCATTACATCATGATCAATGTCTCCTCATACACATGTGAGGAGCGTACATCAAAAGCATTAATAGATTTATGGTATAACAAAAATACATGAAATATAATCCACATTAACTAAAACAAGTACATAAGTCTTCATATCCAGGAGTAGTCTCATAAACACGAACAAAGTTAGGAAACCTAATGAAGTACAACGCACATTCCATCCGACCATGTGGAACCCAAAGGTCCACCCCCCATGCTAGGAGACAACACACAGTCCCACAAAAATAACAATAAGATGACCAAAACTGTCATAACAAGGCTAAACAGAGAACAACTAGAATTACAACAAGACACATCACAAAAAAAGCACATTACTTCCAGAAGACATCACATACCAAAGGGAGAGAAAAAACAAGGGAAAAAAAGTCTGCAGAGGGAAGAGTGTCATCACATGGTCCTAACATGGGTTACTCTGACATCCTCTCACTAGGCGTTGACCCCCATCTATGGTTACCCTGATAGCCTCTCACTAGGTGTCGGCTACATAAGCTGACACATGTGGAACCAATCTTTCTTTTGTGAGGACAAGGAAGTTAGTGTCGCCAACCAAGCCTTCTCAACCCATCCTTAGCCTAAACGAGCACTATAGGCATGGGCGAGGCATTCACTTATCTTGATTATTGTTTAAACTCCACAACCCCCTAATTCATTCTATGGTATCACTGAGATAAGAAACTCCCACATGGGTTACCCTAATGCTCCTTTGTGCACCGGCCCCCATTGAGAGCCACTCCTCGTACTAGTAGATAAGAGTCCCAATAAAATCAACGTGGTATAGCCTTTATTTACGTGGAACGAAAAGCCACAAAAGTATATATATACCAAGCAAGGAATGGACCATCTTTCTCTCATACACAATTGTAATAACAAGAAGGTAATGCATGGCTAAAACCCATAGTAATGCATATCAAGTATAATGTCAATCAACACAAGGGTCCAACACAATAATTCACCCACAACATATTTCCTAAGCCTCTGGAAGACTTCGAACCTCTACTTCCCGCAATGAATTAACATTTGCACAATAACCCACAATTATCTCCAAATCAAAATCATTCACTTACTTTATACAACAGTTCAAAACAATAATAGAACACATAATCTAGAATGGGATTACAAGAAAATATTTCATTTTCACCAAGAGTCCATCTTAATTCACAAATAATATATTATTTCATGTAATCAAATTCATGTATTTAATTACAAATAAATCAATTCTACCTTATCTTGTTTTTCCCCTATTTCATTTATTCGACTGACATATTCAATTAGAATTAAGGGTAGAAATATACTTTAGCTAGAAACACCATATGCATACATGTATACATATACATGTATTAAACAGAATACTATTGACTGAGTGATAAATTACTATACAACGATATTTTTATAAGCCTTGATGTCAATGTATACTTTTATATATATATATATATAAGTTTTAATAAAGCAATATGTTGTTGTCAAAGTCATACATTCAAATATCACAATGTATTCATTAATATTTACATCTATAAGCCCATATATATATATATATATATATATATATATATATATATATATATATGCCAATTTACAAACAACAGTACGACGATCTGACCGATATTCATGCAATTTAATATGCAACTAACTGTATGGTATCAAACTCATAGTGATCTAAATGCAGCGATGTAAATAATTTGCTGACAATCCCAATATATCAAAATGTATAACTTCATATATGACGAATTAATAATAAGGCTTATCTACATCAAAATTGAAGACAAATAGTTTTACCACCATCACCGCTAGACAAGTATTTATTCTATATGTATCAAACACCTATATCTGTATGCAGCTTATGCTTATTCAAAGCTAAATTTGATATTTTGAGAACCGCGTAAATAAATGATTTCAGACTAGCAATAATCAAAAATAGGTGAGACTTACTCCCATCGGGCGTATGGAAAGGAACGTGCATGGGTAGCGAAGCTACCAATCTAGGTATCATTTCACACAGAAGCATGTATAACATGCGGTATATATCATACTTATCCACCGCCCGTACAAACCTATATCCAACGACTTGTTTAAAATCAGATGCCATCAGTACTAATTTACACTTATAACTATATCAATCGATATCACAAATTGAAGACAGTGGCTTACAATATGTATTTGAATGGTAAGAATTGAAATGTCGAATGAAAACTGAATAAACCAATACAATTCTCATTCAGGCCATACTTTATAAACATGGGTGAATATTTCAATGCAATAAAGAGAGAAATTTGGAATAATGTAATCAATTGAAATCCCATAAAATTTTGTTACATTTCAAGTTAGAAGAATAATCATTTAATTCCTAACTTGTTCAAAAAGAACAAGTTGCCATGGAATGAAATCAAAACACTATTTATGATGGACGCGTCCAACAAGACAGCTTTGGCAACTTAACCTAAATTTGTTTCATGATAGAGGCAAAGAGGAATAAATTAAATATAGATTGAAATACCATGTTCGAGGTCAACAAAACATTTATCCAATATACATTCCCATTTCGATTTCAAGCAAGAACATTATGCAATCGTCCCAATCTAAAGAGAATCTAAGGGTAAGCACTCTTGGCGAAACATAGTATAGATTGTCAACAAGATAAAGAACAATCTGCAGGGTAGATAGTTCATCAAATTTCATTTAAATGAATGAGGTCATTTGTAATTAATTTGGAATAGCTCTTATGCAATCCGTAGTTTAATTCTTATAGGTAACGAATTATTTACCACAACCACACTCCATCTATTACCAAGAACAGGGCTGAAAATTTAAACTGTAAAATCCAGAATAAGAAAGGATTTCAATTGAAAAAATGAAACAAGACTTTGATAGGAAAATAAAAATATAGAGTAATAAACAGAAACAACAGAATGCTTCAAAAGAAAAGAATTTCCAAAGGCTACATGGAATTTACGGAATAAGCACAGCTCGAATTCTAACATTTATTTTGCTTCAAATAGCACAATCATGCATTTTTTTTTTTTCTAATCCAACATTAAAATAGAGATATAATGGAACCTAGTTTATATGCTTGTCAGAGTTGAAGTCTTGATGCGTCCAAATCTCCCAAATTCCAGCTTACGGCTCCAATTTCTTCTACAAGTTCCCCAAAGTCACCTCTTTCTTCTACAAGTTCCCCAAAGTCACCTCTGCCAAACTCAATTCAAGCTTTTCCCCAAAACCCAGATGAGAAACCTCCAAGAACAAGAAAAGTATTCATAGAGAGAAATCCAAATTAGTTTCTAGAAGAATAACCAAGAGCCCCCTTTATTTTTACAAAATAACCAATTTATTAACTATTTCCCCAATCCATTGTAGCATCCACTTCTTTAAATCAATTATTTTATTTAATTTTCCCCACCTTCTTAACTGCCACAACTCAAATATACGTATTTATAACATATTATAATATACCCATAATCAATAATTCAACTTTTTACAATATTTAACTTATTTACTTAATCTTTTATTTATTTGCACGTCAAAATCAACTTTTATAATATTTAATTCATTAATTTAATCCTTTCATTAATTCTATTTGCACACTACAATAATTTGATATATTTATTTTTAATATTTCTTTATCAAGCCATCAATTTTAATTTATTTAAATCAAATAAAATAGTATTAATATTTTATTCTTCAATATTACAATTATATAAAAACATCTATTTAATTAACAAAAATGATTTTGACTTATTAACTTTATTTTAGTGCAATAATCAATCAAAGCACAAACCAACTAATTTAATTTAAACATACAAAATATCAAGCAATACCAGACCTTGAAGCAAAATGAAAGGCACAACAACAACAACAATATCGACAATTCAACTCGAACTGGCCAAACAGACAGGGAATGACAAACGAACACTCATCCTCGTCAAGGATGATGGTTCAATGTAGGGGACCCGACGCTATCTCCAAATCAACATCCATTGGGATTAAGGCACACTCAAACCTGGAAATTTAGGTGGATTTGATGCCTGGTACCTATAGCCTGCAGCAAACCACACAGTTGAGCAAGTACATAGACAAATACTCAAACACACTGTGAAGCAAAAATCGCAGTGTTGTAGGGCACTCGCAAGCAAATGATGTGGCACTATTCCCCTTCACCAAAATACATCAAGGCATAATTTAATTAGATACCAAATCATGATAAGAATATACATCCAATAATCACATAATACTTATATCAATAACAACCCACATAATCAATTAAACTGATCTACTAAGCATAGTATACGCATAAACATCAGTGATAAAAGTGTCATCAAGTATCATCATAACTGTGCATCAAAGTATCATAATGTCCAATACAACCAAGTAACTGTCAAAAACAAAAAGGCAAACTGAGGGGCACTATAGGTTTTTGTACTAATATTTTCTTTAGTGGGAACTTTTGTAGATGTATTTTTCATACCTTATTATAAGAAAAATATGGCAAGAACATTCAAAACGGTTGAGATGGAGAATTTTAACGGTGGTAATTTTGAGTTGTGGAAGGTAAAATGGAAGATATTCTCTTAGATAGAGATCTATGGGCTGCAATATCTAGTGTCAAACCTACCATCGTGGCTAAAGAAAATTGGGAGTTGATGCATCAAAAATCTAAGGGTTTTGTAGCATAGAAAAATGTATCTCTTTACATTTTCACACTTTTTTGGACCCGGCTTATTCAAATTTATGCTTCTCTATGCATTAAATGGTCATTTTCCCCACTTTTGAATCAAATATTATTTTAATTCAAAAGTTAGTTTTTCCCTCTTCTTCTATAAGTAAATAATTATTTCAATTATTTAATTATCCCTTCCCTCTCCATTAAATAATTTCTTTTAATTATTTAATGTTTAAAACTCCACCTTTCCTCTATAATTAAATAATTATTTTTAATTATTTAATTATCTAATTATTTTCCCTCACCTTTCTTTTTAAATAAATAAAATAAATATTTTATTTATTTCTCCTATGTTGGCCACCTAAATTAAATAATTTTTATTATTTAATTCTCTCCAACAACCTCTTTTTCTATGCCAATCTTATCTTCCACCTTAAGTCTTTATATATCCATGTCTTTCTTCTCTCAATTAGCCTCCACCCTTGATTAAATTATTTTCTAATTTAATCTTCTCCCTTGATCATGATACTTATTCTAGCCATTCACTTAACTCTCCTCTATAAAAGGAGACCTTTCATCCATCCATTATCCAAGTATCATCAAGCCTGCATGTTGTCAAGTCAATTCATCACTTTCAAGGTATTCAAGAGCAAGATTCTTCATCAATTGTTGTAGAAATTCAAGATCCATCATCATGGTAAGTTTCTAATTACAATTTTTTCATGTTTCATGCTTCATTATTTTATCATTTTGGTTTAATTACCTAAATATGGTTTGACCAAGGCAAACCCCCAATCCCTAACAATCAACATTTTCTCTCTCTTTCCTTGTGTGATTGCAAATTTAGGTATTTTGAAGGCTTGGAAATTTTTGAAGAATAGGATTCAAACTTATTAGTGTAATCTCCTTATTGGCAAGGTCAAAATCCACACAAAAAGTCACTTACAGACTCGAAAATCATGGTTTTGAATCCAAACACCTGGACGAATAGAAAGAGCAGACTGAGAGCTACATATTCCACTTTTGAGTTTTCAGAAAAGCCAAAGTGGAATCATACGCCATCAATGGTGTATGAGTCCCACTATACCTATTTTTTAGATATTTTTGCAAATTCAGATACCCATTTGGCTGAAATAGGCTCTGATGTAATTTTCCAAAACTCAGACTAAGTCACCGAGCTTGGAGTATGAGTCCTAGTGGGCTTCAATAGTGAATTCTTTAGGATTCCATAGCTCCTTTCCATCACTTTCTAGTTTCTAGGTGCACACTTTTGATTTCATAAGTTTCTATTACAGTTTGTTTGCATTTCTAGGTCATTTTGCATATCACAACGTGTTTTCAAACATCTTGCATTTTCCAAGTTTTGCATTAGTTGTGAACCCCTTTTATCAGTTTTTAACATCTAGGACATTCCCCTTTGACATATTTCAATCTCATTTGCATTATAATCTCAAGGGCGTATTCTTGAGTGAGCCATTAAGACTTTTGGATACCTCTCTACTTTTAGCTGAAAAACCCTAAAAGTGTAAGAGAGCCTCACATCAGAAAATATTTGGTTTAGGTTTGATAAGACTTTGTTTGGGAAACTTTATTTTTTTGAATTTCCTCAATGAGAAGACAACAAAAATTCTTTGAAAGAAGCTTGGAGAGATTCATTAGGCTAAATCATTGGTAAATAAGTTTTTACTGAGAAATAAGTTGTACTCTTTGAGGATAGAAGGAGGATCTATGACTGATCACTTGAATACCTTTAACATGCTTTTTCCCAATTGGGTTTTGTTCGTGTGAAGACAGAGGATGAGGATCATTATATGACACTATTGTGTTCTTTTCTAGACTCATGGGATCACCTTGTCATGTCCATTGGGAGTATCACTACCACCTTTAAGATGGATGCATTGGTTGCATCGTTTCTCTTCGAAGAGATGTGGGGAAAATATTTTAATATGGCTAAGGAGGCCCTTGTTGTTCATGGTATATTAAAAGAGAAAGGCAAGAACGAAAAGAAGTCAAAATCTAAATCCTCATCATATTAAAGAAGCCCCTTGTTTTGATGCTAAGTGGAGTTGGTGAACAAAAATTCTAATTTGAATTTATTTCTATTGCATGCTATCTAGTAAAAAAATCTCCTACCTATACATTTTTTGTTGATAAGACGGCAATGGAGGTGTGGTTGGGTAAGAATCCTTCAATGATGCATCTTAGAGTAATTGGCTGCAAGGCATATGCACATGTGTTAGATCAGAAGAAGTCTTAGTTGGAGAAAAAGGTAGTTAAGTGTCTCTTCATTGGCTATGGTGTCAATATGAAAGGGTACAAGATTTGGGATCTGGTGGCCAAGAATATTATGTACAATAGAAGTGTGATTTTCATAGAGTTGAAACCTTCTTTTTGTTATGCACCTTGAGAAAGAAGAGAAAAAAAATTCCATTCATGTTCCACAGACTTCAATGAAAAATATAGTATGTACACCTAATGGACCTAATGATGATGAGAGTTCTAGTAGCTCTAAAAATTCTAAAGGATAAGAAGAAAATCAACCATTGAGGAGGTCTACATGAGTTAGGCAACAACCAAAAGGGTTTAGTTATTCATTATTGATTCCAGTTGTATATTTGCTTTTATTTATAATATTGATGAGCCTAGAACTCTAAAAGAGGCTAGGCTACAAGTGATACAAATTCTAGGATGAAATCCATGGACAAAGAAATAACTACATTGAGAAAAAATAATGCATGGGATTTGGTACCTTTACCTAAAGGATGTAAACCCCTTGGATGTAAATGGGTGTTCAAGAAAAGGTTTTGTCAAAATGGCACTATTGAAAAGCACAAAGTATGGTTGGTCATGAAGGGGTATTCATAGGTGGAGGGAATTGATTATAGTGAAGTAATCTCTCTTGTAGTAAAGATGACATCTATTTAATTCCTATTATCAATTGTTATAGCTTATGATTTAGAAGTTGAGTATATGGATGTGAAGAAAACATTCCTTCATGGTGATTTGGAGGAGGAAATTTATGTCACATCCGGAGAATTATTACTTGAAGTCTTAGTTGTTAGCATATTTTGATGATTATTTATTTATTTTATGTTGATATTTATTTCCTACTAATTTCAAGTCATTTAGTGGGACCTACCAGTTGAGGTGGCATCCTACATGGAGATGATTGTATGACATGTAAGATACATTTGTGGAAGTAGGCATCCCATTTGGTGGACCCCATCATAGGCTAATTTGGTGGTATGCTTCATATTTTGTAAAGGTTCACTCTATGATGGATTATAACAATTTTCTATAACAATTTATGACAATGGAAGAGTTATGTATGAAAACTATGACAAGTTGGCCCTATGTGATTGAGGCACCTATGCATGTAAGGTGTTGCATGCATGTAGGTGTATTGCCTGTTTCAGGGATCCTATGTATGAGGAGATAGGCATTAGAAATGGTAAATATGAATCAGGTGGGTCCCAGTTATGACATTGCACTCCATGCAAGGTTGTTGCATGCATGCAAGTATTGTGCATGTCAAGGAGACTCGAGATAGGAATTCAAGTGTTGGATTCTTTCCATGTGGAAATCCTGGGAATTATCCATCTACTCTTGTGGAGTTGTATTTATTTGGTACTAATCCATTTTTCATAGTAGTATAGGTTTGAAGAATTCATGGTTATTGTTATGTTCCTAGAATTACTCCAAAAATATTGTTGCAATTGAAGACTCTAGAATAAGCTTAACTCTATGGTTGTATGCTACTTGTTTCAGATTACTGATAATACAAAGAGTTGTGTTTTTGGAGTGTGGGTTTTTTCTCCCAAAAGGGTTTTCCCCATGTAAATTTTATTGTGGTTTATCATGTTTTACATATTTTAATTAAGTAAATAAATGCACATCTAATAATTGTAACTAACAAGGTTTTGCAAGAAAAAAATGAATAATCTCCTCCACTTAGATAATTGGTGTAGGAAGTTGCTTCCACTTAACCAGTTTCAAATGATTTCCTTTAATTTTGTAATATGTGGTTTTGTGGAAGATGACTTTAATCATCTCCTTCTCAATTGTATGTTTAGTATTAGGAGTTAGAAATGGCTATGTAACAAATTCAATTGGAAGGGAAATTTTCCCAAAACCCTATTATAACATTTTCTTTCCTATCCTTCTCTTTTTTAGGAATCCACACATTCATACATCTAGCTAGTTATCCCCTCAATTCTTATTTGGAATATGTGGATTGAATGCAATAGAAATTTAAATAGCTCCATAAATTAAACTTAATTAATGACACAAATTACACATCAAAAAAATATAAAGATGGCACGTGCTCAACATACAAGATTCAAAATAAGAAATTATATTTAAATAAATGAAGTTAGAGTACAAGTGTCAATTATAAGGCATAACAAATGGGGACATTTCCCTTACAATAGATCTCTTGTTCAATAGCACAACTATGCTACATACTATAAATTTAGCCTTCTTGATAGGATTGTTTTGACCTTTGAAACTCCTTGGAACACCTCAAGGGTGAGAACATTGTGGGAGTGTGTTTTGCCCTACCACAAAGTGAATCACTTCCCTGGTATTCTTCTTGAAAGAAGAATTCATGACCCAGCACTAGGAAAAATAGCAAAGTAAAAATGAATAGGAGTAATGGAATATGTGTAGAAAATCATAAAAATATCTAATCATATCCCGAATATCAAAAAGGTTACACCAAAAACCTCATCATGTTGAATGCTTGTGCACATACATAATCAGTCATGAAGGCTACATGTAAGTGTACCATCAATGTTGCTAAGTCCATCATTTCTTGAAGCAACAAGTAAATCTTTGCAAGTTCTAGTTTGATAAAAGATAACATTTCTACATGCATGCAAACTTTTCAATAATCCTTTCATGAGTGTCTGTCAAGAAATGAAGTGGATCTAATGTATGAACTTGCAAGTTAAAGCACGGCAGTAATTAAAATACAATATTAAATAAAGAAGGTATAGCTTATGTATGTATGTATATACATACATATATGAGTATGCATGCTTAAACAGATAAATAACATTACCCTATTATCTCATATTCAACTATCATGAGAAGCCAAGCATTTCAATAGATGAAGCTAATTAGCCATAAAATCGCCAACCTATCATTTTCCCAAGAATTTTATTCCTTACCACATATATAATCAATTATCCATGACGAAGTCTCAAATATGATCAACAAATGATTGTTCAAGTCCATAAATACTCAACTAGAATTTAATATGCCTCTACATGACTATACAATCTTACCATCTACTGAATTTGATATGAAAGAATTCATTATATAACATTTTCTTCAATTGAAAGATCTTATTTCAATTTATCCTCAAATCATGAAACTTCATACTAATTAAATTATTCATTGAACGAATCTATCTCGTTAAACAACTTGAGATAAATTATCGCATAATATTCATACTAAAAATCACAATTTTTCATAAAACTTATCTCGAAGTAATCTAGGTTATAACTTAATTTTAGCTCTAATGAATTTTACAAGTTTATATCTATGTTTGGTTTGAGGTCATCCTACCTAACAACATATCACCTACCTTGTATTCCAATATATCCTCTTTCTATTATTTCATTATGTCTTATCTTTAATACTATTTATAAAGATCAATAAATGTATATATATATCAACAAATGACAATTAAATACATTAATATTTTCCTTGAATTCAAGAGGAAGATCTTAATATTATTAAATGGAAATCTATATATATTAGTATCATCTTAATTAAATAAGGGATATAATTCTACTTTAACCATGGTGGCTTCCATTCAATACCAACAACATAATTTTTATTGAATGATAATGACCATTTTAATATAACCGGTCAAGCATAAAATGAATCTTGGAAATGCTTTTGCGAATTTAATCTTTTACTCGAGGAAAAACAAGGAGAACATTGGGTCATGAATTTATGGGGGTCAAAGTTTGAAGAGAAGGGTTTGAATCTCGAGGTGATCATTTCGGTTCAAGTTGGTGGAACCTGATGCAGAGTGGCAGGGGAAGCAATACCTTTTTCCAATAGCTTCTCTAAATGCACACATCAACTTCACTATTCCTTCCAACAAGAAACTTGATCACCCAACTCAACTCACACAACCAGACATGTTTGAAGGACTTGGGGATGCTGTGTACACTCTCAAAATGTCAAAACAAGACCAAATAACCTGACTTTACACTCAAAAACTCCCATTCTTTCATCACTCTTACACAAGCCCATGCAACCTTGCAACATTGCCAAATAGGACAGTCAAAATAAAAACTTATTAAAGGCATTAACCAGACAATGAAATCAGGTTTTAGACTTCTAACAAGATCCCCCACAAGTTCCCAAAAGCACAGGATCAAACACCCAAAGCAAATGTATCAAAAGATTGATTTACAAGCCATAAACAAGGCTTAACTAGGCATGTACAAGGAAGCTTTCAACTTGTCAAGGCACACCCCAACACCCATAATTCCTTTAAAAGACTCCAACAGGTTCCCCAAGACCCTTTTCACATGTTTCATTCATTCTATTTCTTTAAAATACTCAGAAATCAAAAGAAAAGCTTACAAATGATCATTTTTTGGACTGTTTCAAGGTAAAACCAGACCTAGGGCATCACATAACTTTTGCAAAACTCCATTTTTCAATATGAAACAAATTTCAGAATGTAAAAGAGTCCTAAATCTACCAATCCACCAGTTTTTATATTTTTCCCATGGTGGAAATGGGAATTACATCCATTTTGGTGACCAAACCCTTGTTTTGCAAGATTTCAGACCCACTTTCACTAAAATTGATGTAACTTATTCAATTCTTAATGAAAACGACAAAAATCACCACCAAAAGAAAGTAGATTCTTCCCTCTTTCAAAAAATTTCAATTTGGAGCCTGTACAATGATGTACCAGACCGTACCAAGCACGGGATCAAGAAAAAATGTTGTAAAAAAATAGAAAAAACAAAGTTTTCTTCTTATTAAATGCTTCAAAACTTCAAAACTGCCAACAACAGCCCAACCTCGACCCAACGGAGGCTTCTTAAACTTGTTTCCCATCATTTACAACTGCCCTCAACTGATTTTTGAAGGAGGGAACCATTAGTTAATGAAATTACATCATTAATGCTGATTTTACGCCAAATTTCCTTATGACAACTTTGCATTTTGAAGCAACTTTGCAATCCTAAAGACCTAAGACCTTAGCAACCATTCAAATAACATTGAAACAGCCTTATTACATTTTCAAGACCCCAAACCTTGCACAATTACATAAAAATTCACATTTTTGCCTTCAAAGGCTACAAAAGCAACTTTTAGTGCAAGATTGCATTGTTGCATATTTTGACTCAAAACTCAAAAACTCACCCTAGATCTTGCTCAATGGTCTTGATTGACCTTATTAATGACTAAAAGACTCAAAAATACTAATTATAACCTCCTAACAACAAATTTTCATTAAATGAGCGAAAATGGAGGATGAGGTGTAGGTGCTCTTGCACCATACACCCCCCCTAGAAAAGACTCATGCCTCATGAGTTGTGTTTGATAGAACTATCTCCAAGCTTCAAACAAGGTCCACTGATCCAAAAATCCACTCCATTGGTTCATGTAAACTGGAACTGCAAACAGCCCTGCACTTCTAGCATTTTGGAATGCATTGATACATGCATTTTCCCTCTTCTCTGTCCTCAGACCTGCAAACAGTCTTTTATATTTTCCCTGAGCAAGATTGAATTGTTTATTGTGTTTTTCACCTGCATACAAACAAGGATTAGTAACGCTATGATATTTTTTGTTTCCTTTGTCACCTTCATGCGTGCAACTATCTTTTTGTCCCTGTTTTCCTTGTCTTTCACTCACTGCCTCATCAAGTTGTTTTGCCACTGTCAAATCAGACTTATGTACTGTACTTCCTGCAAAATTTGTTTGTTTATCAGACCTGGTCTTAACTATAGGGCATTCAATGGTTCCTCCTAACACATTCTCATGCAAACTCACTGTCCTCACCTTCTTTACCTCTGTATTTTCCTTTACATCTGTTATCCCTGTATTTTCAGTGTTAGAATTGATTACATGATCAGAATATTTGTTTTCCTTTATCACATTTATAGTTTCCTTCTTGCCACACATTATTACTTTTGCCTTACCTTTGATATCTTCTACAAGAGGAGTTAACACAAAAGAATGACCATCTTGAACTATGGTGTAAATATTTTCCCTACCATCATACAATGCCCTCTTGTCATATTGCCAAGGTCTGCCTAATAAGAGATGACAACAGTCCATTGGAAGAACATCACACAAAACACTATCATGATAACCACCAATTTGAAAATCCACTATAGCCTTTTCATTCACCAACAAAGATTGATCATCAGTTAACCATGAGATTTTATAGGGACATTCATGAGGAATCTTTTTCAATCCTAACTTATTGACCATTTCACATGACACCATGTTTTCAGTTGATCTAGAATCAATGACTACTCTACATACCTTGTCCTTGCACTTACAATTTGTCTTGAAGAGACTTTTCCTTTGCAAAGGTGCTTCCTCTTTTGCTGCCTTCAAGATTATTTTTCTCACCATCAACATTTCCCCAACCTCAAGATCTGCATTCCTACTTGGAGAACAATTACTTTCACACTCCTCTTCCTATACCAATTGTGCTCTTCTATCAATCTTCTTATCTCCACTAGAAGAACTACCAACCCTCTCAGGACACTTCCATGAAGGATGGCCAAATTCATTGCATGTGTAGCATCTTCCTGCAAAATCATTAGAACCTCTACCAATACCAAACCTTCCTCTACCTCTAAAACCAAAACCACCTCTAGAATCATTGTGATCTTTACCTTTGTTTGCTCCTTGATCTTCATTTGGCTGCTTTGATGTAGAAGGTATTCCTCCTCCTCTTGCACTAGGACCACCTCTTCCTCTTACTGCTTTCTCTTGTCTCCTTTTAAGCTTCTCCTCCACCCTGATTGCCATTTGATAACAATCCTCTACACTCCTAGGGTTAGCCAAAACCAATTCATCCTGTATATTAAGCCTCAAACCACCAATATACCTATCAATTTTTTCATCTTCATTCTCATGATGACTAGACCTCAAACTTAATTTATAAAACTCCTCAGTATAGGACTTAATATCCATTTCCCTTTGCCTCAAACTTTGCAATTTTTTAAACATTTGAATTTGGTGATCTTTGGGTAAGAATTTACCTTTGAGTTTAGATATCATCTTGTCCCATGATGTGATTTTAGACTTTCCTTGTTTCCTCCTCTCAGACTGAAAGTAATTCCACCATACCAAAGCATGACCCTGCAACTTAGTCTTTGCAATCCTTATTCTTTGCTCCTCGGGAACTTCTTCACATTCAAAATGGTTATCTAATGCAGCAATCCAATCAAGTAGTTCTTCATCATTTAGACTACCACCATATTTAGAAACATCAAGTTTTACCTTAGGCTTGTCACCTTTCACTACCTTCAACAACTTTGCCATTCTTTGGTCTTCTGGATCAAGTTCTTCTTCCATGTCTTCAAACTCCTCATCTTCCTCTTCTTTTGGCTCACTCTCTTCAGCATCTCTTCTCTTGTTTGTCTCCAGGGCTATGACTCTCTCTTCCAACTCTTTGAGTTCTCTTGCATGCCTTTCCTTCATCTCCCTCATCTCTTTAGCCATATCTTTGCTCTTTGGAGGCATCTTGTCAACCTTTCTTGTTCTTCAACCTGCAAAATACAAACCAAAACCTACTCCCTGCTCTGATACCACTATGATGCAGAGTGGCAGGGGAAGCAATACCTTTTTCCAATAACTTCTCTAAATGCACACATCGACTTCACTATTCCTTCCAACAAGAAACTTGATCACCCAATTCAACTCACACAACCAGAAATGTTTGAAGGACTTGGGGATGCTGTGTACACTCTCAAAATGTCAAAACAAGACCAAATAACCTGACTTTACACTCAAAAAATCCCATTCTTTCATCACTCTTACACAAGCCCATGCAACCTTGCAACATTGCCAAATAGGACAGTCAAAATAAAAAATTATTAAAGGCATTAACCAGACAATGAAATCAGGTTTTAGACTTCTAACAAGATCCCCCACAAGTTCCCAAAAGCACAGGATCAAACACCCAAAACAAATGTATCAAAAGATTGATTTACAAGCCATAAACAAGGCTTAACTAGGCATGTACAAGGAAGCTTTCAACTCGTCAAGGCACACCCCAACACCCCTAATGCCTTTAAAAGACTCCAACAGGTTCCCCAATACCCCTTTCACATATTTCATTCATTCTATTTCTTTAAAATACTCAGAAATCAAAAGAAAAGCTTACAAATGATCA
>VDFB02000008.1:370183412-370230513 GCA_007258455.2 Sequoia sempervirens | reverse complement strand
CTCTCCCTCCCTCTCTCCCACTCTCTACCACCCTCTCCCTCCCTCTCTCCAACTCTATCCCACTCTCCCACCCTCTCCGACCTTATCCCACTCTCTCAGGTCACTCTCTCACACACTAACTCCATCTATCTCTCTCCCCTATACCCTTAACCATGAAACCCTAAACCCTTATAACCCTCTACCATAAACCCTTAACCCTTAAAACCTCTACCATATACCCTAAACCCTAAAACTTTAACCCTTAAACCTTCTACCATCTACCATTAACCCTTAGGTCTATGTGTACACAAATCAGATATCTGTTTTAAATCAGATATCCAATTTGTAAAAAGCATATATATACAAAATTTATCGTTGTTTTAAAGTAACGGTCTACAAATCAGATATCCAATTTGAAATGAATATCCGATTTGTAGACCGTTACTTTAAAACAACGATAAATTTTGTATATATATGCTTTTTACAAGTAATGGTCTACAAATCAGATATCCATTTGAAACAAATATCCGATTTGGAAAACTAGGATTGGTGTTCGCTTTGGTGGTGTGTACTGACACCCAAACCTAAAAAAAGTCAACACGGTATTTTTGCATTTTTGGGTCGATGAAAGACATGTTTTTTTCCTCATTGCCACTTTTTGGCCCACCATTATCCTACACATCCCATATAGGAAAAATATGGCAAGAACATTCAAAACGATTGAGATGGAGAATTTTAATGGTGGTAATTTTGAGTTGTGGAAGGTAAAATGGAAGATATGCTCATAGATAGAGATCTATGGGCTGCAATATCTAGTGTCAAACCTACCATCATGGCTAAAGAAAATTGGGAGTTGATGCATCAAAAAGCTAAGGGTTTTTTAGCATAGAAAATGTATCTCTTTACATTTTCACACTTTTTTGGACCCTCCTTATTCAAATTTATGCTTCTTTATGCATTAAATGATCTTTTTTCCCCACTTTTGAATCAAATATTATTTTAATTCAAAAGTTAGTTTTTCCCTCTTCTTCTATAAGTAAATAATTATTTCAATTATTTAATTATCCCTTCCCTCTCCATTAAATAATTGCTTTTAATTATTTAATGCTTAAAACTCCACCTTTCCTCTATAATCAAATAATTATTTTTAATTATTTAATTATCCAATTATTTTCCCTCGCCTTTCTTTTTAAATAAATAAAATTAATATTTTATTTATTTCTCCTATGTTGGCCACCTAAATTAAATAATTTTTATTATTTAATTTTCTCCAACAACCTCTTTTTTTGTGCCAATCTTATCTTCCACCTCAAGTCTTTATCTATCCATGTCTTTATTCTCTCAATTAACCTCCACCCTTGATTAAATTATTTTCTAATTTAATCTTCTCCATTGATCGTGATACTTATTCTAGCTATTCACTTAACTCTCCTCTATAAAAGGAGACCTTTCATCCATCCATTATCCAAGTATCATCAAGCTTGCATGTTGTCAAGTCAATTCATCACTTCTAAGGCATTCAAGAGCAAGATTCTTCATCAATTGTTGCAGCAATTCAAGATCCATCATCATGGTAAGTTTCTAATTGCAATTTTTTCATGTTTCATACTTCATTATTTTATCATTTTGATTTAATTACCTAAATAGGGTTTGACCAAGGCAAACCCCCAATCCCTAACAATCAACATTTTCTCTCTCTTTCCTTGTGTGATTGTAGATTTAGGTATTTTGAAGGCTTGGAAATTTTTGAAGAATAGGCTTCAAACTTATTAGTGTCATCTCCTTATTGGAAAGGTCAAAATCCACACAAAAAATCACTTACAGCCTCAGAAATCATGGTTTTGAATCCATACACCTGGACGAATAGAAAGAGTAGACTAAGAGCTACATATTCCACTTTTGAGTTTTTAGAAAAGCCAAAGTGGACTCATACGCCATCAGTGGTGTATGAGTCCCACTATACCTATTTTTTTAGAAATTTTTGCAAATTCGGATACCCATTTGGCTGAAATAGGCTCCAATGT
This sequence comes from Sequoia sempervirens, assembly GCA_007258455.2. Classification (NCBI taxonomy): domain Eukaryota; kingdom Viridiplantae; phylum Streptophyta; class Pinopsida; order Cupressales; family Cupressaceae; genus Sequoia; species Sequoia sempervirens. The sequence goes on along the minus strand of VDFB02000008.1, from coordinate 370,228,510 downwards.
AATTTTCCAAAACTAGGACTAAGTCACCCAGCTTAGTGTATGAGTCCTAGTGGGCTTCAACAGTGAATTCTTTAGGATTCTAGAGCTCCTTTCCATCACTTTCCAGTTTCTAGGTGCAAACTTTTGATTTCATAAGTTTCTATTACAGTTTGTTTGCATTTCTAGGTCATTTTGCATATCTCAACGTGTTTTCAAACATCTTGCATTTTCCAAGTTTCGCATTAGTTGTGAACCCCTTTTATCAGTTTTCAACATCTAGGACATTCCCCTTTGACATATTTCAATCTCATTTGCATTAAAATCTCAAGGGCTTATTCTTGAGTGAGCCATTAAGACTTTTGGATACCTCTCTACTTTTAGGTGAAAAACCCTAGAAGTGTAAGAGAGCCTCACATCCAAAAATCTTTGGTTTAGGTTTGATAAGACTTTGTTTGGAAAACTTTTTTTTTTAATTTCCTTAAAGATAAGACTACAAAAATCCTTTGAAAGAAGCTTGGAGAGATTCATTAGGCTAAATCATTGGTAAATAAGTTTTTACTGAGAAATAAGTTGTACTCTTTGAGGATAGAAGGAGGATCTATGACTGATCACTTGAATACCTTTAACATGCTTTTTCCCAATTGGGTTTTGCTGGAGTGAAGACAAAGTATGAGGATCATTATATGACACTATTGTCTTCTTTTCTAGACTCATGGGGTCACCTTGTCATGTCCATTGGGAGTATCACTACCACCTTTAAGATGGATGCATTGGTTGCATCATTTCTCTTTGGAGAGATGTGGGGAAAATATTTTAATATGGCTAAGGAGGCCCTTTTTTTTCATGGTATATTAAAAGAGAAAGGAAAGAAGGAAAAGAAGTCAAAATCTAAATCCTCATCATATTAAAGAAGGCCCTTGTTTTGATGCTGAGTGGAGTTGGTGAACAAAAATTCTAATTTGAATTTATTGCTACTGCATGCTATCTAGTAAAAAAATATCCTACATGTACATTTTTTGTTGATAAGACACCAATGGAGGTGTGGTTGGGTAAGAATCCTTCGATGATGCATCTTATAGTATTTGGCTACAAGGCATATGCACATGTGTCAGATCAGAAGAAGTCTTAGTTGGAGAAAAAGGTAGTTAAGTGTCTCTTCATTGGCTATGGTGTCAATATTAAAGGGTACAAGCTTTGGGATCTAGTGGCCAAGAATATTATGTACAATAGAAGTGTGATTTTCATAGAGTTGAAACCTTCTTTTTTGTTATGCACCTAGAGAAAGAAGAGAAACAAAAGTCCATTCATGTTCCACTAACTTGAATGAAAAATAAAGTATGTACACCTGATGGACCTAATGATGATGAGAGCTCTAGTAGCTCTAAAAATTCTAAAGAATAAGAAGAAAATCAACCATTGAGGAGGTCTACATGAGTTAAGCAACAACCAAAAAGGTTTAGTTATTCATTATTGATTCCAGTTGTATATTTGCTTTGATTTATAATATTGATGAGCCTAGAACTCTAAAAGAGGCTAGGCTATAAGTGATACAAATTCTAGGATGAAATCCATGGACGAAGAAATCACTACATTGAGAAAAAATAATACATGGGATTTGGTACCTTTACCTAAAGGATGTAAACCCCTTGGATGTAAATGGGTGTTCAAGAAAAGGTTTTGTCAAAATGGCACTATTGAAAAGCAAAAAGTATGGTTGGTCATGAAGGGGTATTCATAGGTGGAGGGAATTGATTATGGTGAAGTATTCTCTCTTGTAGTAAAGATGACATCTATTTAATTCCTATTATCACTTCTTACAGCTTATGATTTAGAAGTTGAGTATATGGATGTGAAGAAAACATTCCTTCATGGTGATTTGGAGGAGGAAATTTATGTCACATCCGGAGAATTATTACTTGAAGTCTTAGTTGTTAGCATATTTTTATGATTATTTATTTATTTTATGTTGATATTTATTTCCTACTAATGTCAAGTCATTTAGTGGGACCTACCAGTTGAGGTGGCATCCTACATGGAGATGATTGTATGACATGTAAGATACATATGTGGAAGTAGGCATCCCATTTGGTGGACCCCATCAAAGGCTAATTTGGTGGTATGCTTCATATTTTGTAAAGATTCACTCTATGATGGATTATAACAATTGTCTATGACAAGTTATGACAATGGAAGAGTTATGTATGAAAACTATGACGTGTTGGCCCTATGTGATTGAGGCACCTATGCATGTAAGGTGTTGCATCCATGCAGGTGTATTGCATGTTTCAAGGATCCTATGTATGAGGAGATAGGCATTAGAAATGGTAAATATGAATCAGGTGGGTCCCAGTTATGACATTGCACTCCATGCAAGGTTGTTGCATGCATGCAAGTATTGTGCATGTAAAGGAGACTTGAGATAGGAATTCAAGTGTTGGATTCTTTCCATGTGGAAATCCTAGGAATTATCCATCTACTCTTGTGGAGTTGTATTTATTTGGTACTAATCCATTTTTCATAGTAATATAGGTTTGAAGAATTCATGATTATCTTTATGTTCCAATTACTCCAAAAATATTGTTGCAATTGAAGACTCTAGAATAAGCTTAACTCTAAGGTTGTATGCTACTTGTTTCAGATTACTGATAATACAAAGAGTTGTGTTTTTGGAGTGTTGGTTTTTTCTCCCAAAAGGGTTTTCCCCATGTAAATTTTATTGTGGTTTATCATGTTTAGCATATTTTAATTAAGTAAATAAATTTGCATCTAATAATTGTAACTAACAAGTTTTTGCAAGAAAAAAATGCATAATCTCCTCCACTTAGATAATTGGTGTAGGAAGTTGCTTCCACTTAACCATTTTCAAATGATTTCCTTTAATTTTGTAATATGTGGTTTTGTGGAAGATGACTTTAATCATCTCCTTCTCAATTTTATGTTTAGTATTAGAAGTTAGAAATGGCTATGTAACAAATTCAATTGGAAGGGAAATTTTCCCAAAACCCTATTATAACATTTTCTTTCCTATCCTTCTCTTTTTTAGGAATCCACACATTCATACATCTAGCTAGTTATCCCCTCAATTCTTATTTGGAATATGTGGATTGAATGCAATAGAAATGTAAAGACCTCCATAAATTAAACTTAATTAATGACACAAATTACACATCAAAAAAAATATAAAGATGACACATGCTCAACATACAGGATTCAAAATAAGGAATTATATTTAAATAAATGAAGTTAGAGTACAAGTGTCAATTATAAGGCATAAAAAATGGGGACATTTCCCTTGCAATAGACCTCTTGTTCAACAGAAAGACTATACTACATACTATAACTTGAGCCTTCTTGATAGGATCGTTCTGACCTTTGAAACTCCTTTGAACACCTCAAGGGTGAGAACATTGTGGGAGTGCGTTCTACCCTACCACAAAGTGAATCACTTCCCTGATATTCTTCTTGAAAGAAGAATGCCCGACCCAACACGAGGAAAAATAGAAAAGTAAAAATGAATAGGAGTAATGGAATATGTGTAGAAAATCATAAAAAATATCTAATCATATCCTGAATATCACAAAGGTTGCACCAAAAACCTCATCATGTTGAATGCTTGTGCACATACATAGTCAATCATGAAGGCTACATGTAAGTGTACCATCAATGTTGCTAAGTCCATCATTTCTTGAAGCAACAAGTAAATCTTTGCAAGTTCTATTTTGATAAAAGATAACATGTCTACATGCATGCAAACTTTCCAATAATCTTTTCATGAGTGCCTGTCAAGAAATGAAGTGGATCTAATGTATGAACTTGCAAGTTAAAGCACAGGAGTAATTAAAATACAATATTAAATAAAGAAGGTATAGATTATGTATGTATGTATATACATACATATATGAGTATGCATTCTTAAGTAGATAAATAACATTACCCTATTATCTCATATTCAACTATCATGAGAAGCCAAGAATTTCAATAGATGGAGTTAATTAGCCATAAAATTGCCAGCCTATCATTTTCCCAAGAATTTTATTCCAAGTACCACATATATAATCAAATATGATCAAAAAATGATTGTTCAAGTCCATAAATACTCAACTATAATTTAATATGCCTCTACATGGCTATACAATCTTACCATCTACTGAATTTGATATGAAAGAATTCATTATATAACATTTTCTTCAATTGAAAGATATTATTCCAATTTATCCTCAAATCATGAAACTTCATACTAATTAAATTATTCATTGAACGAATCTATCTCGTTAAACAACTTGAGATAAATTATCGCATAATATTCATTTTAAAAATCACAATTTTTCATAAAACTTATCTCGAAGTAATCTAAGTTATAACTTAATTTTAGCTCTAATGAATTTTACAAGTTTATATCTATGTTTGGTTTGAGGTCATTCTACCTAATGACATATCACCTACCTTGTATTCCAATACATCCTCTTTATATTATTTCATTATGTCTTAAATATTTAATACCATTTATAAAGATCAATATATATATATATATATATATATCAACAAATGACAATTAAATACATTAATGTTTTCCTTGAATTCAAGAGGAAGATCTTAATATTATTAAATGACAATCTATATATATTAGTATCATCTTAATTAAATAAGGGATATAATTCTACTTTAACCAAGGTGGTTCCATTCAATACCAACAACATAATTTTTATTGAATGATAATGACCATTTTAATATAACTGGTCAACCATAAAATGAATCTTGGCAATGCTTTTGTGAATTTAAGCTTTTGCACGAGGACATCCAAGGAGAACATTGGGTCATGAATTTATGGGGGTCAAAGTTTGAAGAGAAGGGTTTGAATCTCATGGTGATCATTTCGGTTCAAGTTGGTGGAACCTTTGGATGTATAGTCTGAAGAACTTACAAATTAAGACTGACATCAGAAGAGTAGTTTGGTTCATTTTGTTCTATTGGAGATAATAATCCTAACAACTTATCCAATTTCCCTGTTGTACCTGATAGCACCGTATCCTCTACTTAGCAGTCTACCTCTCAACATTAAAGACCAGCACTAAAGGAAAATCTCATTTGTGTATTTGAAGGGTTGTTACTTGACATGCAAGTAAAGCTTCTAAAAATGTATTCTATTTACTTTACATGCGGGTCAAGCTTCTCCTCACCGTAGATGTTTGGTTTTCTATTTATTGTAATCACTTTGTTATTGCTAAGTACTCTCTCAGCAGAGTCTAGCTCCACAAAGCTGTAGGAAATTTAAGTTTATGTAATGTTTTTTATATGATCAATATAAGATATTATTTTTGTGCTTTTTGTTTTATCTTGTTGTTGCCATTCCTTGATATGGTATCAGAGTTGCTAGAAGTCCAGGTTGCATAAGCCTCTTCATATTTAAATGGAGAGGAGGTAGATCGAGTTAAGGAAGCTAAAGTTACTGCAAGAAAAGCCAGTTGTGGCCTGCCATTTGAAGCAAATTTGTGTAAGACTCTTCACATTGTAATGGAGAGTAGAAGTCAAACTTCTTGTTGTAGATGTCATTGTCATTTAGCAAGGAAGGAGGAATCGAGGGTTCTAAAGAACCTCAGGCTTAAAGAGAAGTTACAGTTGTTGAAATTTGGAGACCGATCAAAATATAAAGCCACAGGCGAGGAAGATAGATCGTGGTCTGAAGGAAGGCCAGTACATGAAAGTATAGAAATCACCATAGCATTCGTTGAAGAAGAGTAGCTGCAGCTGATTGAATGTTGTCATAAGTTGCTGCAAAATAAAGATCATGGGAATCGAAGGTGGAGTGATAATAAAGGAGATATATTCATTTGTTATGGATTCTGCAGTTAATGCCTAAAGTCTGAAGTTATAGAGGTGAAGCTCCATATCGGTATCAAGAGGAAATCGTAGAATATTCCAAGGAGAAAATCTCCATGGTGATATGAAGTTGTAAAAGAAAAGAAATTTGTAAAGGGATTCATAAATAAAGGTCTTTGAAGAAGAGAGGTCGATGTTGGCATCGATGGTGAAGGCTGCCTCATAATACTTGAAAGTCATTTTGTTAAAGAGTGAAGATGGGAAGTCATTTTTTGTAAAGGAGTTTGTTCGCAGCCATCAAGAAGAGAAGAGGCTGCCCCTATTGGTCAAAGCAAAAATTTGGAGACCAAACTGCCGCAAAAAGAAAAGGTCTCAAGAAATTCATAGCTATCAAAAATGAGATTGTTGTTTTTCAATGAAGAGGAGCTGTCGAAGAAAAGGTTAAAGTTTGTTTGATGAAAAGGCTAGTTTCTGTTAAAACACAAAATAAATCTGTAGAGTTTTTCCTTGGAGTAGTTTTTGAAGAGAAGCCTTTGAAGAACAATGTAAGAAAGGAGTGTTAAAATTAATTTCGACTCCTAATGCCTCCTGACCATGCATTTTGAACTCCTAAAGGTACATTTCCTGCTCCTGATAGCTTATGAAGCTGACTGAGAAGCCACATACAGAAAGAAAGAAAAGGTCAGTTGTAGAATTTGATGTTAAAAATTGTGGGAACAGTTTTTTGAAGTATAGTTTTGGTGAAAGGAAGGTCATAATCTCAAAAAATTAGAGGATGTCATAGCAAGTTGTTTTGTAGTAGTCGAAGTTGTCTAAGTGTCTAGGTTGAGAGAGAGTTAGATTGAGAACATATTAAAGTCTGTTGAACAAAGTAAGGAGAGGTGTTGACAAAGGAGATCAAAAAATTAGAGGATACTAGTATGCATTAGTTTCCCCATCATGTGAGTTTGTGGTAATCTGAAACCACTTGAATGCAAGGTTTGTGGTTGGAAAATCCTACTAGGATCCCCGAGCACCAGCAGTGTGACTCTATGGGAGGTGTTGAAAAAAAAAAATGTGTCTCACACCTGAACCTACAATGGACTGGTTACAAAGTTGGCTAGAGCTCATGGGTAGAGAATCCCAACAGTAAAATGGGATTTCCTAGGTTTGATTCTTAGAAGTTAGAGATTGAAGATTGTAGATGCCGAAACATTAGTGAAAGAGACCAAGAAAGAAATCAGAATTCGTAGTTGTGAGGGGGAGTGTTGGAGATAATAATCCCAACAACTTATTCAATTTTCCTATTGTACCTGACAGCACCGTATCCTCTACTCAGCAGTCTACATCTCAGCATTAAAGACCAGCATTAAAGGCAAATCCCATTTGTGTATTCGAAGGGTTGTTACTTGACGTGCAGGTCAAGCTTCTAGAAATGTATTATATTTACTTTACTTGCGGGTCAAGCTTCTCCTCACCGTAGATGTTTGGTTTTCTATATATTGTAATCACTTTGTTATTGCTTAAGTACTTTCTCAGCAGAGTCCAGCTCCACAGAGCTGTAGGAAATTATAAGTTTATGTAATGTTTTTTATATGATCAATATAAGATATTATTTCTGTGTTTTCTGTTTTATCCTTCCGCTGCCATTCCTTGACATGTTCGAGGGTCAAGAAAAGGAAAATAAAAGAAGAGAAAGCTCAAAAGTTTTGGTCTGATAAAGAGTTTAATGTATAGACATGCATGCAAAATGCAGAGACAAAATCGAGGCATAATGACTACTTGGCAGCGTTCCTTAGCATGGTGAATATTGGCGACGCTAAGTGAAACAAATTGAAACATAGACATGCACCTTAATAATGCGCTCTGGATCAGATATCCAACAATAACTAAGGGACAACATTCATGGAGAATATTGGTGTTGCGAAGTGAAGCAAACAGAAGATTGTGCGCCACAATAGATTCTAGTAATATCGAAAGGACATCCATCAAAACAAGCAGCAATAATTGTCATATGTCGTAATTACAAGTGCCCTGCTAAACATACTTGAGAATGTGGATGCAAGAATAAGGCAAGAAAATTATTCTAAAAAGGCCTCAAAGGAATATGATATCAAGAAATTTCGTGATTGCAGGGTATGCACACAGTGGATTGGATGAAGAGGCTTTAGAAACTTTCTGCACAAGACATATGAGTATGCTTTCCAAGTGCAGTATGATATATCACAGGCTTTCAATCAAAGAGAAGAAGATATATATAACCCAGAATAAAATCGATTCTCTGTGAACTAGCAAAAGCCTCATCTAGATAAATAAAACGGTTTGAATTTTATGGTATTTATCATACTTTCGATCAAGCATTATAAAATAAAGACAAAAGGAAAGATATAGATGTCTCATAGGCTATGTTTTCTCCACGAGTGCTTCAACCACTTTAAAGCATGGGGCATTTTTCCATCTGGATTCACAAAAAAACTTTAAAAGAAAAGAGTTGAACCGCAATCTATCACCTTTCAAACACTGCTTCTATCTATTCAATGTAAGATAATGAAAGTATATCTGAAAATATCGTTCTAATGCTTCAAAAGATTGAAGTCATTTGGTCGCGTAGATATTAAATGGACTAAGCAGGTTGGGGAAAGCTATCCGTCAGTATATTTCTGACATGGATCGATTTAATAACAATCAACAAATCAGACAAATGCCCTACAAACAGGTTACGAAAGAAAGGTGAAAGTAGGTACAAGTTGTAACCAAGATTAGAGCATTCGTAGTCGAAGGATCTTCATAGAAACATTTATTGGATAGTTACAAGTCGCGTTACAGGCTTCATGATCAAATGGAGACCTCTACCAAATGCCCGCCTAACCCAAGGAAATGGTTTTTATAAAGGAATGAAAGATAAATCGTTGAAGAATGTTTTCTAGATAGCTCTAAACTGACCAATATACCTTCTATTCCTTGTTGATGTTTCTATTTCCGTTTCAAAGGGTCGACTTGCAGAGATTTGAGTCTTTCTATCGATCTCCTATCCAAATGTACCTTACTCCTTTTTCTGAGTTTCCATGTTTTTTTCAAAATTCCGTATGTCCTCACTTTCTTTCTTTTTTCGCATGCCATGCAGATATCTTTCTCCCATTAAATTGTAGGCCCACATGCAAGCTTATTTTAACCGTTATATGCCAGAATACATGATAAAACCATGCGAGCTTAAATTTGATGGCCGTATGGCCGTATTTAATCATTTTAGCTGTAAAATACAATTAAAATTGTAGGAACACTGTATCACTTGAAAGGAAAAATTTTAGTTAATCTGTCAAAATTTCTATGTAATTATTTCTATATATGTTTTTTCAATCTACATATATTTTTCTTAAAATAGATAACCTTTAATGTTTGAAAGGCAACTTCAAATGAATGACCGTGACAAAAAAATTGCTTGACAAGCAGGGTCGACCATCAAATTTAAGTCCTGGACCCATGCAAGGTAATGCCCTCTCCATCAAGATTCATTAAAACATTTATTGGATAGTTACAAGTCGCGTTACACCTCTACAGGCTTCATGATCAAATGGAGACCTCTACCAAATGCCCGCCTAACCCAAGGAAACGGTTTTTATAAAGGAATGAAAGATAAATCGCTGAAGAATGTTTTCTAAATAGCTCTAAACTGACCAACATACCTTCTATTCCTTGTTGATGTTTCTATTTCCGTCTCAAAGGGTCGACTTGCAGAGATTTGAGTCTTTTTATCGATCTCCTATCCAAATGTACCTTACTCCTTTTTCTGAGTTTCCATGTTTTTTTCAAAATTCCGTATATCCTCACTTTCTTCCTCTTTTCGCATGCCATGCAGATATCTTTCCCCCATTAAATTGTAGGCCCACATGCAAGCTTATTTTAACCGTTATATGCCAGAATACATGATAGACATGCAAGGTAATGCCCTCTCCATCAAGATTCATTAAAACACTATTTAAGAGTTTTCATACAAGGCAGTTACACAAGCCATTTCATTTAATTTCTAGTTAAAATTTTATTCATTTTTGCATCTTTATATTTAACGATTGCATTAAATGCAATTTATTTTACTATTTGAGTGCTAATTTAATAACTTCAAGTATTTTTCATGGAGTCCATTTTTAAAATAACTTGTTTAAATAACTTTCTTTGCTTGTGTCATTAAATAGTTATATTTTATCTTATTAAAGATAAATAAATAAAATTATTGATATTCAACCATTGTTAGCAATAGAGCTCTCTTCCCTATTGTTCAATTTACCTATAAATAAAATAAAATGATTATAAGGAATTTTTTTTCATTTTCAATAAAAATGTTCATGTAATTATAATTATTTACTAATTAATTTTATGCACATGAAAAAACAAGATATAACAAGAAAAATCTTTAAAAAATAATATCGAGCAATTAAAATTTATAATAAAATAATCAAAATTTTAAGATTCTAAAGTATCCATGGTAGTAGTCCTCAACTCTACAACTCACCTCAAGTCATTTTATAGTTAGAATTTTTTTCTCTTGAAGAATTGACCACTACTCAAACCCCCCCCTCCCCCGCCCCCCCGCCTTCGGAAGATTGATCATTGGTGTTAAGGTAAAATTGGATAATTAAAGGTTAAATGGGTGCCTCCACCTCCCTTTAATAGAAATTTGAACTTTGAGGGTGCTTATTGGGGAAATCAAAGACTTTTGGGGGTAGGATGCATGATTATGGACAAATTTAGTAACTTGTTAAAGGGTAAATAAATCAAACTAACCATCAATAAAAATAATGAGGCTAAAGCATAAATGTATGCCAATATGGTTTGTAAATAGTGTGAAGCATTTTTTCCTTGATCATTTTTTATTTTAGGCTTGTATATATTTTCGGCTTCGGATGTGTCGCACTCAAGCAGAGTTGTCGGAAAGGTGTACAATGCACCATGTAGTGGTTGTGTGACTTTCATTTTTTGCCTTCCTTTCTAGAGAGATTCGGGACACATGTCAACTCATCGGAGATTTTCTCAAAGAGCTATATTCATGAGTTTGAGAGTTTCCACTTGTTTGACATGTCATCTCTTCACTACAAGCAGTTTGCGCTTTTGTAAAGCAATTTTTTTTGGGAGTTTGTCAGAGCTTGCTAGCCCTTTTTGGTTTTCGGAATGGAAGCTTTGAGTTAGCACCATCGGGTTACATGACTGGTTAACTAGACTTTTTCCAAGCTATTTTCTAAGATTTGATCATTTTCATATAACTATCTTTGCTAAATATCTAAAAAGCATTAATGCGAAAGTTGAGAATTGATGAGAAAATATTGTTGTGACCTAACTAATGATCTACGATTAGATCATGTGCTATCAAATTTGAACATCTGGCAGTAATTACTTCCGTGTTGTGGTGGTTTTTTCTTCTTTCGGTAGATATAAATGGGAGGCGGTGACAAAAGTGAAGGATTGATTCCAAGTTTGAGTTTCCTTTGCTAAGGAAAAGTTTCTTTAGTTTTCTTAGGTTTTAAGAACTATTTTCAGAAGTAGAGTTGCAAAATGACTTTTCTCTGGCATGTTATATCGTTTATGCTCAAACTATTATCATATTGGCATCTGACCTCTATTTTAAAGTTCATTTGATAATTAAGCATAAATTATTCAAAAGAAATCTTTGATACTGTGCATGTATGGTCTTTATCAAGTTTTCCTTCTTTATGTTTTTGTTCTGAATAAAATACTATGTCAAGCAGGTTGAATTCAAATAGTTTAAGTTGTTGATTTCCATGTTGTAGGCTTATATAGTAGAATAATAACTTGTGAAAACTGGATTATGTTAGTGGACTTCTCTATTTTTCTAAAGGGTTGTTGTTTTGTTATATATTGTGTTGTATTAGGAGAGATAGTTTATGTGATTTCCAAACATTTTTCTAATAACCTTGGAAATCTTTGTGTTTGATCAAACCTTAATGAACACTAGCTATGGGAAGATTTGAAAGTTTGGACTGTGCTTGTTGTTAGTCTTTTTTGTTCATTCTCTTTCCAACAATGAAGGGTTGTGGTGTTTTTTGTCTAATTATATCACTCATATGAAAGATCGGGTTTGAAATGTTGTAAAAGATTTGGAAAATCACCATCTTTATGTTTTATGTTTACATTTCCTTTTACCCTTTTCTCCAAAACCCAAAGAAGAGTTGGCTTTCTATAAAAATCCCAGAGGTATTCAGTGAGGCACAAATTAGTCCCCTACTCACTGAATTTCCCATAAGACTGTCAGAGAGGCACAATCTTTGATGATCAACAGTTCTTTTTTTCTGAAATGCCCGATGGGACACAAAGTTCTCTGAACACCTTATTAGAAGTCAAAAATATTTCTTAAATAAGGCTAAGGAAAGAAACTAGAAATTTCATGCTCATAGTCCAAACAAGAGCATCTTCAAGAGGTCATTTCCAATACTCCCAGTTACCTACCTCGATACCTAGGAAAAGAAGACTTATAGGTTTTGTATCACCTATAAGGAGAAATAGAGTGAGAAGTAAGAGCCCAATATCTAGAGCCTTATCTACTCCACTTGAAGGCTCAACCTTCTAAATTAGAATACTTGTATACCCGATTGATAGGAATATTTTCCCTATGGCTCATGTACCTGCCCCTGCTCCTAGAAATTTTGTAACCTAGCATAGTGGTAGTCTGCTAAAACCACCTATGCCCCTAGATGTATGGCCTACCATACTCGCTAACACCCTCAAGGCTATCCCAAAATTCTTTGAAGAAGATTTCAAAACCCCCTCCAAACATCTTCAAGATATAGCGGAGGTATGTAGGGTACATAACATAGTGGAGGAAAACATCACCTTGATGTTGTTAACTTCCTCTTTCAAAGGAAAGTCCCAAGATTGGTATTGATATTTGGCCTTGGGTTCCATCATCTCCTGGGATCAGCTCAGAGAAAGGTTGTTCAAATGCTTCTCATAGAAATGAGATCATTCTTCATTGCTACATCAACTAATCACCATCAAGAGAGCCTTGCAAGAGGCCATGAGCTATTTCAATACTAGGTTCCACAAAACCTAGCAAAGGATTCCTGTAGCTTCTCGACCCCTAGCCGCGATGGCGTTTATGTTTTATCTGAATGCTCTCAATTTAGACATCGCAGTAATGATAACATCCACGGGAGTGGATATCTTGCCCAATGCATATGAGTTGGTTGTGCATGCAAAAAATAGTTTGATTAATGTCGAGAAGCTTTCGCCATGACCTCTAATGCCTGTATTTGCAAAAATATTGGGTGGCCTTCGGGAAGAAGTTATTCCAAGCTCTTCTACTACAAAACTAACATCAGCTACACCACAGTCTATGTATGCGTACCCTGCCACCCAAACAAGCATGTCGGGCTCATCCTCTATTGCAGCAGAATTCAGCAACATGAAGAGTCTCATGTAGACTTTTTCTAATGAGTTGGTTATTATCAAACAACAACAAGCAACACCTCCAAAGAAAACTATGCAAGCCTATGGTAGAGGGAAGTTGTCTTATCAGCATAATACATACCAAGGATCCTCTAGAGGAGGAGGTCAATAGATGGTTTCTGCAAACCAGATAGTTTTGGTCACCATGCCACTATAGATGGTCAAAGATGGCTCGAGTAAAGAGTTAATTCTAGGCCAAAAAAATTTGGTAGAAGATGAGAATGTATGGTGTTTCCCACGCAGCGATAGTCATATGCCTTGAAATTGTCTAAGGGGGAATATGCAACAGAAGATAGTGAAACAAAGAAGCAAGGGCACACTTTTGAATGTGGATGAATTTGAGTCTTCTGAAATGGAAAATTCAAATTTTTGAGTGTAAATGCAAGGAATGTCTTTGGAGTGGGAGTTGGATATTACACCCAACCAACCGCTATTTTCATGGAATGAAGAAGATGTAGTATTTGTGAATGAATCTCTAACGACTAGTACTCCATAAGTACAGTCAAATTACAACATAATATCTAAAAGAAGTCTCACGGGAGAATACATGCAACAAGCTTTACAATGTCCACAACCACGACAATCACCACTGCAAGAAAAGCAAGCTTTGTTGCCCACTATCTGACCTACTCCCCATCCAAACACTCTGCCATTCCCATAGAAGGAGATGAACAAAACACCAACCCCATTTACAATAGAATTTTTTCTTCTGAAAGCCAAATAAATACCACCATTCAAGCCCAAGACCCAAGCATTCAGAAAGCTAAATGTGGTGGATCAATTGAAGAAGGTGCCTACTAATGTATCTCTGTGGGACGTCATATCTATCCTTGAACAAAATACATTGCTTCGGGAAGCATTAAAGAAAGAAGAACAAATCTTGTAGTTGGGCGTGACTCCATCGTGTGGTCAAAGAAAAGACAGGATCCACGTTGAACCCTCAAGCTCTGAAAGTAGCAACTTATGTGAATGATGTGGGAAATGAAAAAGAGAAAGAGGTAAGCAAGCCAAAGCCCGCACATTTCTTTTTAACACTTATTGTGGGAGATAATATTTTACATAATAACATGATTGATTCAGGGGCTAGCACAACGGTCATTCCAAAACAAGTAGTCGATGCCCTAAAACATAAGTATGAGCCCCTTGAGAAAGGAATCATACAATTAGATGGGAAGAAGGTCCTGACCATTGGTTCGATAAAAGATCTATCTCTAACCCTCTTCTCATGTTCAAGCCAAATAGTCACACAAGAATTAGTAGTAATAGGCATTCCCCCGGTCTTCAGAATGTGTCTTTCAAGAGATTTCATTGTGAAGCTTGGCGGATACTTAGCACTCGACTAGTCTCACCTGATACTAAGAACCAAGCACAGGGGGAAGATGAAGATTTTGTCTGAATCTTTGCATCCCAAACACATAGTGAACAATGCAATCCTATGCTTTGAAGCGGCACATACCTCCATGTCTCAGTAGGAGAGATATTATGTAGAAATTCTAGAAGATGAAGAAGACACAAGTGATTGGACTCCCGAAGAAGAGGTGCTACTTAACCAATTCATTGATTCTGACCCATTTGGTAACTTCCATGCAACAAGGCTAGGCACCTATGTGATTTTTGATGATGATCAAGTCCTTTCAAAAATTGATAAAAGATTAGGAGAAATATGATTATCCAAGTGATAATCGTATATGGACCTTATATTTTGATGGTGCCAAATGCAAAGTTGGCTTTGGAGCAAGTTTTCGACTAGTGTCTCCAATAGGATCAAAGACCCTCAAAGCTTACCATTTTCAGTTCTCAAGCTTGAATAATGACACAAGATATGAGACCTTGGTCCATGGTCTGACCCTTGCAAACCACATGGGAGAAAAGAGAATACAAGTTTTCAAAGATTCAAAGTTAGTGGTGAGCTAGGTCCATGGGCAAGCGGTCGTGAAGAACACAAGAATAAAGTCATACAAACATTGGATTTGGGACCTGATTGAGATTTTTGAAGCCTTCAATATACAAGTTATTCCTTGATCTCAAAATGATATCACTAATCAGATGGCCTCTATTGGTTCACCGTTTGAACTAGTTTTCAATTCATCTGAGTAAAATGCGATGCAAGTCATCATCTAACCCACAATCTCTAACAATGATCAAAATTGGAAAGTTTTTTGT
Source organism: Sequoia sempervirens (assembly GCA_007258455.2). Taxonomy (NCBI): domain Eukaryota; kingdom Viridiplantae; phylum Streptophyta; class Pinopsida; order Cupressales; family Cupressaceae; genus Sequoia; species Sequoia sempervirens. The sequence continues at coordinate 370,213,117 of VDFB02000008.1, read as the reverse complement.
GATGGCATTCAAATTGATGCCTTTATATAGAAATCAGGAGCAGTTTTAGACTATTCACAACGAAGAACAGAATTTCCTAAAGAACAAGTTATCTAGTTAAAAATAAACAGCTTCCTCGAGGATTAATTTCCCTTGAAAATCTCTTTGATTGTGAAGACATAAGAAATAGAAAGCCAAGGTTCACTATGGACACTAGGGAGTATGAAGAGCTTAATGTCGGAAGCAGAAGAAAGTTAAGGGTCGGAAGGGAAGTTCCCCACAAGGACAAGAAGACTAAAAGATCTATGCTTCAAATATGATGGAGTTATTGCCTGGACCTATGATGATCTTAAAGGGTATGACCCGAGCATAATTCAACATACCATTGGCTTGGCGGAAGGATCAAATCTCATCTAACAAAAATAAAGTCCATTCAATCTAAAGGTCGAAGCATTGATGGCACAGGAGCTCACCAAATTGGTCGAGTCAAAGATCATATGTCCGATTATGCATTCCACCTGGGTGTCAAATGTGGTACTAGTTCAGAAAAAGAATGGCAATATTAGGATTTGTGTCGATTTTTGAGATTTTAATAAAGCCTCGCTTAAAGACCAATACCCCTTGCCATTAATGGAGAAAATCTTACAGACTGTGATCAGATTGTGGAGATTTTTTCATTACTGGATTGTTTCTCAAGCTATAACCAACTATATGTAAAGGAAGCCAACCAACATAAGACAACGTTTACCACCAAGTGGGGAATATTTTCATACTCAAAAATGTCATTTGGACTTTCAAATGTTGGTGCAAATTTTCAGCGAGCAATGGATATTGCTTTCAAGGGATTGATCAACCTGATTATCTTAATATATCTAGATGACCTAATAGTCTTTTCAAAGTTGAAAGATGATCACTTAATTCATCTAGAGAAGGTTTTCTAGAAATTTCAACAATTTGGGATTTCTTTGAATCCCAAAAAATGTGTTTTTGGAGTACCTCAAGGTAAGCTACTTGGTTTTGTAGTGTCGGAGGAGGGAATAGCAATAGACCCCAAAAGGGTTAGATCTATAATGGAATTACCCCTACCTGTAAATCAGAAGGGACTGCAATCTTTTCTAAGGAAGATCAATTTTTTCAGTAGGTTCATATTAGATTTTGCAGGCATTACGAGACTAATCACTATGATGCTTAAGATGAACCTGATTTTCAAATGGACCTCCAAAGGCAAAGCAGCTTTTGAGTAGATAAAGATAGCCATCTCTGCTACTCTGGTATTAGCTAACCCTGACTTTTCCAAAGACTTTCTACTCTATGTGTACAATGGCCAACATAGCATAGCTTTTGTGGTCACTTAGAAGTGTGAGGGAGATAATGGAGAGCATCCTATTACATTTCACTCAATGACCCTTAAAGGTTATGAGGCTAGGTATAATTTTGTAGAAAATAAAGCTTTTTCCATTGCTAAAATATTAAAGTTCTTACACTTGGTTTTTTCCAATAAGATCACTATCCTCATTTCACATTCCAATGTGAAGGAGTATATCACAGAAGGTGAGATAATAGAAAAAAGGGATAATTTGATCACCAAGATCCTAGAGTATGATGTGGACATTAGACCAACCAAGTTGGTTCAGAGAAGAGGTATGTGCGAATATATTGCACAGGAATCAAGTTCCATAGCTAAAAAGGAGATCAATTAGGTCTACTTGAACCAATTCAATTCTGATGAATCTTGGGTGGCAGATCAAACATAGTTTATGCAAAAGGGGAACTACTGTACCAACCTTCCATCTCATAAAAGATGATACTACCAATTGCAAGGCACTAGGTATGTATTAATTGTAGGTGTATTATTTAAGAAAAATTATGATGGTGTCCTACTTCGATGTTTAGAAAAGTTGTAGGTGGTAAGAGTTCTCAATGAATTCCATCGCAATCCTGAGGGTGGAAATTTCTTTGCCAAGACTACTACTTTAAAGATAATACAAGCAGTATATTATTGGCCCTCTATGTTTTATGAAGCACCTCATCTAGTGCAAAAGTGTACTCAGTGCCAATTCTTTGTTGGCAAAAGAAAGAATGTCGCTTTTCCCCTAAGCCTAATTGTAACCGAGGAGCCCTTTACTCAATGGGGTTTATATTTTATCAAAATGATAAATCCTATTTCCAATGTTGGACACAAGTGGATCCTTATGGTGACCAACTACTTCACAAGGTGCACGGAGGTCATAGCCCTAAAAAATGCAATGAGGAGGAAATTGTCAATTTCCTTGAAGAGCTAGTAGCCATATTTGGTTTGCCCAAAACCATAATATTCAACAATACTCGAGCTTTTGTAGGATTGGAGATGTCAGGTTTTTCTATCAAACATGGGATTTTCCTTAAAACTTCATCGAACTACTACCCAAAAGGAAATGGGTTAGCAGAGTCAACTAATAAAAACCTAATTAGGTTAATCAAGCATATTGGGTCAAAATGACAAAGGGATTGGCATTAGCACCTGTGAGATGCACTGTGGGTGGACAAGATTACTCCCAAGCAAATTTTGAACACCTCCCCTTATGAACTAGTGTACAGAAAAGAGGTAATGTTACCTATTGTTGATGGTGTTTTCTGCACAGCAACAACTCAGATAGAAAATGATATTCTATCTCTCTTGAAAGATAATCTTCAACAATAAATTGCTGAAAATCACCCCAAGGTCTCTCGGGTGTCAGGTCATGACATTGCATAAACAACTCAGATAATATGTGAAAATGTTGGTAATCACAATCGGACCTTACTACAAGCAAATTGTGTCTTTCCAATTTATCAAATCTTGCAATATTATGATCTTCAATCCTAAATCTGACTAAATAATAAAGAAACAGCAAAAGATAAAGGTGAAAGAGATATAATGAAATCTAAACTATTTCTAAAATGAACAATGCAAATGATAAACACCTGGAATGGACCAATCTCAAATAACCAATTCCTGCTTAACCCACAATGCAATATCACAAGAAAGGTGCAATCTTCTAAGGTATATAGATTTTCAAATCATAGAAATTCATCCACAATCAAACTAAGCACAAATAGATGTATAGTCCAGGTTGACTTCACCAGCCTACTACAATCAGATAGTTACTGGGAGTGTAGACCAGAGATTGCTACAAACATTCTAAGTATAAAACCATGAACATCATTCACCAAATTAATTTAATTCTAAATCTAACATCAAATCTTGTATCTTCAAGCAATTTCAAAAGATGGAACAACAAGAACCATGCAAGATAAACCAATACAAAAGAATTCACCAGAATACCACAATGCCTTCAATTGTATTAGATCACCAAAATGTAGCAACAATTCCACTGTTTTATGTTAAAGAACTGACTACTGTCTCTATAATAGAATGCTCTAGCTCTTTCTTAGTCTAGCTTGTTTCTATTATCTATCTAACTCCTTACAAATGAGGCACAAATGCCACTTATAGAGAATCCTCAAACATGTCAGCCCAGCCAAACATTTACAAAATAGCCAAAACAAGTCGGCCTTAGGAATTTTCAAAATAAGGCACACATTAAATGTCGATACATCATCAAGGTCAGCCCAAAACACGTTCCCCAATGCAGCTCAGATCAACAGATGCCCTATAATAATAGGGAAGCACAAATCTCCAAGTTGACATTAATTGTCACCTCCCTTATCTTTGTTCTGATCCAACGATTCATGAACCTCCAAAAATACTTATCCAATTCAGCAATAGGTGGCAAGGGTAGGATTCTAAGCCGACATTCAATTGATCTAATTTCTTCCTTTGACGACTTAACTGTTGTATCCCAGTCACCACTATATGCTAAGTACTTATCCACCACAGCCAGATAAGTAGCTACATCATCCAATTGATGCCCTGTCACAAAGTTTCCAACATCAGGGGCATAGACATCATGCCAACATTCCCTTAATTGCTCCAAACTCAGATATTTAGGAGCGATCCTCCTCCTGCCAATCATTATTTCAAAGAAAGCAATGCATCCATTATAAACATTGGTTAAATCACCATCCATCTACTTCTTCTGTTTATAAATCTTCTTGATGGCCTTCTGTCATATTTGCAAGGATTCAAACCATTCCAAAGGCTCATTAACCCTAGATGAAGGAAGGATTCCATTAGTATCCAGCTGATCCTTACCATACTCCATGATTGCCTTAGTTTTCTGTAATAAAAGATCAGCATCCTCCTTGTCCTGAGATAAAACATGATCTAATAAATCCTTAGCTCTTATTGCATCTTTTCCAGTTGAAAGGATTTCCTTTATTGCATCATCTCCTTTAGTTTGTACCTCCTTCAACCAATCTATTGTAGCCATGGTAGAAGCTTTCATCCTTTCTATTTTAGAGATAGTCTCCTTTGGCAAGAGACCAGCAGTAGCAGAAGAGGATGGGTGAAAAGACTGCAAAGGCTTCATTAAGTCTTCTAGACATTTCCTTAGCCTTTCATTTTCCTTCTTTAGCTCATGTTTGGATTGTGTTTCTTTCCTCAGTCTACCAATGATTACTGCACTAGATCCCTCATATTCTTCAATGTCTTGCTCCAGAGAAGCAGGCCCAAGATTGATAGTCTATACATTATAATCCTTCCTGGTGACCTCATCTCTTCTTTTATCAGCTGCAAGGGTAGCAATATGAATAAACCTGTTACTATCCTCATCTCTTTCAATATTCAAAACCACTTTGGCTATCTTCATCTTCTTTCCCTTTCCAATCTTACCCAACATCTCATCCCAGTTGAGAGGAGTGTCCTCAACAATGACCTGCTTTCTTCTAATCTCCTTATCTAGCCAATCCGGAACAACAGGATCCACCCAGATTTCATCCTTAATGACCTCTTCATACTGATCCGACATCTAATCCTTTTCTTTTTCAGGAGATTGATCACCTTTGTTTTCTAGTTCCGGTTCCTTTTCTTGCAAGGGTCATGGAGTCTTAGCATGAACATCCTCCTTCTCAAGGGATCTATTTTCTTTACGACTCATAGGAGAATCCTCATATTGCACCAGCGGAGAAGGATGCACCCCTACATTTTCCACCTCAATCTCAGTAGCTGCGCCATAGAGTTCTCCCTCCTTCAATGGTTCTACCTCCTTACTATTTTTGTGCTCTTCATGAGTTGTCTGCTTAAGCATATCCAATGGAGGAGAGGTATCTTTTGTGGTTCTGCGGTGGCTACCAGTGCAAGAGGATCTATTTTTTGCATGGTCTCCTTGGGAGATGGAGTTCTGGATCTTCTCAAGTAAACCCAGGTTTTCTCTCCTGAACTCTCCACATCAATCACATGAGAGTTTGTCTTATCCTTAGCAGCCTCCTGACTTTTCTTCTTAGAAACCCTGGTTGTCCTTACCCTTTTTGGCTGTGGAGGAGCATCTTCTTTCTCTATTTTCTCAAGTTCTTCTTCAGAAGACTTTCCTATTTTTACAGTATGGCTTCTCTTCTTTCCCCTAAGTTTTCTTTTCTTTTCTGGCTCACTCTCCTTAGGGCCTCTGATTTTAATTTTGAAAGGTGAACTCCCCTTAGCCTTACATGCAGAATAACCCTCACCAGACTCCTCTGAAGTGGAATGGGAATTCAAATTTCTCATCAAATTGAAGGTATAGGGTACATTTTCACTTTCCAATTCCCATACCTTATGCTTTAGCCAGGACTTGGTAGATTTCATAATAGGAGCCATTAACTCCTCCAGTTTAGTTATTTCTTTTTCTGACCAATTTATTTCTCCAATGGGTCTGTCCTTGACTGACTCATATGCATGATCCTGGACTAAATTTCCATCATCTTCCAACTGATCAAGAATTAACTTAACATTGTACATTAAAATCACATCAGCTGGAAGCCTAGAATATCTTTTCTTCCTTACCTCAAAGTCATCCTTGCTGTTTACCCAGTAACTATCCTCCAGATCATCCTTATCGTGATATTCTTTGGTGGCCTTCTCCTGGGCTTCACCAGTAATATCGAAGTTTGTCCTCTTAGAATGGAAAGAGAACCCATAAGTACTCAATTCCTCTCCTGATGCATGAGCCAATTGGATTGAAGGGCAAACCTCAACTATACCAATTTTCAAAGGAAAATCCCCACCAAACCCTGTTTTATGCTTCTCTCTTTTAACAACAGCATCAAAATCACATACATTTGGGTAACCTCTAAAAGTATGATATAGTCAGTAGGATATCTTGGCAGTCTGTATCGAGCGGTGGGACATCCATCAATCCTGATATAGGAGAATGTAGGGAATTGTATAAACCAAGCTCTATATTTCTTGAACAGCTCCTTGGCTCCATCGAAAATTCTCACATGCTCTGCATTTTGAAGCAACCTAGTGATATGCATAGTGAATGCATCATTTGCTCTTCTATAGTTCTGGTTCCCTAGGTGCAACTCAGGGTATACCTCATAGATGACATCCTGCCCAAATGTTCCTTTTGGATTCAATCCCCTATATGGATAAAATCTAGCAAGCACATACATCACATAAGATGACATAGTGAATTTATTTGATTCCATCACATCTCTCATTTTTCCATCAATCATTGCACTGATAATCCCTACCCAGTGATAATTGATACCTTGCTCGATCTTGTTGATGACATGCACCATCCAATTCTCCAACACCCCAACACTCTTCAAACCGGCCACCCTGCTCAACAGTGTGATAGCATCATATATATCATGCCTGAACTTGACCCTGTGCAACTATTTAGGTAGCCTGGAGAAATGAGATTTCAACTTTTCTAGCCATGAATTGATCATCTGCTAGGCTTTAGTAGGCTCATCCTCATAGTAAGTCCTTTCCAAATCCATATCTAAGGCACACACACATGGTAAGTCCGGCATATCAAATGCTTGGGCAATAGAAACCGGATTGAAATTTTCCAACACCCTTCCATCAGTGCTGACAATCCTCTGTGTGTCAAAATCATAATGTCGGGCACATTCCTATATCAACTCGTAGTATTGGACTGCAGGAGGAAATCCAGCCACTTGAGCCAGTCCATACTTCACTATCCCCTTGGTCAGAACTAATAAATCTTGCTAAGCTGCCCTTTCTTTGAACTCTTCATATCTCCATGTTCCTACATTAGTGTCTGAGATCTCTAACCAAATTGAAGCTATCTTACTTTTAGGCAACTGACTTTTAACATCAAGCCTTAACCTTTCTGCATTTGTCACCGAAGATCCCTCTATGTCTCCCTTGGCTTTTCCTATTGCTGCTTTGCTTGATTCAGCCTGCATTCATAAAAAACCTCATGAAAATCCAATTATTATCCATATCTCAATCAAAGGCTAGCCTTGAAACCACATAGAATCATTAAGATCAAAATCTAATCATCAATCTTGAAAATCGGAAAAATGAAGCAATCCAGAAAAACAAAGTAATCCGAGAAAATCCAATCGGGACGGAATTTGGAGAAATCCAACCCAGACGGACTCCCACTGCCAAGACATCATTCATCAAATAAATCATCAATATAGGCAAAATAAATGCATGATTATCATAATATTTATTCACTAAGCAACAAGAAATCATCATCCAACCTTCAATATATCACTTCAATTTCTAAAAACGGAATGAAATGTAACCAGGCAGAAAATCAGAAAAATTCGGATGGCTCAGTTTTCTGTGGATAGCTTGAAATTCTGGGAGCTCATCATACTTCGAGGAAATGGAAGAATCCGGGAAAATACGGGTGTGCAGAAATTCCACGAACACCCCAAAAATCCAACGATCGTTCAACGCGCAGGCCATTAACCGAGTAATCACACAAATTTCCCTATTTGGATTCCACAGAGAAAAACTCAACTCCAACAAGCCAAATTTTGATTGCACATGGATTTAATTCCCAAAAACTCTCAAATGATTGATTCCTATAACGAAATGATGATGCCCTAAGTTTGACAGCTAAACCTTCCGCCATGAGAGCTAAAGCAAGCTTGAAATTCAAACTCAATCCTTCGACATGGTGAAACTAGGGTGCACTAGGGTCTCAAATGCTGCGAACAAGGTTGAGCAAAGCACAAGACAAGAGGATCATGACAACTCCACCAAATTTAAGAAATCTGGGAAAACATATTGAAACCCTAATCCTAACAAAATATAGTAGACTATGCACCAACAAGGGAAGGCCCTAATAGAAACACCTAGCCACAAGGGTATATCTGATGCTTGATTGATGAACGAAGGGATGCACAGTGTGGATGATAAAACCCGTGGAAGGGTGAGTGCAAACCCTAATTCGATAAATACATGGTCATGAAAATAAACAAAGGTCAACCCAAATAACCATGAATCAACAATTGAAAGATTCGGTCAACGCGCAAACAAAGGCAAAGTCAGCGATGGCCTACCATGAATCAAATCCGAATGAAGCTCGAGTCTAAAGAAGTCACTGTGAATGAGGGAGCTCTAGCAATGCAAATATCAACACAGATGTCCAAAGAATCCACGTGCAAGCAAACCAGATCCACTGAATAAGGCTCAAAATGAATAAACTCAAGCGCTGGAGCAGATGAAAAATGAATAATGAAATCATGAAGGGTAATAGAAGCCTTTAAATTTTCTCATATTCGTGCCAGAGCAAACATACCTCAAGAATTAATGGCCGATAAGATGTATCGACAAAATCTAGAAACCCGAGCTCAAAATGGAACTTCAGAAAAAACTGAGCCAGACGGATAATCCGGGTGAGAATGAATTCCATAGACAACGCATCCTTCGAAATTTTGACATAGTCCAAAAAATCTGGGTAATCCAGAAAATCCCAGATTCATCCAAAAACCTAGACTTCATGAAATCTGATGGTGACCAGATGATGGACCAGGACTGGGAAAATCCAGGTGAACCAAAAAATCCTGGATCCAGGGCAAAACCCGGACTTCCATTAAAAACCAAGTTTGACCAATTCGACCCTCAGGGCAAGACCAAAGCAAACAATACCAACATCCCAAGACCTTAAAAGGATAAATCTAATAAAAACCAAAGGTCCTAGAGACATCCAAAATCAGAGAAGAGGGTCCCTACTCCAAGTGGGTTGTGTGTGCAAAATTGCACAACAAATGGTGACTCCGCTAGGGAAATGCTCCAGAGCATTTCAATGACAAACTGGAATCAAGAACCCAAAAATTATGGTTTCAATTCATCCATCCAATCACCACCTACGGTTAAACCAAAGAACCCACAAGTCACCCAAACTTTCCTACACCAGGGTCGAAGTGTGTGTATATGCATTCATTACCCCCCTTTAGCTGCGAAAGAAACCTAACTTGGTATAATCGGGCTACATAAAGATTCATACTCTAAAAGCAACCTGGATAGAACCTCCCTGCCAGTCAGGCATCTATAGCCCCAACGAGGTTATCGTTGTGATTCTCCTGAACATAGCACTACTGCTAGCTAGGCATTCATAGCCCCGGTAGAGATATCTAGATTCCCCTGATGAGTTGAATTCAGTCTTTCAATTTTCATATTGTCTCTTTCCTTTTCTGATATTGCTTTTCTTTCACTTATTTCTCTCTCTCTTTTTTTTTCAACTTGTGAACAATGAAGTTCACACTCAAGGATGAAAACCACAGTGGCACTAGAGCAAAAAAATATTTTTCACCTATGCAGACTTCATAAGGACCTTCTATAACCTCGGGCATCTTTAATATTCAAAATGTGAGACCCTAATGCATTCCTGTTCAAACTGACTAAAGGACTCTTTATCTTAACACAAGGATATATGACATTGGGTAGAGAATTCATACCATGACGTTCTGGAAAGATGATTAAAGTTTGAAAAGGAAATACTGAGAGCACCACACCCACTTTGTCACCATTGTCATACAAATGCAACAGGAGATTCCAAAAGGAGTAAGAACCAAGAGCAAAAGCAAAACAAACCAAAAGCAAAACAAAACCAAAACAAAACAAACCAAAGCAAACCTAAACTAACTATATACAAATCAGGGAGCTAAAAATAGCTCAAGATTGGAAATAATGCTTCAAATATTGTCCATTAACAGGCAGTGGAATATCCTCCCCCATGAGAGTCTTCAAACGGAAGGCATTATCTCCAAGTATTTCAGCAATCTGATATGGACCAAACCACAGTTTGTCAAACTTTCCATGGTCCCCTTTTCGATCATGAGGCTTATCCCAGTACAACACAAGGTCAAAAATCCTAAAAGCTTTGACTTTAGCTCTTCTGTCAAACCATCTCTTAACTACCCCCTGATGTTTGGAAAATTTCTCAAGAGCATTGTCTCATTTCTCCTCAAGGTGCAATAGCTCTGTCAACCTGGCCTCCCTTCTATCACCCTCATCATAAAACTCATTAATAAATTGCAAAGTTGGGATCTTGAGTTGAATAGGGAATACTTGCTCCAAACCATATACTAAGTGATAGGGAGATGTTTTGATGGATGACTTAAGCCTTGTACGATCTTCCCAAAGGGCAAACCGAAGTTGGGTGTGCCAATCTTTTGGGTTTCTCTCCAATAGCTTACGGATAACAGTCAATAAATTCTTATTGGAAGATTCTGCCAGACTGTTACCCTGAGGGTAATAGTTAGATGCAAACTTTATAATAATTCCATGATCAAAAGTCCAGTTTGAAAATTTTAAAGATGCGAAAGCAGGACCATTATCACATACCATAGAAATAGGACATCCAAATCAGTTAATAATAGCATATTCTAGAAAGTCAATCACCACATCAGATGTACATTGCCTACAAGTGAAAGCTTCAGTCCACCTTGTGAAATAATCAGTAATGGTTAGAATGTACCTGTGTCCCGCAGAAGATGGTGGGTTGATAGGACCTACAAAGTCCATACCCTACTAAGCAAAAGGCCTTACCTCAGTAACTAGTTGAAGCGGGAGTGCTGCATACCTCTCCTCCATTGCTGCAATCTGGAAAGTGTGACAGGTTCTGACATGATGGTGAACATCCTTAAATAATGTGGGCCAATAATACCCATCCCTTAAGATCTGATTTGCTGTGGCAATGGTAGAACCATGGCCAGTTCCATAATTTTCATGAAATTCGTTCATCACCCTTTCAGCTTCTTGTTTCCCAAGACACCTCAAATAAATGCCCTCGTGATTTTTCTTGTATAGAACCACTCCCTTTAGCATGAAACCATCGCTCTTTAGTCGAAGAGATCTCCTTTGAACAACATTAAGATGGCTTGGGGATCACTGGTTCAGCAAGTAATAAACTATGTCATCATACTAGCCACCTGAGGAAATCTCCTCAAGATTATAATTCTAAACAGTCAATTCAGGCCCCATTTCAGCCATAGTCTGAGTAAGTCCCTGCCCTCTTACTAACTTCATGGGTTGAATCTCAATGTCATATTCTTGTAGCATCATCACCCATTTAGCTCTACGCTCACCCAACTCATTCTACATCAACAGTAACTTAACTGCAGGTTCTGAAACAATTGCATAAACCTTATTCCTGAGGATATAATGTCTGAATTTCTTCACTGCCCTGACCAGGGCATATGCCTGCTTTTCTACACTTGGATATTTCAACTCAACATCTTTTAATAGTGCACTCATAAAAGCAATAGGATGCTCATTTCCCTCATTAGACTTCTCAGTCAACATTCCCACACACGAATGATCTGAAGCAAATGAATAGATGTAAAAGGGCTTACTGTAATTAGGACTTACCAATACTGGAGCATCAGCAATGGCTCTTTTGATTTTTGCAAATGCCTCCTTTGCTTCTGCAGTCCATTCAACCTTGGCGTCTTGATTCAACATTGCATTCAGTGGTTTAACAATTTCAGTAAATCCAGTAATGAATTTCCTGACGAAGTTGATCTTGCCAAAGAAAGACTTCATCTCTTTTTTGCTAGCTAGTGGCTGAATTTTCAGTATGGCCTCCACTCTTTTTGGATCAATAGCAATTCCCTTTTCAGATATAACATGTCCCAACAATTTCCCCTCTGTCACTCCAAAAATACACTTTTTAGGGTTCAAGAATATGCCGAATTCTCTGCACCTTTGAAACACTTTGTGCAAGTCAAAGATGTGGTCCCCTCTATTTTTGGAAAAGACAGTTAGATCATCCATATAAATAATAATGCACTTGCCTATGATATCTTTAAAGGCAATATCCATATCCCTTTGAAATATAGCCCCAATGTTAATAAGACCAAAAGGAATCCTCCTGTAAGCGAAGGTACCCCATTTGGTTGTGAAAGTAGTTTTGTGCCTATCTTCATACTGAACCATTACTTGGTTGTACCCCGAATAGTCATCCAGAAAGGACATCATCTAAGAACCATTTACTACTTGAAGTACTTCATCCAATGAAGGGACTGGATAATTGTCCTTTTCTGATGATCTGTTTAGATTTCTGAAATCAACGCAAAGTCTGATTTCCCCATTCTTTTTTCTTACTGGGACTAGGTTTGCCACCCATGTTGAATGCCTGACAGGAAATATAATTCTGGCCGACAGTAATTTCTAAACTTCTTTCTATATAACCGGTTCCAATAATGCATTAATTGGTCGTTGTCTCTGTCTGAAAGGCTTAGCCCCTGGCTTCAGTGATATAGTATGAGTTATGATTGATGTATCGTAAGTTTTTAGGTCTTCATAACTCCAGGCCACTATATCTGGAAAGCTATGCAATGCTTCAATTATTCCTTGTCTTTCTTTTGGAGTGCATACCTGGCCGATAAAAATGTTCTTAGCATCTTCTTTAGTTCCCATATTGTAGGTATCACACTGTCCACTGATGAATTTCTTCTTAGACTCTTGCTCCTGATCTCTGATCTTGTCTAGATCAAAAATCCGCTCCAACTGCACCATTCCCCTTGGAATAGTATTAGACTTCAAATTTATTACTCCCTCCAAGTCCAGTTCTACTTCCTGGAGTTCTGTTTCATCAATGATTTGGGAAGCGAAAACATTTGTGTTGGTAATGAAATCTAGGATATGCTTGTGATCCTCAAATACCTGAAAGTTAGTAACATTGTCCAAAACTGATGGCACAGGAGTCAATTCAACAGTAAACTTTTTCAAACCTGACAAAGATAGGGGTTGCAGAGTGCTCGCTGCCTGAGCTAGAGAATCTGCAATTTGATTCTTATGTCGTGGTATCTGTTGAATATTGAAGGCATCAAATCCTTCGATGAGGTCCCATACTCTATGCCTATAATTAGTCATTCTCCTATCATTTCATGAATATTGTTTCCTTACTTGCTTAATTACCAGCTCAGAATCACCGAAAACTTGCAGAACCTTAACCTTCTTCTTGAGTGCCATAAGAAGTCTGTGAATCAATGCCTCATATTCTGCTATGTTATTGGTACAGTGAAATTGAAGTCTATGGGCTGCAAAGAAGGTCTTACCTTTCGGGCTAATCAATTCAAAGCCTGCTCCAGCTCCATGCTTGGATTTAGATCCATCAACTCTGAGGGTTCAACATTCAGCGGTTGCATTCCTCTTCATCTTATCCTTTAGGTTATTACTACTAGAGGATTCCTTGGATGACATCACTTTCTTTCCTTTATAATCTTTTGGAGGGTTTTGCATGTCCATCTTGACTGCCAAGGTTGGACTTATGCATTTCTGTACTCGTTCTACTGTTGCTTGGCATAAACAGTATTCCAATTCTGAATGGGAAGCATTGTGAACTCTACACCAGTTAGGTAAGAGCAACTCCTCAAAGTTTGTCTTCCTATCGAGGTGAACCTAGTTTTCAATACACTGCCCAATGAATTCTTGGAAACTATCTAGTAGGCTAATCTGATTATCCTCTAATTCATCCTCTTCCTTAATTGATCCTGTCAGGACAGTAGCATTGTTGGATTCTGTTTCTGTATCAATGGACATTGCATGTAGCATCAATATCTCCTCTGAATCTGACTCCTCATAAGGAGTCGATAGCATATAATTTCCCATGCCTACTTCTAATATCAAAGCTTCATTTGCAGTATTTTGATATTCCATAATCATTTATTTCATTCTTTGTTCTCTCTCAATTATGATCTTGTTTGGCACCCCCTTCCAGGGAAGCCACATGTGAGAGTGATCAGTAGATACATATCCATTTAGGGCCTTTGTAAAGTCCCTTCCTAGAATTAATCCATACGCATCAGGGATATCAGCTACTTGAATATTAATAACCTATTGGATTCTTGGGTTAGAAGCTACTTGCATATGAATAATGTTTAATTCTCCCACTACATTTACTTCAGTTATGTCCAACTAGGTTACCTTCTTTTGGGAGTCAGCAGGTGTAATCCCTAAGGCTCTACATACTCCAAATGGCATAACATTAGCAGAAGCACCAGAATCTAGTAAATAATTATGTAAATTCTTACTAAATATGCGCACAGAGATCAAGAATGGTGGAGTATCTATCTTCCCTTGAAACAAGGTTGGCTAAGTATCTACCTGGGCCACTTGAGTCTTGTCTTTCTCCTTTCCTTTATCTCCAGGGGGCAGGTTAGTCTAACCATGGGCCTAGGTTTGTGTCTTCATAGCCTGAGGACCAGCAACCTTGTTGACACTCTCACTGGAAGGTTTATCCAAAGACACTGGATGTGCACCATAGGCACCTAGAACTACAATCCTAATTGCTGGTGACCTTAGTAACTCGAATACTAAAAGATTTACCTTTAATTTCTTGAACTCCTCAACAACATACAAGGCCATTTGCTCCTCACTTAGATTAGTGGGGACGTCCCTAGAAGATTCCTCTACCTTATCTTTACTTGCTTGAACAATTTTTTTCCTTCTGTGGGTCAGTTTGAGCTTGTCTTTCCTTTGAAGGGTACTGTCTGGAAACATGTGGAAAAGATGGATTATTGCTAGCACTTGGATCTAGGGGAATATTAAAATTATTAGGAGGAATGGAGGTGGTGAAAGGACCCCCATCTTGCAGGCGTCTATGGGGCATGTCTCTTAAATCATATCCTTTACCCTGCCTCTAGAACATCTGTACTTCTTCAACATAAGCCTTTTCCTGATCCAGGGGACCATTATCATTCATTGCCTCCTCATTGAACAACCAATCTACCTCATCTCCATTTCAGATTTGGTCAGCTTCCTCCTCCTAGGAATTGGACTCTTCTTCTGGAACATTCTCTTCACTTGTTGGAAAAGGGGCATGATTTAGCACCAGCACAGGAGAGTCATAGGGGATGGAGGGAACAATTTCCTGACTATTTGCATTATTTTCCACCTCATACTGGAAAATAGAGGCTGCAGTTTAGAATTCAAGACATTCTAACTCAAAATGCTGACCTGTCTTATGGAGCCTACACCACCCTGACAGGGCAGCCTCAGCCAGATATACACCACTAGGAGGCTTGTCTTGACTGACTAGCTAATTAGCAGATTGGTTGACAGGTTGATCCAATGGAGTAGGGACTCCTCCATTAGTAGGTCCTGTATTCCACATCTTGTTCTGTCCCTATGGCTGCCTCCTATCAAATCCTAGCCCACTACTTTGTCCTCTATCAACATTTTGTCTTCTATCATTTTTATACCCTATGTCATTGTTGTAACCTCTACCCTGATTATATCCTCTGTCATTGTTGTACCCCCCTTCATTACATTGTCTTCTATCAAAATTTTGCCCCTGTGGATGTTTTCGATTCTAATTGGATTGCAGATTTCTCTGAGCAGCTTGTAACTGGTTATTTTGATTCCTTAAGTGAGTCACTTCTAGGTTTAATTTCTTTATATGCTCATCCATTTCATCAAACCTATCCTTATTTTAATTTTCAAAAGGGGGTTGGCTTGAATTACTCTGAGGAAGAGCAGACATTGTAGCAGATCCCATAGACTGATGCAACACTTCAGAATTCTGCAAGTAGGTAGGAAAACCAGTTGGTTGTTGATGATACAAGGGCTAGTTAACTTGCTTCTGTGAGAAGTTCATTATAGGAGAGACCTGGCTCATGGGAGGACCAGGATGTGGCACTAAAGGCAATTGAGGTACTGGATTCATGATGGGTGTATGATTGGCAAGTGCCTGATTCACTGCCTGATCCTGGTTTGGATGTGCAACTAGCCCTAAAGAAGGCAATGGTCCAGCCAAATGTTGCCTTAAGTCTGTGCTAAGTTTGACTGCTTCTGTATAAGCAACCACTAGGCGGGCTGGGGGATTAGGTCTCCATTTCAGAAAGGTTGTTGTAAGGTTGTCCAATGCTTCATAATAGACTCCCAGGGCCGTAGCATCATCCAAGACATATGGGTCTTGAAGTCTGGTATACGCACGGTGGAACCTATTATTGAAACTGGATATGGGTTCATTAACCTCTCTCTTGACTCTAGTGAATTGCAGATACAATTCATTGGCACTAATGGGTATTATGAACTTCTATAAAAAGGCAGTTTCAAGATCATTCCAGTTAAGAATTGAACTAGATGGGAGGTGATTGTACTAGTAAAAAGCCTCTTCTCCCAATGAATAAGGAAATAATCTACAGGCGACGTCTTCATGAGTAATTCCTCTGTCTTTGAGACAGGTTTGAAAGATCCTGATATGCTCCTTTGTAGTCTTGTTTGGGTCATTAACATGAAATTTTGAACAAAAATACTCAGGGTTTTTGGGCATAACATTGTAAGCATTAAAAAACAATGGAGATGGATTATTAGCAAGGAAAGCCATTGGTAAGAGTGGTGGTGGTGGTTGGTGTTGGTTAGTGATAGGCTGGGGTTGCTGAATGGGAACTACCTTAGGGATGGGTATGGTTTCAACTTCTGGGAGTGAAGATGCGGATGGTGTTGGTGAAGGGATGGGTGATGATGATTCTCCCCTCTCTTGAGTCCTCCTTGACCTAGTGGGAAACTATAATTCCTGTAACTCCTCCTCTCCTGGGGTAGATCTGGTATTTCTTCTGTATCTCTGAGGAGAGATGGCATTTAAGAAACGATCCAATGAGCTCATTCAGGCCCTCCTTCTAGCGCCAATCTGTTGATGGTGTTTTCTGCACAATAACAACTCAAATAGAAAATGATATTCTATCTCTCTTGAAAGATAATCTTCAACAATAAATTGCTAAAAATCACCCCAAGGTCTCTCGGGTGTCAGGTCATGACAATGCATAAACAACTCAGATAATATGTGAAAATCCAGGTAATCACAATCAGACCTTACTACAAGCAAATTGTGTCTTTCCAATTTATCAAATCTTGCAATATTATGATCTTCAATCCTAAATCTGACCAAATAATAAAGAAATAGCAAAAGATAAAGGTGAAAGAGATATAATGAAATCTAAACTTTTTCTAAAATGAACAATGTAAATGATAAACACCTAGAATGGACCAATCTCAAATAACCAATTCTTGCTTAACCCACAATGCAATATCACAAGAAAGGTGCAATCTTCTAAGATATACATATTTTCAAATCATAGACATTCATCCACAATTGAACTAAGCACAAATAGATGTATGGTCTAGGTTGACTTCACTAGCCTACTACAATCAGATAGTTACTGGGAGTGTAGACCAGAGATTGCTACAAACATTCCAAGTATAAAACCATGAACATCATTCACCAAATTAATTTAATTCTAAATCTAACATCAAATCTTGTATCTTCAAGCAATTTCAAAAGATGGAACAATAGGAACCATGCAGGATAAACCAACACAAAAGAATTCACCAGAATACCACAATGCCTTCAATTGTATTAGATCACCAAAATGTAGCAACAATTCCACCGTTTTGTGTTAAAGAACTGAATATTTTCTCTACTATAGAATGCTCTAGCTCTTTCTTAGTCTAGCATGTTTCTATTATCTAACTAACTAACTCCTTACAAATGAGGCACAAATGCTACTTATAGAGAATCCTCAAACATGTCAGCCCAGCCAAACATTTACAAAATAGCCAAAACAAGTCGGCCTTAGGAATTTTTAAAATAAGTCACACATTAAATGCTGATACATCATCAAGGTCGACCCAAAACACATTCCCCAATGTAGCTCGGATCAACAGATGCCCTATAATAATAGGGAATCACAAATCTCCAAGTTGACATTAATTGTCACCTCCCTTATCTTTGTTCTGATCCAACGATTCATGAACCTCCAAAAATACTTTATCCAATTCAGCAACAGGTGGCAAGGGTAGGATTCTAAGCTGACATTCAATTGATCCAATTTCTTCCTTTGACCCATTAACTGTTGTATCCCAGTCACCCCTATATGTTGAGTACTTATCCATCACAGCCAGATAAGTAGCTCCATCATCCAATTGATGCCCTGTCACAAAGTTTCCAACATCAAGGGCATAGACATCATGCCACCATTCCCTTAATTGCTCCAAACTTAGATATTTAGGAGCGATCCTCCTCCTGCCAGTCATTATTTCAAAGAAATCAATGCATCCATTATAAACATTGGTTAAATCACCATCCATCTGCTTCTTCTATTTATAAAACTTCTTGATGGCCTTCTGTCAGATTTGCAAGGTTTCAAACCATTCCCAAGGCTCATTAACCCTAGATAAAGGAAGGATTCCATCAGTAACCATCTGATCCTTACCATATGCCATGATTGCCTTAGTTTTCTGCAATAAAAGATCAGCATCCTCCTTATCCTGAGATAAAACATGATCTAATAAATCCTTAGCTCTTATTGCATCTTTTCCAGTTGAAAGGATTTCCTTTATTGCATCATCTCCTTTAGTCTATACCTCCTTCAACCAATCTATTGTAGCCATGGTAGAAGCTCTTGTCCTTTCTATTTCAAAGATAGTCTCCTTTGGCAAGAGACCAGCAGTAGCAAAAGAGGATGGGTGAAAAGACTGCAAAGGCTTCATTAAATCTTCTAGACATTTCCTTAGCCTTTCATTTTCCTTCTTTAGCTCACGTTTGGATTGTGTTTCTTTCCTCAGTCTACCAATGATTACTGCACTGGAACCCTCATATTCTTCAATGTCTTGCTCCAGAGAAGTAGGCCCAAGATTGATAGTTTGTACATTATAATCCTTCTCGGTGACCTCATCTCTTCTTTTATCAGTTGCAGGGGTAGCAATATGAATAACCCTGTTACTATCCTCATCTCTTTCAATCTTTGAAACCACTTTGGCTATCTTCTTCTTCTTTCCCTTTCCAATCTTAGCCAACATCTCATCCCAGTTGAGAGGAGTGTCCTCAACAATGACCTACTTTCTTCTAATCTCCTTATCTAGCCAATCGAGAACAGCAGGATCCACCCGGATTTCATCCTTCTTGACCTCTTCATGCTGATTTGACGTCTCATCCTTTTCTTTTTCAGGAGATTGATCACCTTTGTTTTCCAGTTCTGGTTCCTTTTCTTGCAGGGGTGATGGAGTCTTAGCATGAACATCCTCCTTCTCAGGGGATCTATTTTCTTTACTACTCACAGGAGAACCCTCATATTGCACCAGCAGAGAAGGATGCACCCCTACATTTTCCACCTCAATCTCAGCAACTGCGCCATAGAGTTCTCCCTCCTTCAATGGTTCTACCTCCTTACTAGTTTCATGCTCTTCATGAGTTGTTTGCTCAAGCATATCCAACGGAGGAGAGGTATCTTTATGTGGTTCTGCAGTGGCTGCCACTGGAAGAGGGTCTATTTTTTGCATGGTCTCCTTGGGAGATGGAGTTTTGGATCTTCTCAAGTAAACCTGGGTTTTCTCTCTTGAACTCTCCACATCAATCACATGAGAGTCTATCTTATCCTTAGGAGCCTCCCAACTTTTCTTCTTAGAAACCCTGGTTGTCCTTGCCCTTTTTGGCTGTGGAGGACCATCTTCTTTCCCTATATTCTCAAGTTCCTCTTCTTCAGAAGACTTTCCTATTTTTACAGTATGGCTTCTCTTCTTTTCCCTAGGTTTTCTTTTCTTTTTTGGCTCACTCTCCTTATGGCTTCTGATTTTAATTTTCAAAGGTGAACTCCCCTTAGCCTTACCTGCAGAATCACCCTCACCGGAATCCCCTAAAGTGGAATGGGCATTTAAATTTCCCATCAAATTGAAGGTATAGGGTACCTTTTCACTTTCCAATTCCCATACCTTATGCTTTAGCCAGGACTTGGTAGATTTCATAATAGGAGCCATTAACTCCTCCATTTCAGTTATTTCTTTTTCTGACCAATTTATTTCTCCAATGGGTCTGTCCTTGACTGACTCATATGCATGATCCTAGATTAAATTTCCATCATCTTCCAACTGATCAGGAATTAACTTGACATTGTACATTCGGATCACATCAGCTGGAAGCCTAGAATATCTTTTCTTCCTTACCTCAAAGTCATCCTTGTTGTTTACCCAGTAGTCCTCCAGATCATCCTTATGGTGATATTCTTTGGTGGCCTTCTTCTGGGCTTCACCAGTAATATCAAAGTTTGTCCTCTTAGAATGGAAAGCAAACCCATAAGTACTCAATTCCTCTCCTGATGCATGAGCCAATTGGATTGAAGGGCAAACCTCAACTATACCAATTTTCAAAGGAAAATCCCCACCAAACCGTATTTTATGCTTCTCTCTTTTAACAACAGCATCAAAATCACATACCTGTCAAGTAACCTCTAAAAGTATGATATGGTCAGTAGGATATCTTGGTAGTCTATATGGAGCGGTGGGACATCCATCAATCTTGATATAGGAGAATGTAGGGAATTATATAAACCAAGCTCCGTATTTCTTGATCAGCTCCTTGGGTCCATTGGAAATTCTCACATGCTTTGCATTTTGAAGCAACCTAGTGATATGCATAGTGAATGCAACATTTGCTCTTCTATAGTTCTGGTTCCCTAGGTGCAACTCAGGGTATACCTCATAGATGACATCCTGCCTAAATGTTCCTTTTGGATTCAATCCCCTATATGGATAAAATCTGGCAAGCACATACATCACATAAGATGACATAGTGAATTTCTTTGATTCCAGCACATCTCTCATTTATCCGTCAATCATTGCACTGATAATCCCTGCCCAGTGATAATTGATACCTTGCTCGATCTTGTTGATGACATGCACCATCCAATTCTCCAACACCCTAACACTCTTCAAACCGGCCACCCTGCTCAACAGTGTGATAGCATCATATATATCCTACCTGAACTTGACCCTGTGCAACTATTTAGGCAGCCTAGAGAAATGAGACTTCGGCTTTTCCAGCCATGAATTGATCATCTGCTGGGATTTAGTAGGCTCATCCTCATAGTAAGTCCTTGCCAAATCCATATCTAAGGCACACACACATGGTAAGTCCGGCATATCAAATGCTTGGGCAATAGAAACTGGATTAAAATTTTCCAACACCCTTCCATCAGTGCTGACAATCCTCTATGTGTCAAAATCATAATGACCGGCACATTCCAATGTCAGCTCGTAGCATTGGACTGCAAGAGGAAATCTAGCCACATGAGCTATTCCAGACTTCACTATCCCCTTGGTCAGGACTGATAAATCTTGTTGAGCTGCCCTTTCTTTGAACTCTTCATATCTCCATGCTCCTACATTAGTGTCTGAGATCTCTGACCAAATTGAAGCTATCTTACTGTGAGGAAATTGACTTTTCACATCTAGCCTTAACCTTTCTGCATCTGTCACCGAAGATCCCTCTGTGTCTCCGTTGGCTTTTCTTGTTGCTGCTTTGCTTGATTCAGCCTGCATTCACAAAAAACCTCATGAAAATCCAATTATTATCCATATCTCAATCAAAGGTTGGCCTTGAAACCACATAGAATCATTAAGATCAATCACTAATCATCAATCTTGAAAATCGGGAAAATGAAGCAATCCAGAAAAACAAAGTAATCCAGGAAAATCCAGTCGGGACAGAATTTGGAGAAATCCAACCCAGACGAACTCTTGCTTCCAAGACATCATTCATCAAATAAATCATTAATATAGGCAAAAGAAATGCATGATTATCATAAGATTTATTCACTAAGCAACAAGAAATCATCATCCAACCTTCTATATATCACTTCAATTTCTAAAAACAGAATGAAATGTAACCAGGCAGAAAATTGGAAAAATTCGGATGGCTCAGATTTCTGCGGACAGCTTAAAATTCTGGGAGCTCATCATACTTTGAGGAAATGGAAGAATCCGGGAAAATCCAAGTGTGCAAAAATTCCGCAAACACCCCAGAAATCCGACGACCGTTCAACGCGCAGGCCATTAACCGAGTAATCACACAAATTTCCCTATTTGGATTCCATAGAGAAAAACTCAACTCCAACAAGCCAAATTTTGATCGCGCATGGATTTAATTCCCAAAAACTCTCAAATGATTGATTCCTATAACGAAATGACGATGCCCTAAGTTTGACAGCTAAACCTTTCACCATGAGAGCTAAAGCAAGCTTGAAATTCAAACTCAATCCTTTGACACAGTGAAACTAGGGCGCACTAGGGTCTCAAATGCTGCGAACAAGGTTGAGCAAAGCACAAGACAAGAGGATCATGACAACTCCACCAAATTTAAGAAATCTGGGCAAACATATCGAAACCCTAATCCTAACAAAATATAGCAGACTACGCACCAACAAGGCAAGGCACTAACAGAAACACCTAGCCACAGGGGTATATCCACCGCTTGATTGATGAACGAAGGGATGCACAGTGTGGATGATAAAACCTGTGGAAGGGTGAGTGAAAACCCTAATTCGATAAATACATGGTCATGAAAATAAACAAGGGCCGACCCAAATAACCACGAATCAACAATTGAAAGATTTGATCAAAGCGCAAACAAAGGCAAAGTCGGCGATGGCCTACCATGAATCAAATCTGAATGAAGCTCGAGTCCAAAGAAGTCACTATGAATCAGGGAGCTCTAGCAACACAAATATCAACACAGATGTCCAAAGAATCCACGTGCAAGCAAACCAGATCTGCTGAATAAGGCTCAAAATGAATAAACTCAAGCATTGGAGCAAATGGAAAATGAATAATGAAATCATG
The DNA here is from genome assembly GCA_007258455.2 of Sequoia sempervirens. Classification (NCBI taxonomy): domain Eukaryota; kingdom Viridiplantae; phylum Streptophyta; class Pinopsida; order Cupressales; family Cupressaceae; genus Sequoia; species Sequoia sempervirens. The sequence goes on along the minus strand of VDFB02000008.1, from coordinate 370,190,193 downwards.
AAGGGCAATAGAAGCCTTTAAATTTTCTCATATTCCCACCAGAGCAAACATACCTCAAGAATTAATGGCCGATAATATGTATCGACGAAATCTGGAAACCCGAGCTCAAAACGGAACTTCAGAAAAAACTGAGCCAGACGGATAATCCGGGTGAGCACGAATTCCACAGACAACGCATCCTTCAGAATTCTGACATAGTCCAGAAAATCCCGGATTCATCCAAAAACCTAGACTTCGGGAAATCCGATGGTGACCAAACGATGGATCAGGACTGGGAAAATCCAGGTGAACCAAAAAATCGTGGATCCAGGGCAAAACCCAGACTTCCATTAAAAACCAAGTTTGACCAATTTGACCCTCAGGGCAAGACCAAAGCAAACAAGACCAACATCCCAAGACCTTAAAAGGATAAATCTAATAAAAACCAAAGGTCCTAGAGACATCCAAAATCAGAGAAGAGGGTCCCTACTCCAAGTGGGCCATGTGTGCAAAATTGCACAACACCTATTTCCATAGAAATTCCTGCCTTAAACCTACTGAAAGCCCTAGAAATTGAAGAAAGTGGCGAAATGGAAGTAGGGTTAGCTGAACTCCTCAAATTGGAGGAAGACAGAGAAAAAGCTTATGAAGCCATGATCAACCATCAATAAACACTAAAGAAATGGTTCAAATAAAAGACCTCTAACCCAGAATTCAGAGAGGCAAGCCTAGTGCTAAAGTACAATAAACGTACTAGGAAACCAGGGCAACACATAAAATTTGAAGCACTATGGAAGGGACCCTTTTGAATCAACCTATGTAAGGAAAAGAATGTGTATGAAGTTGAAGATATGGAAGGAAACACTTTAGATATACCGATGAACGATATTTATTTAAAGTTATTCCATTAAAATACGTAGTTCTTTAAAAAAATTAACAGTTATGTACCATATGTAAAAAAATTGTAAATACGTTTTAATTTTGAGAATAAGCCATTGAGAGTAACATAGAAGAAGCGAAAAAGTTTGTATTATATTATATTCATTAAAAATTTACAATGTAATTCAAAGCCTGAGGCTCATATTTAAACATAAGGCTCTCTCGAGCAAACCCAAAAAGAGTTACAGAGAAAAAAGATGCAAAAAGGAGGCAACGTGCAAAAAATAGTAAAGAAAAGCCTCCAGCCATTGTCTAGGAAATTGAAAGGGCCCATCATAGGGTTCTTCTTTTTCTTCTTCTTCTTCTTCTTCTACTTCTTCTTCTTCTTCTTCTTCTTCTTCTTCTTCTTTCTCAGGATGCAAAAAGGGGTTGAACACACAATACACACGGGCTCCACATGATGCAAACCAAAGGCCTAGTCACCGCAGCTCTGCACCAAAAACTCAAAGTGCTTCCTCCAAGTGAGCCCTAGAATATCCTCCACATTGTACTCCCATAGCAGGTAGGTGGCTACTGGTTGAGAAGACGAGCGATGTGTCTCAAGGTCCAAGGTGCGAAAGTCAAAAAGGAAGGGCAACCAGGGTACATCTATCTCAAAGTCTATGTTCCTGTAGAGATCCATGGTGCTCGGGATACCAACACTAGGGATAGCCACTTCTGCTATCTCACCAAGCCCTTCCATCAGTGCAGCGTCAAACATCTAGTGACATAATTCAATTATCATGGTTTTGGCCACATTCAGGTCAAGCAGCAAAGCAATGAAGTGGGAAAGAACATTGCAATTACTTTGAAGCTTGTTCTCATCGTTAATGAAGTCCTAGCCAGCTACACACCTAAACGCAACCAAATCAAGGCAGTCTCGCCTCTTCACCAAGCACTTAATTCTATCACTAGTGACCTCTCCCACAAAGCAGTATTGTGGCCTCCATGGGAGGAGCCGAATAGGAGTTCCTAAGCTAGTTGACATTTTGAGAAAATAAGAAATTGTGGAGGAATGGAAGACAACGAAAATCTTGCTAAACTTAAAAGGCTATATTTTTGAATAAATATTGCATAAGGTGGAATACCTTTATATAGAATAGATAAGCTGACAAACCCAACAAATGAAAGGTCCATTTTTGGCCGAATGACAATGGGAAAATATCAAAGCAAAACAGAGGAAGGTAGATAAATCATACAGAGATTCTAACAAGACATCTTAAGAAATAAATTTGGGTGTTGGGAGTAAATGCTCTTGTATGTTGATTGTTGACGTGTGTCCTTTGCCATCATCAGTACTAGCCAACTTACTTATGTGAAAAGACATCCAGATTAACACGCTAAGGTCTAAAAAATTAATGGGCACATCTTTTCAAAGGTACCTTGCATCACTTTAGCACATTTCTCATAGCAAAAAGCACATGTTCCAATGCAATGAGTTTATTTGTAAAAGAGGCAATAGGGAGAATGTACTAATTTCATTATCTCGACATTTTTGACATTCCCAAGGGATACAGATCTCAGGGTAAAAGCACAAGTTATGTCACACTTTCATCAAACTTATCAACACAACTTAATTTAAGTATTTCTAACTAAAAATCAATTTTGGTCAAACATATGGTCTCGTAAGATTCATTCTAGCTAAGTTAGATACTTCCACAACTTTCTCAACTAAAATTGTTGGCTAAAAATATATGGAGCACCACTTTAAGTCCAATTTACCAAAAAAAAATTATTTGAAAAACTTGAAGTTTCAATAACTCACACTAATGTAAATAACATTTACATTTAAAAATATAAAAATGCCCATTTGTAGATCCATTAATGTAGTTTTTAAAAATATATTTATTTTAATAGTTTAATTAATATTTTTATTTTATTTTTTTATTTTTACTTAAAGTAGGTTATCAACACAAAATATTAAGTTGATTACTGTGCTAAGGAAAAATACTAAACTTATTAAAAAAATTGAAAAAAATATGGTGCACTAGATAAAAGAATCTATTTCAAGATGGTATATTTTTTTTCCATTTTAGATAAATATTTAATGTGAAAGTTGGTGTTTAATAAAACAATTATTTTTTGATTCACATGCATTTTAATATTTATTTAAAAATATATATTTATCAAAATTAAGGAAAAAAGTATCCATGCACTAAAGTTTCTAAGTTATAAATACACAAAAGAATTTAGAAAGAAAGAAAACAAAATAAAATTACTATAAAAAGTTTGATGTCTCCATGCACAACTACATTTTAGCTATGAGCAACTAAATTATAGTGTTAATTTATTAAAAAACTAGTTTAAAATAAATTTCTTATTTTTTAAAAAAATACAAACATAAAATATACTTAAAAAATACATATTTTACTAGTTTACATCATTTCAAAATTCAAAACATATATGCCACTTTTTTATTGATTCAAGTTTAAAAGTTGGATCAGTGTTGGTTGTTTTCTTTATGAAGTGTGACACAACTTTGTGCTTTTACCCCTCAAATCTACATGTATCGCCTCAGTGGCAACATTTAATGGACCAGCAGTAATGGCATAGCTTTAATTGCATGAATGAGTGAGGAAATTAATTACACTCAAAAGTAGATTTTTCCAAAGAAGCAAAAGGCAAGTGACCATTTTTGTTAAGGATTTAACTCTGCAACTTCCGGATACATCCATGGTGGAGCCATCAACCTCTGGTAGAAAATATGTAGCTTCAAGTAGAAGACCTGGTTATGTCAATATTTTTGGGAAAAACTCATTCACCAATGCTCCAGCACTTGAGGACTGGCCATTCAAATTATGTAAAAAGGTGTAGCTAGATAGACGCATCCCAAGATAAGTAGTGCAGGATATCGCCGATAATGTTTTCGACCCCAGATTATCAACTAACCCTAAAATTTTTAGGGAGGGTGTGTTTCAAAGAATGGTGGAGCATGAACCAACTAAGGGTTTCACATTTCAACTCTGGAATTGTGGTTTGTCGTAGTTCACACTGTCTGTCACACACCCATGCCCAGAACTGGTCAACGCATGTGCCAAAAGATTCAATAAAAGGACAAAATCCATTGAGGGTAGTAGGATCAAAGTTACCATTTTTGTTGAAGCCATATGGGATATGTTGTGTATCCCTATGACCTGGGGCGCTAAACACTTTGATGAAGAAAAAATTGACATCTTCGGGGAAGAAATGGCCAAGAAGACAAGTTTTTATGAGGACGAAGCAAAGGAAAGGCCAAAGAAAGGTCATCTTTCTTTTCCTCTTTCACACAAGAAATTCAAGAAAGATATATAGTCCGAGTTCTCAATGTTGGCCTGGGTTTTCAACCTTGACACTGATGACGAAGTCCATGCTTTTCAGTTGGGCTTGGATTTTTCTCTCAAAAGGAAAAAGAACCAAAGATACTATGATTTTGCTAAGGCGATAGCCAAAAACATGCTAGAGCAATTAGAGAATTACATCACTGAGTCTAAATTCAGGTACTCTTCTTTCTTTGCTCATTTAGTCTTGCATCATAATTTTGAGTGGCTAGAGCAAAATATACCAGTGTCTAGGTTGGACGTAAGAGGTTTTCTTCAGCCAATTTCTGTATGGACCCATGTACCTTCAAAAATAGGGGATTATTACTAGTTTGTAGATCATTTTCTAAGGTCAGTGCTTCAAGATTTGTTGCCATGCCCTATTGGCCATTTCTCTCTTGAGGTCATGCAATGGACGAAAAATCCACTGACCCCGATGCATTATTTCTTGGGAATGGATTTTACATTTATCAGATTTCATGGTTTTGTTGAGGATCCTTTCTGACTCCCCAGATTTGTAACAAATAAAGTATTCACATTGGAGTCCAATGTCATCAAGCAACCCTTGTCGACAATGTCTATGGTGCTAGAAGAAACAAAACAAAGATATATTCACTTCCCCTTACAATTGCTAATAGTCATGTAACATTGAACAATTAGAAGGCTGAGGGTGAGCTCACAAATCTACTGGTGACCTTAGGCTTGTTTCTCATTTGTGACAAGTGGGATTACAACCTGATAAAGCACTTTAGTTTGAAACATAAGAGTCAGGAGTATTTTGAGAGGAGGAGGAATCTAACTCAAGAAAGTTTGGAGGTATATATTGACTTGGCTCGCATTCCACTCAAGCGGCCAAAATGGCTAAGTGTCTATATGTCGCAGGCAGAGTATCAGAAGAATGTCCCATCAAATCCCTCAACGCACATTTAAAGCACAAGGGATGGTCAGAAAGGAAAAAAGCAGACCTCTAGAGATTCTGACAGGAGATGAAATGCCTTAGTGCCTCGTTCAGTAACTTTTATCCACACAATGAGGAGTTCAAGGATATTTATGATTGAGAGGTTGACTCCAACAATAGCAATCTAGAGACCAGTCATGAAATTAACGAGGGAAAAATTTTGCACCATGCTTCTCAGCCTCAAGAATCTAACAGACATAGAGACTTGAAGCAAAGGGACTCATAAGCTACATCATCTGTTGGTGCTTAAAGTAAATGAAAAAGGACCTGACGGTCCCCAAGAGGGTCCTTTGCGATTGTCGAATTCCAAGGTTCGAACAGATCAGCTACCAAAGGATCAGAACGTACCAGTTCTAGTCATGCAAAAAGATGGGTCCAAGATATAGGTGCACTCGATGCGTCGGCCCAAGGAAAAGAAGAAGCAGAGTCTGCCCTGCAAAATGTTTTGACCACCATGGCCTAGGTAAGTTATGCTCCCTCTCTTCTTCCTGCCTCTGCATCTTTTGTTACTTCTCTACCCCCTCCTATTGTAAGGAATCTTCCCTCTTCGAACCTTGAGTTAATATTCTTGAATACACCCCCTACCATTTTTAATGAATCAAATAAAAATACCCTGCGCGTCGAACGAGAATCGTTTCCTTCAGCCACTATCAATTCTTTGATCACCCTGTCAAGGGCCCCCATTGAAAGAGCAAAAAAATTTATGTTACCCGTCACTCTCAATCCATCCACTTTTGGGAGATCATCTCTCCTTTCACCCACTTCTTTTTTTACTCTGATTGGTCTTTCCCCTACTCAATCTCAATTTGGTATCTCTCCCTTTTCCATGATAATGCTCCCTTTTGCTTCCCCGCATGCTAATACATCTAAAGTTTCTCCTTATGTCACTCTTTTTGGTCTCCCTCATAGTGTGTCCATTGTAGCAAAGAGTATTGATATTCCCCAGAGTCTCGAAGACCATTTCAATACAACCAAGCAGGTCCGATAGGCCAAAAAGAAAAATCTATTGTTAAAGAATGTCATGTTGCTAGCCACCAACAAGATTGATGCTTGCTTCAATGAAGAGCGGAACTCTCTACTAATCACTACCATGAAGCCACTCGTATCTGTTGATGTGTTTTTATGCACTTTTCAACACAGGAAATGCGTAGGTGCACTACCTCTCTTGAAAGATAATCTTTCACAATCAGATTGCAGAACACTATCCCAAGGTCTCTAATGTTAGGTCTTGACAGTGCTTGGAATATCTCAGTTGTTTTATGTGATTTGCTGGAATCACAAGGCAGTCTAACGGATGAGTTACAAAGCGTGGAAGTTGGGTTTGCAAATGCAGTTTCAAAGTGTTGAAAGTGAATGAATAGTGGCTGTCCACTCAAAATAGCAAGTTGAAGCTCATCAAGTTCATCTGATTTGGCTTCATGGTGATGCTTTGGATCCTACTCTGACCAAGGATTAAAAGAAACAACAAAAGGAGAAGGGTTAAGAAAGCTATTCTAATCCTAAGCTTCTAGGGCTGAGCAGAGTAACAATGGTGTTGCTAAAGTGGAAATGAGACTTCCTATTTGGAGGTTTTGCTTGGCCAAGAAACTCTGATTGCCTAAAACTAGTGCAATCTTCTAAAGGTGCTGAT
>VDFB02000008.1:370126299-370173641 GCA_007258455.2 Sequoia sempervirens | reverse complement strand
AAATCAAAATCCATTACAAACATTCAATTTTCATCAAAATCCATACTAAACTCAATTTTTTCATAAAAAATCTATCAAAAACCCTATTTTGAAAAAAATCTATAAAAAATTAACTAAAATTACACAAATCTAATTGAAAATTTGATTAGAGCAAAGAAAAACCAAGAATCTAACCTTTTGAAGATGGATTTGTGCGAAATCGAATATCTGATTTGCAGAATGGAGTTTTCACTATGCGCCAAAATGTGAAATGAGTTTTAATTAGGCCGAAATCAAATATATATGCGTGTCCCAAATCAGATATCCGATTTGGATCAGATATCCGATATGGAAATCTAGGTTTGGGATTTGCTTCAGTAGTGTGTACTGACACACAAGCCACATAAAGTCAACTCGGCATTTTCGTGTTTTTTAGTCGATGAAACATGTAATTTTTTCTCCATTGCCACTTTTTGGCATACCATGATCCTACACATATCCTTTTCCTTAAGCAGGCCATCTCAACATCGCTGGCCTAGATCTCGTTATGCTACCTACTCACTGTTTCCTTCACATTTATCAACTTTTCCTCGTGCTTCTTCAATTTTCTGCCCAACCTCTTGTAGTCTGCATATACCACCTTCTCAGTGGCCTTAGCTAGGACCACTTTGTCACCTAGGTGAGTTTAGCTCAAATCTAGGCCCATGGCTTTGATTTCATGGTCCTCCATCTATATTTGTCCTTTAGGCTTGGATACTGTTTTGCATGTTTTGCACACACGCCCCGCTGTAGGCAGGGACTCCCCTTTTTTCGCTCCTAATAGGCTACTTTGCTCCTGTCTTGTTTTGCATGCCCCCATACCAAGCCCAAATTGGTTATGTGCCTTCAAACGATCAAATCCCCTACCCAAATTCACCTACTTGGGATATTCAAATCTATGGAGAAATAAAGTCCCCCATCCCCTTTCTGCCTTTTATCTTCCTTTGGCTGTTTCAGAAACATCCGTGGACCCCTGTCGGTCCAGTTTCCACATTTTTGGCTTTGGGGCAACCTTTTTTGGATCTGGGATGTGTTTGAAGTGCGTAAATGAACTGCCAAGGATTCATCAACGTTCTGTTAAGTTTCGATGGTTTTAGAACTTTGCCCCCAGAATTCCCTTCCTCCTTGGCTGTTTGGAAACATCATGCGGTTGTGGCTCCAGTTTCCTCAGTTTTGACTTTGGGGGCAACCTTTTTTTGGATCGGGGATGTGTTTGATGGCAAATGGTTCTGCAAAAGGTTTCATCAGCGATTCGTTCGTTTGGTGGTTTTGAAAGCCGTCCCCTTTGTTGTTTTGGAACATTTAATGGGCCTAGGGTGACCCGGCCCGGTTCGAGACTCTGCCTCTCTGTACAGCATTTGGAACATCCGTCCATTACCTCTCCCTTCCAGCCTCCGGAGCTCGGCCCCTCTGTGGCCGTTTCCGGGGCTTTGCCTCTCCGTGGCCGTTTTGTAACATTTGGCGGCCACCTCCCTTCCAGCCTCCGGAGCTTGGGTCCTCCGTGGTCATTTTCGGGAGTCCGTCCCTCATTGGCTATTTTGAACATCCGGGAGCCTCCCTCCTTCCTGACTATTTTGAACATCCGGGAGCCCACCTCCTTCCCGGCTGTTTTGGCTTTCTTCCGCTGTCTGCCTTCTGGTTTTCTTCTGTCATCTTTCCGCCCTCTGGCGCTCGCACCCTTGAAGCATGCATTAATGTTTATGGCCCAAATGAGCTCCAAATATGAATATCAAGATATTTTTGATGATGCATGGATAGATCTAATAAGGAATTTGTAGGTTTGACTAAAATTTTCCTTAACTCATGTATAAATGCACTTACGACACTTCGTGTTTGCAGGAGTCAAGAAGCCTTCCGTAGGTCTATCAGAGAGGCCCATTGAGGGAGTTATCCTACCCTTTTCCAGATGATGATGATTTCTAAGGAGCTTTTTGCTCGAGTAAGGGACCACCAATCCATTGATGCCAATCGTCGATGGGCTCGTTTGATCAAAGGAAGGACACTGCAAGCACATCAAGCAAAAGACAATTTTCAAGCAGTTTCAGCTACAGTAAAAAGGGAAATCAGCTAAATGATGAAATTGTTACAGTGACTGGCACTAGATGACAAAACAAAGAAAAGACAAGGAATGTATTTTAAATTGCTAGATAATGGAGGGTAGGTGAAACCTTATTGTAAATCAAATCTGGGCCATTCAATGTAATTGAATCCTAGCCATTCATTTGGGCTTTGGAAAACTATAAATAGGGGCTTGCCCCTCATTTGTAAGGGTTGGAGAATTGATGTAAAGACATTCTGTAGCAATAGAAAGCAACATTGCATGATTTATGGGTGTTCCTTTTGAGTTTTCTCTTTATGTATGCATGGTTCACCTTCCATGTTAGTTTTAGTGTTAGTTTCTTGAATGAGAGTGGTGATGGTGTTTGCTGTTTTAGTATTTGATGAACTTTCAGCTCATACTTTTTGTGGTTCATTGATGATGAATCACTTTGCAAAGTAGTCTGAGCCTCTTTCCTTTATTGCTGCAACTTAGTTTGATTGCATGTACATGATGTGTGTATGTGATGTGAAAATCTGCAGTCCTTAGAAGATTGCACTGGTTTTGTGCATTGTAGTTTTCTCTTGGCCAAGCAAAACCGGTTTAAAGGAAGTCTATCTACTTTGTGCCACCATTTATTCTTGTTCATTTAGGCTTAGGATTATAATAGCTTTCTTAACCCTTCTCGTTTTGTTGTTTCTTTTAATCCTTGGTTAGAGTAAGGATCCAAAGCATCACCATGAAGCCAAATCAGATGAACTTGATGAGTTTCAACTTGCTGTTTTGAGTGGACAGCCACTGTTCATTCACTTTCAACACTTTGAAACTGCATTTGCAAACCCAACTTCCATGCTTTGTAACTCATCCATAAGACTGCCTTGTGATTTTAACAAATCACATAAAACAACTGAGATATTCCAAGCACTGTCAAGACCTGACATTAGAGACCTTGGGATAGTGTTCTGCAATCTGATTGTGGAAGATTGTCTTTCAAGAGAGGTAGTGCACCTACGCACTGCCTGTGTTGAAAAGTGCATAAAAAATACATCAACAAAACTGGCACTAGAAGGAGGGCTGACACGTTGGGAATACAAAGTTGAAGGTTGGAAGTGATTGATTTTATTCCCTCCTCCTTGTAACGCCATCAACAGAACTGGCGCTAGAAGGAGGGATTGACATGTTGAGGCTACGAAGCTAAAAGTTAGAAGTTGAGAAAGGAACATTCAAGAAGAAATCTGAGATAGGAGATCTCTTTAATTCAATTTTTTTTTTTTTTTGAAGGCAAACAAGAGCTGAGTCGAAATAGAGCAGCATTTGCAAATCAACATCACTCAGCTGCATGCAAATTTGAACAAGAGATTGAAGAAGCCATTGGAGCAATTCACATTGGCAGATAGATGTCGGATCCATTGCACTTACAGGCATAGTGAATTGGGGTGTCTAATATTCTTGGACAAAATTGAGAAGGTCTTGCAAGGAGAAATTCCCTTTTGGGAAATATACCAGCCCTTGGCTTCCGAAGATCCGGAAGAGAAATTGCAAACCATGGCAACTAATGCTTTCAAGGAGCTGATCCAAAGATGTTTGTGCAGCAAAGATGGACCAAAATTGGAGGAGGTACTAATGTCAAGTTGGTGCAAATTTCACAATGCACCCCACTCTGAATTCACTTGCTCATCATGCACAAATGTCATCGCCCAATTCAAGGATCATGTGAACAAGTTGGAGCATCCATCTCCTAGTAAAGGGGACTCATCCCATGAGGTGGGAAAGTTGTTGGAAGTTCGAGCACAACACACCATAGATGAATCAAGAAATATGACACAGGCTAGTGCTGGGACAACAGACATAGAGGATCAGATCCAAAAGGAAGAGGCTAATTTCCTTAGGACAACAAGCTGCCTTGATGAACAATCAACTAGAAACAAATCATAAATTTGTTCCTCCATTGAAGAAAAGTAGTCCCTTACTCTAGAAGAGGGATTGGCAGTCGAAGATGAATCAAAGAGTTTGTAGCAGTGTATGCTGGGGCAGCAAATGAAGATGTTAAAAATCCGAAAGAGGAAAAGGTTGACAACCTTGGGACAATAGAGAATGATGGAAAAGAAATAAGCGAGATTAGATTAGAGGATCTCTTCTTCATGAATGAAAAGGATCAAGCATCTGAAAATGTAGATTTGGAGGAGTGGGAACAACCACTTGCCACAACTGTCTACTATTCACCTTCCTTCCCAAATGATGATGAGGACCCACTGGTGGAAAGATATGACCAGCTCGTCTTGAGACTAGTGAGGGATTGGACTGAGCTGAAATACCAAGTGGATTTGGAGATATTGCTGCTCCCAAATTGGTGTCAATTTCATGATTCATCGCACTTAGAGCTCACATGTAAGATATGCCAAGAGGCCATTGAGCAAGTCAAAGGACAAGGGGCACAACCAAGCACATCACCTCCCACAACCACTTCAACGATTGAAGAAGAAAACAAAAATCCCAAATCAACTAATGACGCAGTTGAAGGTAGTCCTCAAGAGGATGTTGGGGCAGCAATAGAAGGACAACAATATAGTCTCGGACTTTCGAGTGATGAAGTAGATCAAGCGGGAATGTTGTCCACCAGTCACCAAGGAGTTCTTCCTCTTGAAGAGCAGTTGTGTACCATGGATGATGGGCCTTTTAGCGAGTCTTCAGAGGGAAATTGTGAAATAGACTTTGGTCCCCTTGATGAGGTGCCATCAATTGATAACTTCTTTCCATTAGGAGCTGCACTATGGAGGTATGCTCATGCTGAGGAAGAGCACATCTCAGAAGACGGTAGCGATGAATACATACTCCTTGAGCCCCTAAACAGTGATGCACTAGAGTTTCCAGATTGGGAGAGGAGCTCCTTCTCCATTTACAGTGATAGTGAGCAAGAGGAAATGAGTGAACATCATGATGAGATGCATGAACAACAAAAAGAAGACAAAGGCAGAGGTGCTGAGATAGTTGCTAACAGAGATGAAGCACTTGACCAACTACGAAATGCAACTTGGATCCCTTCTGCCATGATCACTGTTGATCCTCCCTCATATTCAGATGGCTACAATAGGATATATTTGCGTATGTCATCATCCCGTGACACTGAACATCACAAAAATAAGGCTCACACCTGGGAAAGGAGATGGGATAGCATGCTGCCCCTTGAAGACAGCAATCAAGAAGAGGTTTTGGCAATGGAAACCCAGGAAGATGAGGTGTACTTCCTCGAGGAACAACCAGTGGAGGTTGTGGGTCCCATTGGTAGATTGAAAGAGTTGTTTGCTGCCCCGCCCTCCTAGCCTTATGCACATTTAATGTCTAAAGTGATGCACCCTCCACCGCGCCCGCCCGAGGCTGCCAATGCAACGATCAATGATGTTGTGCTTGCTCTCGATTGTCCAACGCTGCCACCTCCATGTGATGACTTCCAGGTTCTATCCTTCCTTGCTCCAGTTAATTTTCATAGATGCACTTATTATTTTGATTATGGGAATGAGGGAAAACAAACATGTTTATGGATTAACCATGGGTTCAACGAGCCTCCTCAATTGCTGATTTTTCATGATGATGTGATTGAACTTGAGTGCTGCAATGTTGAATTTCCTTTTTCAAAATATAAAGATAAATTTGCATGGTTAAGAACGACAAAAATCGCCCGTTTGCTCGTGAATGCACTACGAAATCCAATGAACGTTAATGTTGGATCGCCCTGCCCGAACATAGTTCTTTGTAAATATATTTGTACATAGCCTGTTTCGAGTAGTATAGGTTTCCTGTAAATACTTCATTTTCCTACTTTTCTATAGGTTGCTCGCTTTGTAGGTTGTTTGTATTTTTTGTTTGCTTTCGCTTTGTTGCTGCTTTGCTTGGGGTCCCTCTGCTTTTAGCTAGGCACATTGGTGCGCTCAACAACTATACTTATCGCCTGGGGTTGTTCTACGCATTTCTTTGTCAAACTCTAATCAAGTCTTCAGAGTGGATGGTGAAGGTCTTCTGTTAGTGTCAAGTGATCTGGGTGTTTGATTCAAAGAGGATAATTTGTTGGTTTAGTTTGACTCCGATGTATTCTAAAATCTTACAACTCTTACACATCTTAAGAATCTCACGGTCACTGTAGGGCCTTTTGTGAAGTCTAGTTAAGTGAAAAATCTAACATTCTGCTCCAGTGCAACTATGATTCTCAGCCTTAAGCACGAGCTTCAATGCTTGCAGGTTGAAATAAAAGAGCTGAAAAGAGAAAAGAAAGAAAACATTGAAAATTAAAAGAAAGAGAAAATTCAACTTTTCGGGGGTATCCGAGCAACTCTACTGGGGCTATGGACGCCCGACTGGCAGTAGAGAAATGTTCGGGAGAATCACAACGACAACCTCATTGGGGCTATGGACGCTTGACTGGTAGCGAGGCAATGTCCCGGATGCTTTTGGAGTTGGAATAAACTACGTAGCTTAACTTGATGGAGCTTGGATTTCTGTAGCAACTGAAGGATGGGAATTAATGCAATTGCACACACTTGGATTTTCAGCATACTGAAGGTTGGGTTGGCTAATGGTTTTGATCCTTTGGTTGGGCGTCTGGTTTGTTTGCCCTAGCTTGAAGGTCAAAACCAGAGATTCTAGGTTCATGATTCTAGTTTGTCATCAAAATGCTCTCGAGCATTTCCCCAGCGAGTCGCCATTTGTTGTGCATGTTTTACACACACGCCCCGCCGTAGGCAGGGACCCCCCTTTTTTTTCACTCCCAATAGGCTACTTTGCTCATGTCTTGTTTTGCGTCCAAGCCCAAATTGGTCATGTGCCTTTAAACGATCAAATCCCCTACCCAAATTCACCTACTTGGGGTATTCAAATCTGTAGAGAAATAAAGTCCCCCATCCCCTTTCTGCCTTTTGTCTAACTTTGGCTATTTTAGAAACATCCGTGGACCCCTGTCGGTCCAGTTTCCACATTTTTGGCTTTGGGGCAACCTTTTTTGGATTTGGGATGTGTTTGAAGTGCATAAATGAGCTGCCAAGGATTTGTCAATGTTCTGTTAAGTTTTGATGGTTTTGGAACTTTTCCCCCAGAATTCCCTTCCTCCTTGGCTATTTGGAAACATCTGTGGACCCCCGTCGCTCCCGTTTCCTCAATTTTGACTTTAGGGGCAACCTTTTTTGGATCAGGGATGTGTTTGATGTGCTTAAATGAACTGCCAAGGTTTCGTCAATGTTCCATTAAGTTTCGGTGGTTTCGGAGCTTCGTCCCCCTTTTGCTATTTTGGAACATCCGTCGGCCTAGGGCGTCCCGGCCTCGGGAGCCCGGCCCCTCCGTGGCCGTTTCCAGGGCTCTGCCTCTTCATGGCCATTTTGGAACATCCGTCGGCCACCTTCCTTCTGGCCTCCGGAGCACGGCCTCTCCATGGCCATTTCCGGGGCTCTGCCTCTCCGTGGTCATTTTGTAACATCCGGCGGCCACCTCCCTTCTCACCTCCGGAGCTTGGGTCCTTCGTGGCCATTTTTGGGAGTCCGTCCCTCCTTGGCTATTTTGAACATCCGGGAGCCTCCCTCCTTCCCGGCTGTTTTGAACATCTAGGAGCCCGCCTCCTTCCTAGCTGTTTTGGCTTTTGTCCACTGTCTACCTTCTGGATTTCTTCCGTCATCTTTCCGCCCTCTGGCGCTCGCACCCTTGAAGCACACATTAATGTTTATGGCCCAAATGAGCTCCAAATATGAATATCAAGACATTTTTGATGATGCATGGATAGATCTAACAAGGAATTTGTAGGTTTGACTGACATTTTCCTTAACTTATGTATAAATGCACTTACGACACTTTGTGTTTGCAGGAGTCAAGAAGCCTTTCGTAGGTCTATCAGAGAGGCCCATTGAGGGAGTTATCCTACATTTTTCCAGATGATGATGATTTCTAAGGAGCTTTCTGCCCGAATAAGGGACCACCAATCCATTGATACCAATCGTCGATGGGCTCGTTTGATCAAAGGAAGGACACTGTAAGCACATCAAGCAAAAGACAATTTTCAAGCAGTTTTAGCTATAGTGAAAAGGGAAATCAACTAAATGACGAAATTGCTACAATGACTAGCACTAGATGACAAAACAGAGAAAAGACAAGGAAAGTATTTTAAATTGGTAGATAATGGAGGGTAGGTGAAACCTTATTGTAAATCAAATTTGGGCCATTCGATATAATTGAATCCTAGCCATTCATTTGGGCTTTGGAAAACTATAAATAGGGGCTTGCCCCTCATTTGTAAGGGTTGGAGAATTGATGTAAAGACATTCTACAGCAATAGAAAGTAGCATTGCATGATTTATGGGTGTTCCTTTTGATTTTGCTCTTTATGTATGCATGGTTCACCTTCCATGTTAGTTTTAGTGTTAGTTTCTTGAATGGGAGTGGTGATGGTGTTTGCTATTTTAGTATTTGATGAACGTTTAGCTCATGCTTTTTGTAGTTCATTGATAATGAATCACTTTGCAAAGCTAGTCTGAGCCTCTTTCCTTTATTGCTGCAACTTAGTTCGATTGCATGTACATGATGTGTGTATGTGATGTGAAAATCTGCAGTCCTTAGAAGATTGCACTAGTTTTGTGCAACTGTAGGTTTCTCTTGGCCAAGCAAAACCCAGTTTAGGAAGTCTGTCTACTTTAGCAGCCACCATTGTTACTGTTCATTCGTAGCTTAGGATTAGAATAGCTTTCTTAACCCTTCTCCTTTTGTTGTTTCTTTTAATCCTTGGTCAGAGTAGGATCCAAAGCATCACCATGAAGCCAAATCAGATGAACTTGATGAGCTTCAACTTGCTATTTTGAGTGGACAGCCACTATTCATTCACTTTCAACACTTTGAAACTGCATTTGCAAACCCAACTTCCACGCTTTGTAACTCATCCGTTAGACTGCCTTGTGATTCCAGCAAATCACATAAAACAACTGAGATATTCCAAGCACTGTCAAGACCTAACATTAGAGACCTTGGGATAGTGTTCTGCAATCTGATTGTGAAAGATTATCTTTCAAGAGAGGTAGTGCACCTACGCATTTCCTGTGTTGAAAAGTGCATAAAAACACATCAACAGATACGAGTGGCTTCATGGTAGTGATTAGTAGAGAGTTCCGCTCTTCATTGAAGCAAGCATCAATCTTGTTGGTGGCTAGCAACATGACATTCTTTAACAATAGATTTTTCTTTTTGGCCTATCGGACCTGCTTGGTTGTATTGAAATGGTCTTCGAGACTCTGGGGAATATCAATACTCTTTGCTACAATGGACACACTATGAGGGAGACCAAAAAGAGTGACATAAGGAGAAACTTTAGATGTATTAGCATGCGGGGAAGCAAAAGGGAGCATTATCATGGAAAAGGGAGAGATACCAAATTGAGATTGAGTAGGGGAAAGACCAATCAGAGTAAAAAAAGAAGTGGGTGAAAGGAGAGATGATCTCCCAAAAGTGGATGGATTGAGAGTGACGGGTAACATAAATTTTTTTGCTCTTTCAATGGGGGCCCTTGACAGGGTGATCAAAGAATTGATAGTGGCTGAAGGAAACGATTCTCGTTCGACGCGCAGGGTATTTTTATTTGATTCATTAAAAATGGTAGGGGGTGTATTCAAGAATATTAACTCAAGGTTCGAAGAGGGAAGATTCCTTACAATAGGAGGGGGTAGAGAAGTAACAAAAGATGCAGAGGCAGGAAGAAGAGAGGGAGCATAACTTACCTAGGCCATGGTGGTCAAAACATTTTGCAGGGCAGACTCTGCTTCTTCTTTTCCTTGGGCCGACGCATCGAGTGCACCTATATCTTGGACCCATCTTTTTGCATGACTAGAACTGGTACGTTCTGATCCTTTGGTAGCTGATCTGTTCGAACCTTGGAATTCGACAATCGCAAAGGACCCTCTTGGGGACCGTCAGGTCCTTTTTCATTTACTTTAAGCACCAACAGATGATGTAGCTTATGAGTCCCTTTGCTTCAAGTCTCTATGTCTGTTAGATTCTTGAGGCTGAGAAGCATGGTGCAAAATTTTTCCCTCGTTAATTTCATGACTGGTCTCTAGATTGCTATTGTTGGAGTCAACCTCTCAATCATAAATATCCTTGAACTCCTCATTGTGTGGATAAAAGTTACTGAACGAGGCACTAAGGCATTTCATCTCCTGTCAGAATCTCTAGAGGTCTGCTTTTTTCCTTTCTGACCATCCCTTGTGCTTTAAATGTGCGTTGAGGGATTTGATGGGACATTCTTCTGATACTCTGCCTGCGACATATAGACACTTAGCCATTTTGGCCGCTTGAGTGGAATGCGAGCCAAGTCAATATATACCTCCAAACTTTCTTGAGTTAGATTCCTCCTCCTCTCAAAATACTCCTGACTCTTATGTTTCAAACTAAAGTGCTTTATCAGGTTGTAATCCCACTTGTCACAAATGAGAAACAAGCCTAAGGTCACCAGTAGATTTGTGAGCTCACCCTCAGCCTTCTAATTGTTCAATGTTACATGACTATTAGCAATTGTAAGGGGAAGTGAATATATCTTTGTTTTGTTTCTTCTAGCACCATAGACATTGTCGACAAGGGTTGCTTGATGACATTGGACTCCAATGTGAATACTTTATTTGTTACAAATCTGGGGAGTCAGAAAGGATCCTCAACAAAACCATGAAATCTGATAAATGTAAAATCCATTCCCAAGAAATAATGCATCGGGGTCAGTGGATTTTTCGTCCATTGCATGACCTCAAGAGAGAAATGGCCAATAGGGCATGGCAACAAATCTTGAAGCACTGACCTTAGAAAATGATCTACAAACTAGTAATAATCCCCTATTTTTGAAGGTACATGGGTCCATACAGAAATTGGCTGAAGAAAACCTCTTACGTCCAACCTAGACACTGGTATATTTTGCTCTAGCCACTCAAAATTATGATGCAAGACTAAATGAGCAAAGAAAGAAGAGTACCTGAATTTAGACTCAGTGATGTAATTCTCTAATTGCTCTAGCATGTTTTTGGCTATCGCCTTAGCAAAATCATAGTATCTTTGGTTCTTTTTCCTTTTGAGAGAAAAATCCAAGCCCAACTGAAAAGCATGGACTTCGTCATCAGTGTCAAGGTTGAAAACCCAGGCCAACATTGAGAACTCGGACTATATATCTTTCTTGAATTTCTTGTGTGAAAGAGGAAAAGAAAGATGACCTTTCTTTGGCCTTTCCTTTGCTTCGTCCTCATAAAAACTTGTCTTCTTGGCCATTTCTTCCCCGAAGATGTCAATTTTTTCTTCATCAAAGTGTTTAGCGCCCCAGGTCATAGGGATACACAACATATCCCATATGGCTTCAACAAAAATGGTAACTTTGATCCTACTACCCTCAATGGATTTTGTCCTTTTATTGAATCTTTTGGCACATGCGTTGACCAGTTCTGGGCATGGGTGTGTGACAGACAGTGTGAACTACGACAAACCACAATTCCAGAGTTGAAATGTGAAACCCTTAGTTGGTTCATGCTCCACCATTCTTTGAAACACACCCTCCCTAAAAATTTTAGGGTTAGTTGATAATCTGGGGTCGAAAACATTATCGGCGATATCCTGCACTACTTATCTTGGGATGCGTCTATCTAGCTACACCTTTTTACATAATTTGAATGGCCAGTCCTCAAGTGCTGGAGCATTGGTGAATGAGTTTTTCCCAAAAATATTGACATAACCAGGTCTTCTACTTGAAGCTACATATTTTCTACCAGAGGTTGATGGCTCCACCATGGATGTATCCGGAAGTTGCAGAGTTAAATCCTTAACAAAAATGGTCACTTGCCTTTTGCTTCTTTGGAAAAATCTACTTTTGAGTGTAATTAATTTCCTCACTCATTCATGCAATTAAAGCTATGCCATTACTGCTGGTCCATTAAATGTTGCCACTGAGGCGATACATGTAGATTTGAGGGGTAAAAGCACAAAGTTGTGTCACACTTCATAAAGAAAACAACCAACACTGATCCAACTTTTAAACTTGAATCAATAAAAAAGTGGCATATATGTTTTGAATTTTGAAATGATGTAAACTAGTAAAATATGTATTTTTTAAGTATATTTTATGTTTGTATTTTTTTAAAAAATAAGAAATTTATTTTAAACTAGTTTTTAATAAATTAACACTATAATTTAGTTGCTCATAAAATGCTAAAAAATGAAGTTGCATGAGACATCAAACTTTTTTATAGTAAATTTTATTTGTTTTCTTTCAAATTTTTTGTGTGTATTTATAACTTGAAACTTTAGTGCATGGATATACTTTTTTCCAATTTTGATAAATATATATTTTTAAATAAATATTAAAATGCATGTGAATCAAAAAATAATTGTTTTATTAAACACCAACTTTCACATTAAATATTTATCTAAAATGGAAAAAAAATATACCATCTTGAAATAGATTCTTTTATCTAGTGCACCATATTTTTTTCAATTTTTTTAATAAGTTTAGTATTTTTCCTTAGCACAGTAATCAACTTAATATTTTGTGTTGATAACCTACTTTAAGTAAAAATAAAAAAATAAAATAAAAATATTAATTAAACTATTAAAATAAATATATTTTTAAAAACTACATTAATGGATCTACAAATGGGCATTTTTATATTTTTAAATGTAAATGTTATTTACATTAGTGTGAGTTATTGAAACTTCAAGTTTTTCAAATAATTTTTTTTTGGTAAATTGGACTTAAAGTGGTGCTCCATATATTTTTAGCCAACAATTTTAGTTGAGAAAGTTGTGGAAGTATCTAACTTAGCTAGAATGAATCTTACGAGACCATATGTTTGACCAAAATTGATTTTTAGTTAGAAATACTTAAATTAAGTTGTGTTGATAAGTTTGATGAAAGTGTGACATAACTTGTGCTTTTACCCTGAGATCTGTATCCCTTGGGAATGTCAAAAATGTCGAGATAATGAAATTAGTACATTCTCCCTATTGCCTCTTTTACAAATAAACTCATTGCATTGGAACATGTGCTTTTTGCTATGAGAAATGTGCTAAAGTGATGCAAGGTACCTTTGAAAAGATGTGCCCATTAATTTTTTAGACCTTAGCGTGTTAATCTGGATGTCTTTTCACATAAGTAAGTTGGCTAGTACTGATGATGGCAAAGGACACACGTCAACAATCAACATACAAGAGCATTTACTCCCAACACCCAAATTTATTTCTTAAGATGTCTTGTTAGAATCTCTGTATGATTTATCTACCTTCCTCTGTTTTGCTTTGATATTTTCCCATTGTCATTCGGCCAAAAATGGACCTTTCATTTGTTGGGTTTGTCAGCTTATCTATTCTATATAAAGGTATTCCACCTTATGCAATATTTATTCAAAAATATAGCCTTTTAAGTTTAGCAAGATTTTCGTTGTCTTCCATTCCTCCACAATTTCTTATTTTCTCAAAATGTCAACTAGCTTAGGAACTCCTATTCGGCTCCTCCCATGGAGGCCACAATACTGCTTTGTGGGAGAGGTCACTAGTGATAGAATTAAGTGCTTGGTGAAGAGGCGAGACTGCCTTGATTTGGTTGCGTTTAGGTGTGTAGCTGGCTAGGACTTCATTAACGATGAGAACAAGCTTCAAAGTAATTGCAATGTTCTTTCCCACTTCATTGCTTTGCTGCTTGACCTGAATGTGGCCAAAACCATGATAATTGAATTATGTCACTAGATGTTTGACGCTGCACTGATGGAAGGGCTTGGTGAGATAGCAGAAGTGGCTATCCCTAGTGTTGGTATCCCGAGCACCATGGATCTCTACAGGAACATAGACTTTGAGATAGATGTACCCTGGTTGCCCTTCCTTTTTGACTTTCGCACCTTGGACCTTGAGACACATCGCTCGTCTTCTCAACCAGTAGCCACCTACCTGCTATGGGAGTACAATGTGGAGGATATTCTAGGGCTCACTTGGAGGAAGCACTTTGAGTTTTTGGTGCAGAGCTGCGGTGACTAGGCCTTTGGTTTGCATCATGTGGAGCCCGTGTGTATTGTGTGTTCAACCCCTTTTTGCATCCTGAGAAAGAAGAAGAAGAAGAAGAAGAAGAAGAAGAAGAAGTAGAAGAAGAAGAAGAAGAAGAAAAAGAAGAACCCTATGATGGGCCCTTTCAATTTCCTAGACAATGGCTGGAGGCTTTTCTTTACTATTTTTTGCACGTTGCCTCCTTTTTGCATCTTTTTTCTCTGTAACTCTTTTTGGGTTTGCTCGAGAGAGCCTTATGTTTAAATATGAGCCTCAGGCTTTGAATTACATTGTAAATTTTTAATGAATATAATATAATACAAACTTTTTCGCTTCTTCTATGTTACTCTCAATGGCTTATTCTCAAAATTAAAACGTATTTACAATTTTTTTACATATGGTACATAACTGTTAATTTTTTTAAAGAACTACGTATTTTAATGGAATAACTTTAAATAAATATCGTTCATCGGTATATCTAAAGTGTTTCCTTCCATATCTTCAACTTCATACACATTCTTTTCCTTACATAGGTTGATTCAAAAGGGTCCCTTCCATAGTGCTTCAAATTTTATGTGTTGCCCTGGTTTCCTAGTACGTTTATTGTACTTTAGCACTAGGCTTGCCTCTCTGAATTCTGGGTTAGAGGTCTTTTATTTGAACCATTTCTTTAGTGTTTATTGATGGTTGATCATGGCTTCATAAGCTTTTTCTCTGTCTTCCTCCAATTTGAGGAGTTCAGCTAACCCTACTTCCATTTCGCCACTTTCTTCAATTTCTAGGGCTTTCAGTAGGTTTAAGGCAGGAATTTCTATGGAAATAGGTAACATTACCTCTTTTCTGTACACTAGTTCATAAGGGGAGGTGTTCAAAATTTGCTTGGGAGTAATCTTGTCCACCCACAGTGCATCTCACAGGTGCTAATGCCAATCCCTTTGTCATTTTGACCCAATATGCTTGATTAACCTAATTAGGTTTTTATTAGTTGACTCTGCTAACCCATTTCCTTTTGGGTAGTAGTTCGATGAAGTTTTAAGGAAAATCCCATGTTTGATAGAAAAACCTGACATCTCCAATCCTACAAAAGCTCGAGTATTGTTGAATATTATGGTTTTGGGCAAACCAAATATGGCTACTAGCTCTTCAAGGAAATTGACAATTTCCTCCTCATTGCATTTTTTAGGGCTATGACCTCCGTGCACCTTGTGAAGTAGTTGGTCACCATAAGGATCCACTTGTGTCCAACATTGGAAATAGGATTTATCATTTTGATAAAATATAAACCCCATTGAGTAAAGGGCTCCTCGGTTACAATTAGGCTTAGGGGAAAAGCGACATTCTTTCTTTTGCCAACAAAGAATTGGCACTGAGTACACTTTTGCACTAGATGAGGTGCTTCATAAAACATAGAGGGCCAATAATATACTGCTTGTATTATCTTTAAAGTAGTAGTCTTGGCAAAGAAATTTCCACCCTCAGGATTGCGATGGAATTCATTGAGAACTCTTACCACCTACAACTTTTCTAAACATCGAAGTAGGACACCATCATAATTTTTCTTAAATAATACACCTACAATTAATACATACCTAGTGCCTTGCAATTGGTAGTATCATCTTTTATGAGATGGAAGGTTGGTACAGTAGTTCCCCTTTTGCATAAACTATGTTTGATCTGCCACCCAAGATTCATCAGAATTGAATTGGTTCAAGTAGACCTAATTGATCTCCTTTTTAGCTATGGAACTTGATTCCTGTGCAATATATTCGCACATACCTCTTCTCTGAACCAACTTGGTTGGTCTAATGTCCACATCATACTCTAGGATCTTGGTGATCAAATTATCCCTTTTTTCTATTATCTCACCTTCTGTGATATACTCCTTCACATTGGAATGTGAAATGAGGATAGTGATCTTATTGGAAAAAACCAAGTGTAAGAACTTTAATATTTTAGCAATGGAAAAAGCTTTATTTTCTACAAAATTATACCTAGCCTCATAACCTTTAAGGGTCATTGAGTGAAATGTAATAGGATGCTCTCCATTATCTCCCTCACACTTCTAAGTGACCACAAAAGCTATGCTATGTTGGCCATTGTACACATAGAGTAGAAAGTCTTTGGAAAAGTCAGGGTTAGCTAATACCAGAGTAGCAGAGATGGCTATCTTTATCTACTCAAAAGCTGCTTTGCCTTTGGAGGTCCATTTGAAAATCAGGTTCATCTTAAGCATCATAGTGATTAGTCTCGTAATGCCTGCAAAATCTAATATGAACCTACTGAAAAAATTGATCTTCCTTAGAAAAGATTGCAGTCCCTTCTGATTTACAGGTAGGGGTAATTCCATTATAGATCTAACCCTTTTGGGGTCTATTGCTATTCCCTCCTCCGACACTACAAAACCAAGTAGCTTACCTTGAGGTACTCCAAAAACACATTTTTTGGGATTCAAAGAAATCCCAAATTGTTGAAATTTCTAGAAAACCTTCTCTAGATGAATTAAGTGATCATCTTTCAACTTTGAAAAGACTATTAGGTCATCTAGATATATTAAGATAATCAGGTTGATCAATCCCTTGAAAGCAATATCCATTGCTCGCTGAAAATTTGCACCAACATTTGAAAGTCCAAATGACATTTTTGAGTATGAAAATATTCCCCACTTGGTGGTAAACGTTGTCTTATGTTGGTTGGCTTCCTTTACATATAGTTGGTTATAGCTTGAGAAACAATCCAGTAATGAAAAAATCTCCACAATCTGATCACAGTCTGTAAGATTTTCTCCATTAATGGCAAGGGGTATTGGTCTTTAAGCGAGGCTTTATTAAAATCTCAAAAATCGACACAAATCCTAATATTGCCATTCTTTTTCTGAACTAGTACCACATTTGACACCCAGGTGGAATGCATAATCGGACATATGATCTTTGACTCGACCAATTTGGTGAGCTCCTGTGCCATCAATGCTTCGACCTTTAGATTGAATGGACTTTATTTTTGTTAGATGAGATTTGATCCTTCCGCCAAGCCAATGGTATGTTGAATTATGCTCGGGTCATACCCTTTAAGATCATCATAGGTCCAGGCAATAACTCCATCATATTTGAAGCATAGATCTTTTAGTCTTCTTGTCCTTGTGGGGAACTTCCCTTCCGACCCTTAACTTTCTTCTGCTTCCGACATTAAGCTCTTCATACTCCCTAGTGTCCATAGTGAACCTTGGCTTTCTATTTCTTATGTCTTCACAATCAAAGAGATTTTCAAGGGAAATTAATCCTCGAGGAAGCTGTTTATTTTTAACTAGATAACTTGTTCTTTAGGAAATTCTGTTCTTCGTTGTGAATAGTCTAAAACTGCTCCTGATTTCTATATAAAGGCATCAATTTGAATGCCATCACAAAAAACTTTCCAATTTTGATCATTGTTAGAGATTGTGGGTTAGATGATGACTTGCATCGCATTTTACTCAGATGAATTGAAAACTAGTTCAAACGGTGAACCAATAGAGGCCATCTGATTAGTGATATCATTTTGAGATCAAGGAATAACTTGTATATTGAAGGCTTCAAAAATCTCAATCAGGTCCCAAATCCAATGTTTGTATGACTTTATTCTTGTGTTCTTCACGACCGCTTGCCCATGGACCTAGCTCACCACTAACTTTGAATCTTTGAAAACTTGTATTCTCTTTTCTCCCATGTGGTTTGCAAGGGTCAGACCATGGACCAAGGTCTCATATCTTGTGTCATTATTCAAGCTTGAGAACTGAAAATGGTAAGCTTTGAGGGTCTTTGATCCTATTGGAGACACTAGTCGAAAACTTGCTCCAAAGCCAACTTTGCATTTGGCACCATCAAAATATAAGGTCCATATACGATTATCACTTGGATAATCATATTTCTCCTAATCTTTTATCAATTTTTGAAAGGACTTGATCATCATCAAAAATCACATAGGTGCCTAGCCTTGTTGCATGGAAGTTACCAAATGGGTCAGAATCAATGAATTGGTTAAGTAGCACCTCTTCTTCGGGAGTCCAATCACTTGTGTCTTCTTCATCTTCTAGAATTTCTACATAATATCTCTCCTACTGAGACATGGAGGTATGTGCCGCTTCAAAGCATAGGATTGCATTGTTCACTATGTGTTTGGGATGCAAAGATTCAGACAAAATCTTCATCTTCCCCCTGTGCTTGGTTCTTAGTATCAGGTGAGACTAGTCGAGTGCTAAGTATCCGCCAAGCTTCACAATGAAATCTCTTGAAAGACACATTCTGAAGACCGGGGGAATGCCTATTACTACTAATTCTTGTGTGACTATTTGGCTTGAACATGAGAAGAGGGTTAGAGATAGATCTTTTATCGAACCAATGGTCAGGACCTTCTTCCCATCTAATTGTATGATTCCTTTCTCAAGGGGCTCATACTTATGTTTTAGGGCATCGACTACTTGTTTTGGAATGACCGTTGTGCTAGCCCCTGAATCAATCATGTTATTATGTAAAATATTATCTCCCACAATAAGTGTTAAAAAGAAATGTGCGGGCTTTGGCTTGCTTACCTCTTTCTCTTTTTCATTTCCCACATCATTCACATAAGTTGCTACTTTCAGAGCTTGAGGGTTCAACGTGGATCCTGTCTTTTCTTTGACCACACGATGGAGTCACGCCCAACTACAAGATTTGTTCTTCTTTCTTTAATGCTTCCCGAAGCAATGTATTTTGTTCAAGGATAGATATGACGTCCCACAGAGATACATTAGTAGGCACCTTCTTCAATTGATCCACCACATTTAGCTTTCTGAATGCTTGGGTCTTGGGCTTGAATGGTGGTATTTATTTGGCTTTCAGAAGAAAAAATTCTATTGTAAATGGGGTTGGTGTTTTGTTCATCTCCTTCTATGGGAATGGCAGAGTGTTTGGATGGGGAGTAGGTCAGATAGTGGGCAACAAAGCTTGCTTTTCTTGCAGTGGTGATTGTCGTGGTTGTGGACATTGTAAAGCTTGTTGCATGTATTCTCCCGTGAGACTTCTTTTAGATATTATGTTGTAATTTGACTGTACTTATGGAGTACTAGTCGTTAGAGATTCATTCACAAATACTACATCTTCTTCATTCCATGAAAATAGCGGTTGGTTGGGTGTAATATCCAACTCCCACTCCAAAGACATTCCTTGCATTTACACTCAAAAATTTGAATTTTCCATTTCAGAAGACTCAAATTCATCCACATTCAAAAGTGTGCCCTTGCTTCTTTGTTTCACTATCTTCTGTTGCATATTCCCCCTTAGACAATTTCAAGGCATATGACTATCGCTGCGTGGGAAACACCATACATTCTCATCTTCTACCAAATTTTTTTGGCCTAGAATTAACTCTTTACTCGAGCCATCTTTGACCATCTATAGTGGCATGGTGACCAAAACTATCTGGTTTGCAGAAACCATCTATTGACCTCCTCCTCTAGAGGATCCTTGGTATGTATTATGCTGATAAGACAACTTCCCTCTACCATAGGCTTGCATAGTTTTCTTTGGAGGTGTTGCTTGTTGTTGTTTGATAATAACCAACTCATTAGAAAAAGTCTACATGAGACTCTTCATGTTGCTGAATTCTGCTGCAATAGAGGATGAGCCCGACATGCTTGTTTGGGTGGCAGGGTACGCATACATAGACTGTGGTGTAGCTGATGTTAGTTTTGTAGTAGAAGAGCTTGGAATAACTTCTTCCCGAAGGCCACCCAATATTTTTGCAAATACAGGCATTAGAGGTCATGGCGAAAGCTTCTCGACATTAATCAAACTATTTTTTGCATGCACAACCAACTCATATGCATTGGGCAAGATATCCACTCCCGTGGATGTTATCATTACTGCGATGTCTAAATTGAGAGCATTCAGATAAAACATAAACGCCATCGCGGCTAGGGGTCGAGAAGCTACAGGAATCCTTTGCTAGGTTTTGTGGAACCTAGTATTGAAATAGCTCATGGCCTCTTGCAAGGCTCTCTTGATGGTGATTAGTTGATGTAGCAATGAAGAATGATCTCATTTCTATGAGAAGCATTTGAACAACCTTTCTCTGAGCTGATCCCAGGAGATGATGGAACCCAAGGCCAAATATCAATACCAATCTTGGGACTTTCCTTTGAAAGAGGAAGTTAACAACATCAAGGTGATGTTTTCCTCCACTATGTTATGTACCCTACATACCTCCGCTATATCTTGAAGATGTTTGGAGGGGGTTTTGAAATCTTCTTCAAAGAATTTTGGGATAGCCTTGAGGGTGTTAGCGAGTATGGTAGGCCATACATCTAGGGGCATAGGTGGTTTTAGCAGACTACCACTATGCTAGGTTACAAAATTTCTAGGAGCAGGGGCAGGTACATGAGCCATAGGGAAAATATTCCTATCAATCGGGTATACAAGTATTCTAATTTAGAAGGTTGAGCCTTCAAGTGGAGTAGATAAGGCTCTAGATATTGGGCTCTTACTTCTCACTCTATTTCTCCTTATAGGTGATACAAAACCTATAAGTCTTCTTTTCCTAGGTATCGAGGTAGGTAACTGGGAGTATTGGAAATGACCTCTTGAAGATGCTCTTGTTTGGACTATGAGCATGAAATTTCTAGTTTCTTTCCTTAGCCTTATTTAAGAAATATTTTTGACTTCTAATAAGGTGTTCAGAGAACTTTGTGTCCCATCGGGCATTTCAGAAAAAAAGAACTGTTGATCATCAAAGATTGTGCCTCTCTGACAGTCTTATGGGAAATTCAGTGAGTAGGGGACTAATTTGTGCCTCACTGAATACCTCTGGGATTTTTATAGAAAGCCAACTCTTCTTTGGGTTTTGGAGAAAAGGGTAAAAGGAAATGTAAACATAAAACATAAAGATGGTGATTTTCCAAATCTTTTACAACATTTCAAACCCGATCTTTCATATGAGTGATATAATTAGACAAAAAACACCACAACCCTTCATTGTTGGAAAGAGAATGAACAAAAAAGACTAACAACAAGCACAGTCCAAACTTTCAAATCTTCCCATAGCTAGTGTTCATTAAGGTTTGATCAAACACAAAGATTTCCAAGGTTATTAGAAAAATGTTTGGAAATCACATAAACTATCTCTCCTAATACAACACAATATATAACAAAACAACAACCCTTTAGAAAAATAGAGAAGTCCACTAACATAATCCAGTTTTCACAAGTTATTATTCTACTATATAAGCCTACAACATGGAAATCAACAACTTAAACTATTTGAATTCAACCTGCTTGACATAGTATTTTATTCAGAACAAAAACATAAAGAAGGAAAACTTGATAAAGACCATACATGCACAGTATCAAAGATTTCTTTTGAATAATTTATGCTTAATTATCAAATGAACTTTAAAATAGAGGTCAGATGCCAATATGATAATAGTTTGAGCATAAACGATATAACATGCCAGAGAAAAGTCATTTTGCAACTCTACTTCTGAAAATAGTTCTTAAAACCTAAGAAAACTAAAGAAACTTTTCCTTAGCAAAGGAAACTCAAACTTGGAATCAATCCTTCACTTTTGTCACCGCCTCCCATTTATATCTACCGAAAGAAGAAAAAACCACCACAACACGGAAGTAATTACTGCCAGATGTTCAAATTTGATAGCACATGATCTAATCGTAGATCATTAGTTAGGTCACAACAATATTTTCTCATCAATTCTCAACTTTCGCATTAATGCTTTTTAGATATTTAGCAAAGATAGTTATATGAAAATGATCAAATCTTAGAAAATAGCTTGGAAAAAGTCTAGTTAACCAGTCATGTAACCCGATGGTGCTAACTCAAAGCTTCCATTCCGAAAACCAAAAAGGGCTAGCAAGCTCTGACAAACTCCCAAAAAAAATTGCTTTACAAAAGCGCAAACTGCTTGTAGTGAAGAGATGACATGTCAAACAAGTGGAAACTCTCAAACTCATGAATATAGCTCTTTGAGAAAATCTCCGATGAGTTGACATGTGTCCCGAATCTCTCTAGAAAGGAAGGCAAAAAATGAAAGTCACACAACCACTACATGGTGCATTGTACACCTTTCCGACAACTCTGCTTGAGTGCGACACATCCGAAGCCGAAAATATATACAAGCCTAAAATAAAAAATGATCAAGGAAAAAATGCTTCACACTATTTACAAACCATATTGGCATACATTTATGCTTTAGCCTCATTATTTTTATTGATGGTTAGTTTGATTTATTTACCCTTTAACAAGTTACTAAATTTGTCCATAATCATGCATCCTACCCCCAAAAGTCTTTGATTTCCCCAATAAGCACCCTCAAAGTTCAAATTTCTATTAAAGGGAGGTGGAGGCACCCATTTAACCTTTAATTATCCAATTTTACCTTAACACCAATGATCAATCTTCCGAAGGCGGGGGGGCGGGGGAGGGGGGGGTTTGAGTAGTGGTCAATTCTTCAAGAGAAAAAAATTCTAACTATAAAATGACTTGAGGTGAGTTGTAGAGTTGAGGACTACTACCATGGATACTTTAGAATCTTAAAATTTTGATTATTTTATTATAAATTTTAATTGCTCGATATTATTTTTTAAAGATTTTTCTTGTTATATCTTGTTTTTTCATGTGCATAAAATTAATTAGTAAATAATTATAATTACATGAACATTTTTATTGAAAATGAAAAAAAATTCCTTATAATCATTTTATTTTATTTATAGGTAAATTGAACAATAGGGAAGAGAGCTCTATTGCTAACAATGGTTGAATATCAATAATTTTATTTATTTATCTTTAATAAGATAAAATATAACTATTTAATGACACAAGCAAAGAAAGTTATTTAAACAAGTTATTTTAAAAATGGACTCCATGAAAAATACTTGAAGTTATTAAATTAGCACTCAAATAGTAAAATAAATTGCATTTAATGCAATCGTTAAATATAAAGATGCAAAAATGAATAAAATTTTAACTAGAAATTAAATGAAATGGCTTGTGTAACTGCCTTGTATGAAAACTCTTAAATAGTGTTTTAATGAATCTTGATGGAGAGGGCATTACCTTGCATGTCTATCATGTATTCTGGCATATAACGGTTAAAATAAGCTTGCATGTGGGCCTACAATTTAATGGGGGAAAGATATCTGCATGGCATGCGAAAAGAGGAAGAAAGTGAGGATATACGGAATTTTGAAAAAAACATGGAAACTCAGAAAAAGGAGTAAGGTACATTTGGATAGGAGATCGATAAAAAGACTCAAATCTCTGCAAGTCGACCCTTTGAGACGGAAATAGAAACATCAACAAGGAATAGAAGGTATGTTGGTCAGTTTAGAGCTATTTAGAAAACATTCTTCAGCGATTTATCTTTCATTCCTTTATAAAAACCGTTTCCTTGGGTTAGGCGGGCATTTGGTAGAGGTCTCCATTTGATCATGAAGCCTGTAGAGGTGTAACGCGACTTGTAACTATCCAATAAATGTTTTAATGAAGATCCTTCGACTACGAATGCTCTAATGTTGGTTACAACTTGTGTAACCTGTTTGTAGGGCATTTGTCTGATTTGTTGATTGTTATTAAATCGATCCATGTCAGAAATATACTGACGGATAGCTTTCCCCAACCTGCTTAGTCCATTTAATATCTACGCGACCAAATGACTTCAATCTTTTGAAGCATTAGAACGATATTTTCAGATATACTTTCATTATCTTACCTTGAATAAATAGAAGCAGTGTTTGAAAGGTGATAGATTGCGGTTCAACTCTTTTCTTTTAAAGTTTTTTTGTGAATCCAGACGGAAAAATGCCCCATGCTTTAAAGTGGTTGAAGCACTCTTGGAGAAAACATAGCCTATGAGACATCTATATCTTTCCTTTTGTCTTTATTTTATAATGCTTGATCGAAAGTATGATAAATACCATAAAATTCAAACTGTTTTATTTATCTAGATGAGGCGTTTGCTATTTCACAGAGAATCGATTTTATTCTGGGTTATATATATCTTCTTCTCTTTGATTGAAAGCCTGTGATATTTCATACTGCACTTGGAAAGCATACTCATATGTCTTGTGCAGAAAGTTTCTAAAGCCTCTTCATCCAATCCACTGTGTGCATACCCTGCAATCACGAAATTTCTTGATATCATATTCCTTTGAGGCCTTTTTAGAATAATTTGCTTGCCTTATTCTTGCATCCACATTCTCAAGTATGCTTAGCAGGGCCCTTGTAATTACGACATATGACAATTATTGCTGCTTGTTTTGATGGATGTCCTTTCGATATTACTAGAATCTGTTATGGAGCACAATCTTCGGTTTGCTTCACTTCGCAACACCAATATTCTCCATGAATGTTGTCCCTTAGTTATTGTTGGATATCTGATCCAGAGTGCATTATTAAGGTGCATGTCTATGTTTCAATTTGTTTCACTTAGCGTCGTAATATTCACCATGCTAAGGAACGCCGCCAAATGGCCATTATGCCTCGATTTTGTCTCTGCATTTTGCATGCATGTCTATACATTAAACTCTTTATCGAACCAAAACCTTTGAAGTTTCTCTTCTTTTCTTTTCGTTTTCTTGACCCTCGAACAAAATGAACCGAACTACTCCTCTGAAGTCAGTCTTAATCTGTAAGTTGTTCAGACTATAGATCCAAAGGTTCCACCAACTTGAACCGAAATGATCACCTCGAGATTCAAATCCTTCTCTTCAAACTTCGACCCTCAGAAATTCATGACCCAGTGTTCTCCTTGGATGTCCTCGAGTAAAAGCTTAAATTCGCAAAAGCATTGCCAAGATTCATTTTATGCTTGACCGGTTATATTAAAATGGTCATTATCATTCAATAAAAAATATGTTGTTGGTATTGAATGGAAGCCACCGTGGTTAAAGTAGAAATAGGCTATATCCCTTATTTAATTAAGATGATACTAATATATATAGATTGCCATTTAAGAATATTAAGATCTTCCTCTTGAATTCAAGGAAAATATTAATGTATTTAATTGTCATTTGTTTATATATATATATATATATATAGTTTGATCTTTATAAATAGTATTAAAGATAAGACATAATGAAATAATATAAAGAGGATATATTGGAATACAAGGTAGGTGATATGTCGTTAGGTAGGACGACCTCAAACCAAACATAGATATAAACTTGTAAAATTCATTAGAGCTAAAATTAGGTTATAACCTACATTACTTTGAGATAAGTTTTATGAAAAATTGTGATTTTTAGTATGAATATTATGCGATAATTTATCTCAAGTTGTTTAATGAGATAGATTCGTTCAATGAATAATTTAATTAGTATGAAGTTTCATGATTTGAGGATAAATTTGAATAAGATCTTTCAATTGAAGAAAATGTTATATAATGAATTCTTTCATATCAAATTCAGTGGATGGTAAGATTGTATAGTCATGTAGAGGCATATTAAATTCTAGTTGAGTATTTATGGACCTGAACAATTATTTGTTGATCATATTTGAGACTTCGTCATGGATAATTGATTATATATGTGGTAAGGAATATAATTCTTGGGAAAATGTTAGGCTAGTGGTTTTATGGCTAATTAACTCCATCTATTGAAATGCTTGGCTTCTCATGATAGTTCAATATGAGATAATAGGGTAATGTTATTTATTTGCTTAAGAATGTATACTCATATATATATGTATATACATACATACATCAACTATACCTTCTTTATTTAATATTGCATTTTAATCACTCTCGTGCTTTTACTTGCATGTTCATACATTAGATCCACTTCATTTGTTGATAGGCACTCATGAAAAGATTATTGAAAAATTTGCATGCATGTAGACATGTTATCTTTTATCAAACTAGAACTTGCAAAGATTTACTTGTTGCTTCAAGAAATGATGGACTTAGCAACATTGATGGTACACTTACATGTAGCCTTCATGACTGATTATGTATGTGCACAAGCATTCAACATGATGACGTTTTTGGTGTAACCTTTGTGATATTCAAGATATGATTAGATATTTTTATGATTTGCTACACATATTCCATTACTCCTATTCATTTTTACTTTGCTAGTTTCCCTCGTGCTGGGTCGGGCATTCTTCTTTCAAGAAGAATACCGGGGAAGTGATTCACTTTGTGGTAGGGCAGAACACACTCCCACAATGTTCTCACCCTTGAGGTGTTCAAAGGAGTTTCAAAGGTCAGAAGGATCCTGTCAAGAAGGCTCAAGTTATAGTATGTAGTATAGTCTTGCTATCAACCAAGAGGTCTATTGTAAGGGAAATTCCCCCATTTTTTATGCCTTATAATCGACACTTGTACTCTAACTTCATTTATTTAAATATAATTCCTTATTCTGAATCTTGTATGTTGAGCACGTGTCATATTTATATTTTTTTTGACGTGTAATTTGTGTCATTAATTAAGTTTAATTTATAGAGGTCTTTACATTTCTATTGCATTCAATCCACATATTCCAAATAAGAATTGAGGGGATAACTAGCTAGATGTATGAATGTGTGGATTCCTAAAAAAGAGAAGGCTAGGAAAGAAAATGTTATAATAGGGTTTTGGAAAAATTTCCCTTCCAATCGAATTTGTTAGATAGCCATTTCTAACTCCTAATACTAAACATACAGTTGAGAAAGAGATGATTAAAGTCATCTTCCACAAAATCACATATTACAAAATTAAAGGAAATCACTTGAAATAAAAATGGTTAAGTGGAAGCAACTTCCTACACCAATTATATAAGTGGAGGAGATTATGCAATTTTTTCTTGTAAAACCTTGTTAGTTACAATTATTAGATGCACATTTATTTACTTAATTAAAATATGCAAAACATGACAAACCACAATAAAATTTACATGGGGAAAACCCTTTTGGGAGAAAAAACCCACACTCCAAAAACACAACTCTTTGTATTATCAGTAATCTGAAACAAGTAGCATACAATCATAGAGTTAAGATTATTCCAAAGTCTTCAATTGCAACAATATTTTTGGAGTAATTCTAGGAACATAACGATAACCATGAATTATTCAAACCTATACTACTATGAAAAATGGGTTAGTACCAAATAAATACAACTCCACAAGAGTAGATGGATTCCTAGGATTTCCACATGGAAAGAATCCAACACTTGAATTCCTCTCTTGAGTCTCCTTGACATGCACAATACTTGCATGCATGCAACAACCTTGAATGGAGTGCAATGTCATAACTGGGACCCACCTAATTCATATTTACCATTTCTAATGCCTATCTCCTCATGCATAGGATCCCTGAAATAGGCAATACACCTACATGCATGGAGCACCTTACATGCATAGGTGCCTCAATCACATGGGGCCAACTTGTCATAGTTTTCATACATAACTCTCCCATTGTCATAACTTGTCATAGACAATTGTTATAATCCAATATAGAGTGAAACCTTACAAAATATGAAGCATACCACCAAATTAGCCTTTGATGGGGTCCACCAAATGGGATTCCTACATCCACATATGTAACTTAGATGTCATACAATCATCTCCATGTAGGATGCCACCTCAACTGGTAGGTCCCACGAAGTGACTTGACATTAGTAGGAAAGAAATATCAACATAAAATAAATAAATAATCATCAAAATATGCTAACAACTAAGACTTCAAGTAATAATTCTTTGGATGTGACATAAATTTCCTCCTCCAAATCACCATGAAGGAATATTGTCTTCACATCCATATACTCAAGTTCTAAATCATAAGCTATAACAAGTGATAATATGAATTAAATAGATTTCATCTTTACTACAAGAGAGAATACTTCACCATAATCAATTCCCTCCACCTATGAATACCCCTTCATGACCAACCATACTTTGTTCTTTTCAATAGTGCAATTGGGAAAAAACCTTTTCTTGAACACCCATTTACATCCAAGGGGTTTACATCCTTTAGGTAAAGGTACCAAATCCCATGTATTATTTTTTCTCAATGTAGTGATTTCTTCGTCCGTGGATTTCATCCTAGAATTTGTATCACTTGTAGCCTAGCCTCTTTTAGAGTTCTAGGCTCATCAATATTATAAGTCAAAGAAAATATACAACTGGAATCAACAATGAATAACTAAACCTTTTTGGTTGTTGCCTAACTCATGTAGACCTCCTCAATGGTTGATTTCCTTCTTATTATTTATAATATTTAGAGTTACTAGAGCTCTCATCATCATTAGGTCCATTAGGTGTGCATACTTTATTTTTCATTGGAGTCAGTGGAACATGAATGGACTTTTGTTTCTCTTCTTTCTCTAGGTGTAGAACAAAAAAAGAAGGTTTCAACTCTATGAAAATCACACTTCTATTGTACATAATATTCTTGGCCACTAGATCCCAAAGCTCGCACCCCTTCATATTAACTCCATAGCCAATGAAGAGACACTTAACTACCTTTTCTTCCAATTAAGACTTCTTCTGATCTGACACATGTACATATACCTTGTAGCCAAATACTCTAAGATGCATCATTGAAGGATTCTTATCCAACAACACCTCCATTGGTGTCTTATCAATAAAAAATGCAGATGTAGAATATTTTTTTACTAGATAGCATGCAGTGGCAATAACTTCACCTTAGAATTTTTGTTCACCAACTCCACTCATCATCAAAACAAGGGCCTTCTTTAATATGATGAGGATTTAGATTTTGACTTCTTTTCCTTCTTGATTTTCTATTTTAATAGACCATGAAAAACAAGGGCCTCCTTAGCCATCTTAAAATATTTTCCCCACATCTCTTCAAAGAGAAACGATGCAACCAATACATCCATCCTAAAGATGGTAGTGATACTCCCAATGGAAAAGACAAGGTGATCCCATGAGTCTAGAAAAGAACATAATAGTTTCATATAATGATCCTCATCCTCTATCTTCACACCAAAAAAACCCAATTGAGAAAAAGCATGTTAAAGGTATTCAAGTGATCAGTCACAGATCCTCCTTCTATCCTCAAAGAGTACAACTTATTTCTCAGTAAAAACATATTTACCAATGATTTAGCCTAATGAATCTCTCCAAGCTTCTTTCAAAGGATTTTTGTAGTCTTATCTTTGAGGAAATTAAAAAAAATAAAGTTTTCCAAACAAAGTCTTATCAAACCTAAACCAAATATTTTTGGATGTGAGGCTCTCTTACACTTCTAGGGTTTTGCACCTAAAGGGAGAGAGGTATCAAAAATTCTTAATGGCTCACTCAAGAATAAGCCCTTGAGATTCTAATGCAAATGAGATTGAAATATGTCAAAGGGTAACGTCTTTGATGTTGAAAAATGATAAAAGGGGTTCACAACTAATGCAAAACTTGGAAAATGCAAGATGTTTGAAAACACGTTGTGATATTCAAAATGACCTAGAAATGCAAACAAACTGTAATATAAACTTATTAAATAAAAAATGTGCACTTGGAAACAAGAAAGTGATGGAAAAGAGCTCTGGAATCCTAAAGAATTCACTGTTGAAGCCCACTGGGACTCATATGCCAAGCTGGGCGACTTAGTCCCAATTTTGGAAAATTGCATCAGAGCATGTTTCAGCCAAATGGGTATCCAAATATGCAAAAGTATCTAAAAAAATAGATATAGTAGGACTCATACACCACTAATGGCATATGAATCCACTTTGGATTTTTTGAAAACTCAAAAGTGGAATTCGTAGCTCTTAGTTTGCTCTTTCTATTCCTCTAAGTGTTTAGATCCAAAACACTGATTTTCAAGGCTATAAGTGACTTTTTGTGTGGATTTTGACCTTGCCAATAAGGACATGACACTAACAAGTTTGAAGCCTATTCTTCAAAAAATTTCAAGCCTTTAGAATACCTAAATCTGCAATCACACAAGGAAAGAGAGAAAATGTTGATTGTTAAGGATTGGTGGTTTTTCTTGGTCAAACTCCATTTAGGTAATTAAACCAAAATGATAAAATAATGAAGCATGAAACATGAAACAATTAAAATTAAAAGCTTACCATGATGATGGATCTTGAATTGCTACAAAAATTGATGAAGAATCTTGCTCTTGAATGCTTTAGAAGTGATGAATTGACTTGACAATATGTAGGCTTGATGATACTTGGACAATGGGTGGATGAAAGGTCTCATTTTATAGAGGAGAGTTAAGCGAATGGCTACAATAAGGATCATGATCAAGGGCCAAGATTAAATTAGAAAATAATTTAATCAAGGGTGGAGGTTAATTGAGAGTAGAAAGACATGAATATATAAAGACTTGAGGTGGAAGATAAGATTGGCACATAAAAAGTGGTTGTTGGAGAAAATTAAATAATAAAAATATGAGGTGGATCAAAGATGTTTCACTCGGGGCCATGAAACATTAGGTCGCATATGGGGTTAGTTGTCCCAAAGAAGTGGTTTAGTGAGAAAGTCATGCCAACGTGTCGGCTTCCCACTATATAATGAGAAAGTCATGCCAGTGTGTCGGCTTCCCATTATACTAACCATACCAAATTTATCCCCATGATAGCTTTGATAAGGAACCACAATGAAAATGCTTTTTGTAAATGCTTTTGAATGTCATGTAAAAATTTTGTTAAAGGGGATTTTTCTTTGTTCATGTAAGGTCTTCTTCTTAGGGAGCATTGTGCCTAATGTCTCCAAGAGAGGACAAGTCAAAAGTGTCAAAATCATTTCCCATGGGATGCCTTGTTCACATTATGCCATGTCAGTATATCATACACTCTTGGATGACATCAAGCCCAATGACACCACCAAGAAGAGGACATATCACAAGAAAAAAGGAAAATTCACACCAAGAAATTTTTGCCAAAAGATGTCATCATTGTATGCCCCCACTTTAAAGAGGTTGCTAACACCATCACTATGAGAAATTGCTTTAAAGTAGCCAATGATAAATGTTAATATGAAAGAAGACATGAGAGCCAATCTAGGAAAGGCCTATGCCAAGTCATATGTTTCCAAATGAAGCTACATCATGGATAAGTATGTCACATGCGATTCAATCTTAAGGCATGTTGTCTACATCCCAAGCTTCCTCTTGTATGTTCATGAAAGTTTAACAACTATCTAAAAGAGACAAGGACAAGTGACATATGAGGACAAGGATATTTAACCCTATTCCCCCACCTAGTGCCGGATAGGGGTGAGCCTGAAATGGATGATGATATGTTGCTCTTTGCAGTAGTGAGTGTGCTATGATCCTACAACTAGTACATGGCAAGGAGCAGCAACTGATGTTATTTATTTTGATAAGTAAAAAAAATTTCTGCTTGATACATATTTAATGAGATGTCTATCAGTTTAGGATACATACCAAGGTTAAAGTTTTCTTGGAAGAATTGTTTGTGATGGTGTTGACATTGATTGAAGGTTTTTGATTTGAAGGACAATAACCAAGACCATTAGGTTGTATAGGGACATGGATACCTTGTTCTATAGAATCAAATCCTTTCCCAAGTTATCATCCAAAATTTTTTGTCACTTGCTTTGGATTCAATGGTTGTTCAATTTTTGCAAAGTTTGTGTTGGATGTTGGTTTTTCTTTTAAGGTGGGTGAAGTGGATGCTATTGAATGTTGTATTACTGTTACCAATTTCTCTTTTCTCTTTTTGGAATCTTGTGTTATGATCTTGTATTCTCTCATGGATATAGGTATGAAATCAAAGGTTTCTAAAGCATCTTCCAATAACTTTGTGGCTTCTTCAATTTTCTTTTATCTTTCTATATTCTTTTGCTTGATACTGATCATAGCACATGTAGCCTTTTTTTTTTTAGGAGTAGAAGGTGACTTGTCATAAGCTCCCAACATTTTCTTCAAGGTTTCATGATTTTCAAATCATTCCCATGATGGTGGTAAATCTATATCAAGCAATTCAGGATTCTTTAGAGTGAGGTTGTTTTTTTGTTTGCATGTGATAGTGTTGATGTTTGCTTGCACCATGATATTTTGCCTAGTAGGAGAGTTTTTAGGAGAGAAGCAAACAAGATTTTGATCACATTCCATTAATAGGTTTTGTAGAGTAACTTCATCACAAGGAGAGGAGGCACCAAGAGAAGAAAAAGCATCACATTCTCATTTTTTGATGATTGGATCATTTTGCTCAATTATGTATTCTTGGATGGGGGAAACATTAGGAAAGGGAGCAAGAAGATTCTCATGAATTTCAATGAATAGTTCCTTTAATCCAAAAATATCTTCTTCACTATTAGAAGAGACATTAGGAGAAGAACAAGTATGATTATCTTGATTTTCTATGCTTTCATATTCTTCTATCACTTTATTCTCTCAAATAGAAGAGATATTAGAGGGTTTGGAATTATGGAGTGTGTCAACAATGTTATTCTCTTGTACTAAGAAACTCTCATAACTAGGAAAGAGATTGGAAGGATGAATATCATGCTTGCTAATAAGCTCATAGAAAATTGAATGCATGATGTTTTCAAGAAGATTCTCATGATCTTCTTCACCAATAGTAGAGATGTTAGGAGAGGGGGAAATTTTATTTTTGTCCATAATGTCATCCTTTTTATCTAAGGTCTCATTCTCTTGTGCCATAGTATCTATCCTAGTAGGAGAGCTTTTACAAAAGTGACAAACAATAGGTTAATCACATTTCATGGTTGGATTTGATAAAGTAGCTTCATCATTCATAGGAGAGGCATCAAGATAAGGGTAACTAGGAGTTTCATGGTTACCGATGAGTGTCCAGACTTGTTTGTTCAACGAGGTCTTCCCAAATGGTAGGGGCACTAGGAAAGGGAGGAATAAGATTCTTATTATTCTCAATAAGGATGTCTTCTAACACTAAACTATCTTCTTTATGTCTAGAGAAGATATTAGGAGAAGAAAAGGTTTGATTGCCACGATTATCTACATTTACATGCCCATGTATTATAATGTCTTCTTGAGTAGGAGAGGTAGGATTGTCATAGCTCTCAAATATCAACATATCCTCCACATAATGTGTTTTTCATGATCATTCATGATTGTATCCTTATTCACTAAAGTGTTTTCACAAGTAGGGGAGGTGTGGGGAGTAGTGGCCATGATCTCAATTTTGTGTGTCATAGTATCTTTGCAAGGGGAGGAGAAGGAAGACAAGAAAGAATTTCATGATCATCAATGATTGTATCTTCTTTCATCAAGATACCTTCGTCACCAATGGGAGAGATATCAGGAGAAGAACAATTATGATTATCATGATTATCGATACTTGCATCCTTTTGTGTCAAAGCTTTAGTGGATGATATTAGTGAGAGGAATTCCTTAAGGGCTTCATCTAACATGTCTAAGTCATCACTACTAAAGGGCTTGGATGATATGATTTTTCCAAATTGAATAATTTTTTGAATTGTTTCTTTTGATGTTTTTAATTTTTTGTTTTCATTTTCTAATGAATTTGATCTAAATGAAATAGGAACTAATGCTGAAAATGAAAATTGCAAAAATCTAATGCTATCCATAATTGCCATGAAAATAAATGATGATATTTCTAATAATTGCAATGCAATAGAAAATAAATGAACTAAAACATAAAAGTAACTGAAACAAACAACAACTCAAGAAATTGGAAGCTGAATTATGAAAACAACGATGCAAAATGTGCACTGGGACTAATTTTCATAGGGTGGCGAATGAGTCCCATTAAGCTATTTTAAGTTTTTCTAAATTTTATGATGGATTCTTATGTGTTATATGAACATGTACAATTAAAATATAAATTTTAGATGCAAAATCTTACTATTGCTCAAGGAAATGAAGTGCAATAATGCAAGCTTAAATGAGCTTTCACTAATGCAAATTATGAAACCCTATGATGCAAATGAAACAGTGCAAAATAAAATGTAAGCTATTCCTAGGGTGCAAATGCACTCTAAATCAGAAATAGGATGTTCTAAATGTAGGTTCACCAAAATGAACCAAATATTTTTGGATGTGAGTCTCTGTTACACTTTTAGGGTTTTACACCTAAAAGGAGAGAGGTATCCATAAGTCCGAATGGCTCACTCATGAATAAGCACTTGAGATTCCAATGAAAATGAGATTGAAATATGTCAAAGGGGAATTTACTAGATGTGGAAAACTGATAAAAGGGGTTCACCACTAATGCAAATCTTGGAAAATGTAAGATGTTTGAAAACACACCGTGATATGCAAAATGATCTAGAAATGAAAACAAACTGTAACATAAATTTATGAAATCAAATTTGTTCACTTGGAAATTGGAAAGTGATGGAAAGGAGCTCTCAAATCTTGAATAATTCACTATTGAAGCCCACTGGGACTCATACACCATGTTGGATGACTTAGTCCCAGTTCTGGAAAATTGCACCAAAGCTTGTTTCAGCCAAATGGGTATTTGAATTTGCAAAAATCTCTGAAAGATAGGTACAGTGGGATTCATACACCACTAGTGGTGAATGATTCCAATTTGGCTTTTCTACAAACTCAAAAGTGGAATGTATAGCTCTCAGTTTTCTCTTTTTGTTCCTCCTAGTGTTCAGATCCAAAACCTTGATTTCTAAGGCTGTAAGTGACTTTTTTTGTGGATTTTGATGTTTCCAATAAGGATATGACACTGAAAATAATCCTTCATCTCAGTGGAAGGGTTTGCTGCCAATAAAAAACCCATTTTAAGTAATTACACCAAAATGATAAAATAATGAAGCATGAAACATGAAAAATTGCAATTATAAACTTACCATGATGATGGATCTTGAATTTCTACAACAATTGATGAAGAATCTTGCTCTTGAATACCTTGAAAGTGATGAATTGACTTGACAACATGCAGGCTTGATGATACTTGGATAATGGATGGATGAAAGGTCTCCTTTTATAGAGGAGAGTTAAGTGAATGGCTAGAATAAGTATCATGATCAAGGGAGAAGATTAAATTAGAAAATAATTTAATCAAGGGTGGAGGCTAATTGAGAGAAGAAAGACATGGATATATAAAGACTTAAGGTGGAAGATAAGATTGGCATAGAAAAAGAGGTTGTTGGAGAGAATTAAATAATAAAAATTATTTAATTTAGGTGGCCAACATAGGAGAAATAAATAAAATACTTATTTTATTTATT
This sequence comes from Sequoia sempervirens, assembly GCA_007258455.2. NCBI lineage: Eukaryota > Viridiplantae > Streptophyta > Pinopsida > Cupressales > Cupressaceae > Sequoia > Sequoia sempervirens. Next base: position 370,138,442 of record VDFB02000008.1, on the reverse strand, counting down.
TAAAAAGAAAGGTGAGGGAAAATAATTAGATAATTAAATAATTAAAAATAATTATTTAATTATAGAGGAAAGGCGGAGTTTTAAACATTAAATAATTAAAAGAAATTATTTAATGGAGAGGGAAGGGATGATTAAATAATTGAAATAATTATTTACTTATAGAAGAAGAGGGAAAAACTAACTTTTGAATTAAAATAATATTTGATTCAAAAGTGGGGAAAAAGGACCATTTAATGCATAGAGAAGCATAAATTTGAATAAGCCGGGTCCAAAAAAGTGTGAAAATGTAAAGAGATACATTTTTCTATGCTACAAAACCCTTAGATTTTTGATGCATCAACTCCTAATTTTCTTTAGCCACGATGGTAGGTTTGACACTAGATATTGTAGCCCATAGATCTCTATCTAAGAGAATATCTTCCATTTTACCTTCCACAACTCAAAATTACCACCATTAAAATTCTCCATCTCAATCATTTTGAATGTTCTTGCCATATTTTTCTTATAATAAGGTATGAAAAATACATCTACAAAAGTTCCCACTAAAGAAAATATTAGTACAAAAACCTATAGTGCCCCTCAGTTTGCCTTTTTGTTTTTGACAGTTACTTGGTTGTATTGGACATTATGATACTTTGATGCATAGTTATGATGATACTTGATGACACTTTTATCACTGATGTTTATGCGTATACTATGCTTAGTAGATCGGTTTAATTGATTATGTGGGTTGTTATTGATATAAGTATTCTGTGATTATTGGATGTATATTCTTATCATGATTTGGTATCTAATTAAATTATGCCTTGATGTATTTTGGTGAAGGGGAATAGTGCCACATCATTTGCTTGCGAGTGCCCTACAACACTGTGATTTTCACTTCAGAGTGTGTTTGAGTATTTGTCTATGTACTTGCTCAACTGTGTGGTTTGCTGCAGGCTGTAGGTACCAGGCATCAAATCCACCTGAATTTCTAGGTTTGAGCGTGCCTTAATCCCAATGGATGTTGATTTGGAGATAGCGTCGGGTCCCCTACATTGAACCATCATCCTTGACGAGGATGAGTGTTCGTTTGTCATTCCCTGTCTGTTTGGCCAGTTCGAGTTGAATTGTCGATATTGTTGTTGTTGTTGTGCCTTTCATTTTGCTTCGAGGTCTGGTATTGCTTGATATTTTGTATGTTTAAATTAAATTAGTTGGTTTGTGCTTTGATTGATTATTGCACTAAAATAAAGTTAATAAGTCAAAATCATTTTTGTTAATTAAATAGATGTTTTTATATAATTGTAATATCGAAGAATAAAATATTAATACTATTTTATTTGATTTAAATAAATTAAAATTTATGGCTTGATAAAGAAATATTAAAAATAAATATATCAAATTATTGTAGTGTGCAAACAGAATTAATGAAAGGATTAAATTAATGAATTAAATATTATAAAAGTTGATTTTGACGTGCAAATAAATAAAAGATTAAGTAAATAAGTTGAATATTGTAAAAAGTTGAATTATTGATTATGGGTATATTATAATATGTTATAAATACGTATATTTGAGTTGTGGCAGTTAAGAAGGTGGGGAAAATTAAATAAAATAATTGATTTAGAGAAGTGGATGCTACAACGGATTGGGGAAATAGTTAATAAATTGGTTATTTTGCAAAAATAAAGGGGGCTCTTGGTTATTCTTCTAGAAACTAATTTGGATTTCTCTCTATGAATACTTTTCTTGTTCTTGGAGGTTTCTCATCTGGGTTTTGGGGAAAAGCTTGAATTGAGTTTGGCAGAGGTGACTCTGGGGAACTTGAAGAAGAAAGAGGTGACTTTGGAGAACTTGTAGAAGAAATTGGAGCCGTAAGCTGGAATTTGGGAGATTTGGACGCATCAAGACTTCAACTCTGACAAGCATATAAACTAGGTTCCATTATATCTCTATTTTAATGTTGGATTAGAAAAAAAAAAAATGCATGATTGTGCTATTTGAAGCAAAATAAATGTTAGAATTCGAGCTGTGCTTATTCCGTAAATTCCATGTAGCCTTTGGAAATTCTTTTCTTTTGAAGCATTTTGTTGTTTCTGTTTATTACTCTATATTTTTATTTTCCTATCAAAGTCTTGTTTCATTTTTTCAATTGAAATCCTTTCTTATTCTGGATTTTACAGTTTAAATTTTCAGCCCTGTTCTTGGTAATAGATGGAGTGTGGTTGTGGTAAATAATTCGTTACCTATAAGAATTAAACTACGGATTGCATAAGAGCTATTCCAAATTAATTACAAATGACCTCATTCATTTAAATGAAATTTGATGAACTATCTACCCTGCAGATTGTTCTTTATCTTGTTGACAATCTATACTATGTTTCGCCAAGAGTGCTTACCCTTAGATTCTCTTTAGATTGGGACGATTGCATAATGTTCTTGCTTGAAATCGAAATGGGAATGTATATTGGATAAATGTTTTGTTGACCTTGAACATGGTATTTCAATCTATATTTAATTTATTCCTCTTTGCCTCTATCATGAAACAAACTTAGGTTAAGTTGCCATAGCTGTCTCGTTGCACGCGTCCATCATAAATAGTGTTTTGATTTCATTCCATGGCAACTTGTTCTTTTTGAACAAGTTAGGAATTGAATGCTTATTCTTCTAACTTGAAACAGCAAAAGGGTATGTACTTGAGGATCATCATGAAAAAATAGGTATAGTGGCAAAAATTCAAGAAAAATTAGAGTTAGAACTTGACATAAAATTTGAATAAGAAGTTATCTATATTATTTTCAAAATATGTAAGAATGGGAATCTGTAGAAAGTGAATGTAGTTTCTAAAATACTAGGTATGTTTTTAAAAAAATCTATTTGGTGAAATTTGAAATTTTAATGCAATAGTACTTTTTATTATCATGATCACACTTTTATACCATAACAAAATTTTATGGGATTTCAATTGATTACATTATTCCAAATTTCTCTCTTTATTGCATTGAAATATTCACCCATGTTTATAAAGTATGGCCTGAATGAGAATTGTATTGGTTTATTCAGTTTTCATTCGACATTTCAATTCTTACCATTCAAATACATATTGTAAGCCACTGTCTTCAATTTGTGATATCGATTGATATAGTTATAAGTGTAAATTAGTACTGATGGCATCTGATTTTAAACAAGTCGTTGGATATAGGTTTGTACGGGCGGTGGATAAGTATGATATATACCGCATGTTATACATGCTTCTGTGTGAAATGATACCTAGATTGGTAGCTTCGCTACCCATGCACGTTCCTTTCCATACGCCCGATGGGAGTAAGTCTCACCTATTTTTGATTATTGCTAGTCTGAAATCATTTATTTACGCGGTTCTCAAAATATCAAATTTAGCTTTGAATAAGCATAAGCTGCATACAGATATAGGTGTTTGATACATATAGAATAAATACTTGTCTAGCGGTGATGGTGTTAAAACTATTTGTCTTCAATTTTGATGTAGATAAGCCTTATTATTAATTCGTCATATATGAAGTTATACATTTTGATATATTGGGATTGTCAGCAAATTATTTACATCGCTGCATTTAGATCACTATGAGTTTGATACCATACAGTTAGTTGCATATTAAATTGCATGAATATCGGTCAGATCGTCGTACTGTTGTTTGTAAATTGGCATATATATATATATATATATATATATATATATATATATATATATATATGGGCTTATAGATGTAAATATTAATGAATACATTGTGATATTTGAATGTATGACTTTGACAACAACATATTGCTTTATTAAAACTTATATATATATATATATAAAAGTATACATTGACATCAAGGCTTATAAAAATATCGTTGTATAGTAATTTATCACTCAGTCAATAGTATTCTGTTTAATACATGTATATGTATACATGTATGCATATGGTGTTTCTAGCTAAAGTATATTTCTACCCTTAATTCTAATTGAATATGTCAGTCGAATAAATGAAATAGGGGAAAAACAAGATAAGGTAGAATTGATTTATTTGTAATTAAATACATGAATTTGATTACATGAAATAATATATTATTTGTGAATTAAGATGGACTCTTGGTGAAAATGAAATATTTTCTTGTAATCCCATTCTAGATTATGTGTTCTATTATTGTTTTGAACTGTTGTATAAAGTAAGTGAATGATTTTGATTTGGAGATAATTGTGGGTTATTGTGCAAATGTTAATTCATTGCGGGAAGTAGAGGTTCGAAGTCTTCCAGAGGCTTAGGAAATATGTTGTGGGTGAATTATTGTGTTGGACCCTTGTGTTGATTGACATTATACTTGATATGCATTACTATGGGTTTTAGCCATGCATTACCTTCTTGTTATTACAATTGTGTATGAGAGAAAGATGGTCCATTCCTTGCTTGGTATATATATACTTTTGTGGCTTTTCGTTCCACGTAAATAAAGGCTATACCACGTTGATTTTATTGGGACTCTTATCTACTAGTAGGGGTATGTGTAGGATCATCATGGAAAAAACAGCCCTTAAGTGGCAAAAATTGAGAGAAAAATCGAGTTAGGCAACTTGGCGTAAAATTTTGAATAAGTTATCTATATTATTTTCTAAAAATATGAGGTAGGGCAGAAAGTGAATGCAGTTTCTAAACTAATAGGTGTATTTAAAAAAAAAAATATTTGGTGAAAATTTGGGAATTTCAATTGTAGTACTTACTTAAATTTTTAGGGAAAAAATAAGAAGTAGGTTTTAAATGCGACCACCCTAACCACAATAAAATGATAATATTTTTTTATAATATTTTGGAGAGATATAAGAGTAGAGGACTCATGCCCAAATGTGATGCATATTTTTATAATATTTTCCAAATTAAATAGCTATTATGATTTTTTATTACAAATTTTAAAAATATAAAACTTCATTAATGTCTAACCACCTTAACTTGGTAAAAAATCATGAAATTCAATTCTTTTTAATCCTATGAGTATGCAAAGCATAGAATGTGACACATGTTTTAGATTGAAAAAATGTGATACTGTTTGAAAATATAGATGTTTTCAATCATCCTATCAATCGGGACTTTAGTCATGAATTTAAATAGAAAATGAATAATAATTATTTATCAAATTCAAAGTAAATCTTAATTTATATTGGTGGAAAGTTGAGAATCTCCTTTACAAAACCCTTTTCGTTTCAACTATTTTGGGTTAAAAAAGTGGATTTAGCCCACATACCTACCTTCCCATCATATCACCACTTTTGGCCCTTCCTTGATCCTATACATACCTAGAAGTGGCTCTCAATGGGGGCCGGTGTACAAAGGGGAATCTGGGTAACCCATGTGGGAGTTTATTATCTCAGTGATAACATAGAATGAATTAGGGGGTTGTGTAGTTTAAACAATAATTAAGATAAGTGAATGCCTCGCCCATGCCTGTAGTGCTCATTTAGGCTAAGGATGGGTTGAGAAGGCCTGGTTGGCGAGACCAACTTCGTTGTCCTCACAAAAGAAAGATTGGTTCCACATGTGTTAGCTTATGGGGATGACACCTAGTGATAGGCTATCAGCGTAACCATAGATGGGGGCCGACACTTAGTGAGAGGCTATAAGGGTAACCCATGTCAGGACCATGTGATGACTCTCTTCCCTCTACAGACTAGTTTTCCCTTGTTTGTTCTCTCCCTTTGGTATGTGATGTCTTCTAGAAGAAATGTGTTTTTTTTGTGATGTGTCTTGTTGTAATGTCAGTTGTTCTCTGTTTAGTCTTGTTATGTTAGTTGTGGTCATCTTATTGTTATTGTTGTGGGAATGGGTGTTATCTCCTAGCATGGGGGGTGGACATTTGGGTTCCACATGGTCAGGTGAAATGTGCCTTGTACTTCATTGGGTTTCCTAACTTTGTTTGTGTTTGTGAGACTACTCCTAGATATGAAGAATTATGTACTTGTTTCAGTTAATGTGGATTATATTTCATGTACTTGTCTTATACCATAAATCTATTAATGCTTTTGATGTACGCTCCTCACATGTGTATGAGGAGACATTGTTCATGATGTAATGATGTAAATAAATGTTGAACTCTCTTATGTAATGGACAATGTAAAAGATGCTATTGTATATGTTAGTTAAATGGATTGATTCTAAATGATATCTATTAATCATATGTTATCGTTATTTCATATTAATTGTTCAATTAGATGGGATGATTAAATAGAATTTCATATTGTTGATGAAATTTGTTTGATGTAATGGTTTACAGTTCTTACTAGTATAGTTAATGGGAATCTAGTAGCGTAGTTGCGAACCTTAGAGGACTAGATTATAATTTCAGCTATTGTTTCATTGCATCTTGTGAATATTACACTTTAAAAAAAACAAAAAAGGAAGTTTGTTCTATTTTTTGGTGTTGTAGTGTGTTGTCCTCTAGGGTTTTGTGGTGGGGCGTTACACATGGTATTAGAGCCCAGGTTCTAACACTAGGTACTCTGGGTATATACAAGAGCCCATTATGTTTTCTTAGTTGCATAGATTCTGAAGTTTATGTTTTGCCCTTGTTGACCTCGTTTAACACCCTGAACTTATCCTTGGTGGTGTCTATGTAGGATAATGCTTAGAGGTCAAGGTCAAGGTTGGGGATGTGGTAGAGGTTGTGGTAGTGGCCGTGGGGCTAATCGCCAAGACTCCCCTCCTTAGAGTTCCCACAAGTCTGATCATGTGGAACATCAGGGTTCTGGGAATAATCAGGGAGGAGGAGATCAGAATCTAGGTCAGCTAGGATTGGAGGGCGCATAGTTGCATCACTTACTTGAGGAGGTTCTTGCCCATCTTGGTCCGAGATAGGAGGGTTAATAGTTGGTGGTTAGAGAGAGAGAGGTATCGCAGGAGGAGAGAGATTAAAGTTGAGCAGGAGGTTATAATAGCTGGACATATGAGGGACCTTTTACCGACACGTCCTCCTACTTTTGATGGGACTGATAGTAGTTTGAAGGTAGAGACCTGGTCAATTGATTTGAATAGGTTTCTTCCCATGCATCCTTATGGAAGTAACACCAAGGGTAGGTGCACTATTATGCATCTCCGAGGTTTTGCTTCCATGGGGTGGAATTTGGAGGAGCATAAGCTTCATTTGGATATAGATTCAGTCTCATGGGAAATGATTTTAGAGACATTTAGAGATCGGTTCTTGTCTGATCATTGGTGGTAGCATCAGGTAGATAAATTCCATGAGCTGAGGTAGGTGGTGATGCTAGTTGAGCAGTATGAGCGGAGATTTTATGAGCTTAAGTAGTATGCTGGCATAGGAGATGATGAGGGTATGTTGGTGCAACACTTTATTAGGGGCTTGAATGCTTGTATTAGTGGGGGTGTTCATGTGTTTGAGCCAGAAACTATGGAGGTGGTTGTGGAGAAAGCTCAGATAGTAGAGGAGAATTTTTCCATGGCATTGGGAGGTCACATAGGTGTTTAGATTGGTAGTGCACCCCTAGTAGGCTTTGGATCTTAGGGTGGTTTGTCTCAGGAAGTTGATTCCTCTAAGGGCCATCAAGCACCTGCTAAGGGTGAGCAGTGGCATCAACACTCCCAACCAAAACTTGAGAACTCTCAGTCTCAACATGGTAGTAGAATGTAGAATAGGAAACATTGGAGTTGGATGAAAAACAAGTGTGATCGTCCTGACCAGCCAGCACAGAGCTCACAATCTACAATCAATAGTGTTAGTTTTTATCAGACCTGTGCTCCTTTAGTTGGCTCGGGGTATGGCAGAGGTGTGGGTTGTTTTTCTTGTGGCCAATAGGGTCACATAGCTAGAATTTTCCCTTAGAAGAACACAACTGGTTTTAGTTAGAGGCCAACAACTTAAGAGCTAATAGTGGGTGACGCAGGTAGATCCCATAGAGTGTTTGTAATGGTGGATAACTGCCAGGCCAAGCATCAGGGTATAGTTGGAGAGACTATCGATAGTGGACATGTAGCTAGATTTGGAGCCTTTGGGCACAATACAACACAAGAGACTCACCCTCAAGGGTTGATACATTGAGTAGGTGAGGGTCTTTGGGATCCTAATGATGAATCCTTCGCTACATGGGAGGATGCATCTAGGATGAGAGAGTTGTACCTATTGGATCTAAAAATTTCAAGTTACAAATCCTTATAACATGTCAGGCTCTATGATTATACTTGCAATGTTTTTGAACCAATGAATGGAGTTAACCTATATGGTTGATAACTCCCTACACATCAGGCTCTGCTGAACCTAGATGGGAAGACCTTGATAGTTGAAGTATACTTAGAGTTGTATGAATTAATTAAATTTATAAATCTATCCAAAGTGGCATAAAGTGTGAAATAGATGGAGGCTTGACAACTACTCTACTTCTAATGTGATAATTGAGAATTTATAATATGAAAGTGAATAAGTAATGTATAAATGAGGTGGATGAGTGCTCTATTGGGTAAGCGAAGTCAATGAAGTTCTATAACAAGTAACTAGTGTTGGGTATAATTTTGATTGTTTGACACTTAGTTTGCTTATACCTTGTATAAATGTGCAAGACTATGATTGATAGAATTTTCTTTATTTATCCAATTGATCCTACCAGTTTACTATGATTTATTAAAAGGATTTTAATCCTTCCTTGAAGGAACAATTTAACGTAATCACACAATAACAAAAAATGTGTATTGAAAAAATTAGTATATTTTCAATTTGAATAACAAGATTTAACATCAATGTTGAGACAATATGACAATCTTATCAATTACCTATCTCTTCTTAATGATCCAAATGTTATTCCCAAGTTACTGTAATCAATTCAAAGGATTCAAAATTCTTTGATAGAAACCAATTAACTTGAGTACACAATAACAACAAATGTGTCTTGATGAAATTGAAATATCAACTTGGATACACAACTTCAAATAACAGAGAAATAGCAATGTGGAAGCAACTAGATAATTGCTTTAAATCAACAAACAATAGACACCAATATTGAGCCACATAGAATTAAAGATCTTCCATTGATTTCAGTGAAAAATTCATGTGTGCATCATGGTCGATACAGTATAGTCTATATGATAAACATTATGAAATGCATTTCTTGTATATCTCCTATTTTCTCCCTATTCGCTCTTGCTATATAATAATTATATGTCCAACTTATATATCAATATTTTAAAGAGGACACACCTCTTCATAGATGTCTTTTGGAATTAACAACAATTAAACATAAAGAATTAAGCTCTAGTGAGCCATAAATGAAATCTTGTCATGTGATCTAAATAATCTTGACCCAAATGTGTATCAACATCTTCTGAAGCATTCCTTGTGACTATCTCCATGATCACCATTTTATCTAGATGCTCACATGACTCATCCAGTGTTGATTCCTTGTTCTTGGCTACTTCCAAGGCTCCATGCAATATCAACCTGCATTCTTTCATCCATTCATTCTAGTCTTTCAACTCTCCATCATCTTTGAATAGTACAGGCACCCCTTCCTTTGCAGAATCAATGAATTCCTTTGCATCTTCTTGAATCTCCTTATAGTAATCCTTATGTTTCCTCATAATATCCTTAGTAGCTGTGATGGCCCCACTGTTAGAAGTACTTCTCTTTTGTATTTCCTAGATCTTCTCCCGAATTCAGTCATTTATCCTCTTATGCTCTTGAATTGTAGTGTAACTCTTGGAATGGGTCACCGAGAACTTTTTCACCCAAACCATCAAGTTAGTGTTCCTTTTCTGAAATATTGTGGAGAGTACATCAAATCTGGCTTTACTCACTTGAGCATGTACATTTGGTTCTTCACTCTTATCCTTTGATTGGGAACCTTCTCCTTGAGTTAGTAATCTAGTAGATCCCTTGATTGTATCTTTGACCATGTCCTTCAGGAAATCATTTTCTTTGAGCATCTTTTCATTTTTTATTTTGTACATGTCTCATTCCTTGATCAACATTTGAATCTGTGCTTTATTTTACTTGGCTACATTAATGCCCATTTTGGCTATGGCCACAGGATCAATTTCTCCTACTTTCAATGTCATGACATGGCCAAATGCTTTCTCAGTGTCAATGATCACTGATTTCTTGTGTGTGGGATACATGGCCCAAATCATGAGATAGTTCTCATTAGGATTATATCTTGATCTGGTGTACACTTCTGTAACCCCTTCCAGATTGAGCTTATGTTTAGAACCATTATTATGTAGGAAAATATAAAAAAAGAGCAAAATTCAAATCTAAACTAGGGAAAATAATTACATCAGACTCCAACAATTTCCTTCCTCTCTTTGGAGTCATATTCTTCATCTCATTCTCCACATCTGATTTCAATGTATTCAACAATTGGGCTTCATTGCTAGGTGTGATATCTATGACAAATTCCCTTATTTATTTCCCCTTTTTCTTGTACAAGAATGATATAAATTTAGGAGAGCTTATAAACTGATCATAAGAAACAAAAGATTTATAGGATAACTGCCTAGCATCTATATCATATTTTTCTCCAACTTCTTGTTCTCTATTGGGAGGTTGATACTCCTCCATTCTCAATTTAGATATTTTGTCAGTTTGACCTTGGTGTTCCTTTTCACTAGAAGATTCTTCACTTCCAGAAGAAACCTTTAAGGCCTCTTCTATTTCCTTCATTCTTTGCTCCGTCTTCTTGTTATACTCATCAATGGTCAATTCAACTTCCCTCTCTTCCATGTTCCCGATTATATCATCATTTGGATAGGGTGTATGAACATATCCATCCAAGCTACTTTCTTTTTGGAAAAATCAATATAACCCTAAGGATTAAATCCCTTTCTTTGTGGAGCCTTCTTCATGTTGAAATGTGATAACTTATTTAAAATAAGATCATACCCTTACTTTGACAACACTGTAAAGTCTACAAAGCACAATGTACTTGGGTTGAATGACTATTTTTCATAGGCACTCAAATTCATAACACTTGAATAATCCATTTTTTTGACAATCTCCAAATATACAATCCTATTTGGCACGGTTTTTGGTAGAAGAAAAGGTGTATCCTCAAAACCATATACCCTAATCATGGTGACATCAACATAACAATACTAATCACCCGAATTATGACCAACAATTGTAGGTTCATTGAAATCTTTGGGCCTTATAAATATTTTAATCTCATTCGTCAATGAATAATCACAGGGGTGATTAAAAAATATATACAATATCTTGACAAAATATTCCTCAAAATCAACATAAATAGAATTGAGAAATCTGCCGTCCCAAATAACAATCCACAATTTTACTGGTAGTGGTTGATCTTCCTTATCGGATTGTGTAATTTTCAATTCTTCTGGCCACATCCCTATCTCCTATCCATATTCCAATATCATATGCATGAGAATGGAATAATGTTTGAAGTGCAGTGTGGGAGATCCATTTTTGATTGCCATCAACTGTGAGTCAATCCCTTTGAAAATGTGTGAGGCATAATCAAAAGGCCTTGCATTATGCCATTGCATATCTACTACAATCACCATTGGCCATATATACACGAATTCAGAGGCTTCAATTCCCAATACTTGAAACACTGAGAAATTTGTGTTTGAGGTAGGGTTTGAATAAATTGACATGAAAAGAAGGCCCATTATTGTATTCAAGTGGAACAAGGTCTCTGTCCTTCCTAGGTCTATGTAATTGCATTCTCCACCCTTTATAAGTTGTATCCATTCTCCATTACTCCTTTTCCAAATCCTCATGTACAATTGGCTCATCACATGTGTCACTTAGGTTAAAAAATTCACAAAGTGCAGTCTTGGACACATGTATGAAGGGTTCACCTTGAAAGTTGCAGATAGCTTTCAGGTTTGGGTTGTAAGGCTTAGCCAAAGTTTCAAGAGTTTTACATTCATAAATACATTTGGAAGAACTAGTTTTCTAAAATTAAAATTTGAGGGGTTGCGCACTAGTTCAAACTTATTTCTTTGACAATAGTGGAACATGAACAAATCATATCCTCTAACAGGAGTCCACACATCTCCTATATGTCTGGATTTTTCTTAAAAATTTTCTACATCAGCCCTTAATTGTGCAAACATTCTGGTCCTCGGCTTTGAACAAGGCAATTGACCAATAAGGTCCTATTTCAACTTTTGTTCTTTTGTTTT
>VDFB02000008.1:370112364-370126199 GCA_007258455.2 Sequoia sempervirens | reverse complement strand
TCGTCACATCCAGGACATGGTCCTCTACTTATATCTAAAATTTCATAAAAAAATCTTATCATTTTATTATAGTTAGGGTGGTCAGACAGACACCTACTTCTTATTTTTCTTGAAATTTACGTAATACTGCATTGAAATTTCAAATTTTCACCAAATAGATTTTGTTTTAAAAAAATAAACCTAGTAGTTTAGAAACTACATTCAATTTCCCACAGATTCTGTTCTTACATGTTTTTGAAATAATATAGATAACTTATTCAAATTTTTACGTCAAGTTGCCTAGCTCTGATTTTTTTGAATTTTCATTGCCACTTAAGGGCCTGTTTGGCCCATCATGATCCTACACATACCCAAAATACAAGGTTAGCAAGGGGAAACAACTAGGTTGCTTGCAAAAGCTTGGAGTGAATAGGTTCAGCTTTATGCTGAAATTGAAAAATTAAAAGGTGAGTTGGCTATTGAGCGCCAAATGAATGTAGAGCACTGGCACACTCAAGAAAATATGAGAAGAGAGTTGGATGGTGTCTGATCTCAAACTTCCAATGATCTTCAGAAGGACCATGTGGAAGTAGACAATTCAAAACAAGAGATTGGAAGGTTGAGATTAGAACTAACAAATGCTCTCAGAGAAAGAGGTCAAATGGAGGATGTAAGAGCAAGAGAGGCTTGGTTTAACTAGGAGCTAGCTACTGCATGATGATCTGGAACCCTCCCAATAGTGAAGAAGTTGATATCTACACATTGGGAGCAAATCACAGTTGTTGTTTCCATTCTCAAACCCACTTTGCAATTCTTAAGGGACATTCATGAATTAAATATGAAGGTTGGCCTGATGGCCGATCAATTTCTGCAAATATGCACTCCCTGACTGGAAAAATCGTAAAGCTTGATTTCCAAGCTATGTGTAGCCACTGATAAGGACCTAAGAAGTGCAAGGATTCTCGATCGAAGAGTCACCTTTATCAAAGCAAACAAGATCATCAACTACCACAAAGTCGTAGTGAGGTGCAAGGATTGTCAAATAGTGCTAAACAAGCAAGTCAATGAAATTAAGGACTTCAATGTCCTAGTTGACTTTGAGCTACCTCCTCTTCTTTCACTAGATAGAGATGTGTTGATAGTTGAGCAGGTCATGGATGTGATCCGACGTAAGGTCCAAACTTCTACAAAACTCTCGGGTTCAAGCGCGACGCCCACGATTGATGATGTTGAGTGCGAGATCTTTTCTCTTTCTTGACTATATTATCACCTTGGGGCAGTTTCTTCCAAATGGATATTTTTCTCTTTCAAATAATTTTTTGAGCTAGAGTAGGAATATAGGCACATATGTACTCGTGTCCAACCAAAAAATCCAAATTGGGAGGCACAACATTTTTCTTTCCTCAAACTCCAAGAATTACCAGAGGCCTAGGTTCGTGCCTCCACAAGCGAAGACCCCCTATGAGTCACCAGAACTGTGAAGCATTTTTTCCTTGATCATTTTTTGTTTTTGGCTTTGGATGTGTCTGCACTCAAGTAAATTTGTTGAAAAGGTGTGCAATGCGCCACGTAGTGGTTGCACAACTTTCATTTTTTGCCTTCCTTTCGGGAGAGAGTCGGCACACATGTCAACTTGTCGAGGATTTTCTCAAGGAGCTATATTCATCAGTTTGAGAGTTTCCACTTGTTTGACACATCATCTCTTCACTACGAGTAATTTGGGCTTTTCTAAAGCGATCTTTTTTGGGATTTTATTAGAGCTTGCTTGCCATTTTTAGTTTTCGGGATGGAAGCTTTGAGTCAGTGTCGTCGGGTTACGTGACTGGTCAACTAGACTTTTTCCAAGATATTTTCTAAGATTTGATCATTTTTAGATAACTATCTTTGCTAAATATCTAAAAGGAATTAATACAATAGTTAAGAATTGATGAGCAAAGATTGTTGTGACCTAACTAAAGATCTACGATTAGATCATTTTCTATCAAATTCCAACACCTAGCAGTAATTACTTTCGTGTTGTGGTGGTGTTTTCTTCTTTCTATAGCTATAAATGAGAGGTGGCGACAAAAGTGAAGGATTGATTCCAAGTTTTAGTTTCCTTTGCTAAGGAAAAGTTTCTTTAGTTTTCTTAGGTTTTAAGAACTATTTTCAGAAGTAGAGTTGCAAAACTACTTTTCTCTCACATGTTATAGCGTTTATGCCCAAACTATTATTGAATTAGAATCCAACCTCTGTTTTAAAGTTCACTTGATATTTAAGCTCGAATTATTGGGAAGAAGTCTTTGAGACTGTGCATGTATGGCCTTTATCAAGTTTTCCTTCTTTATGCTTTCATTCTGAATAAAACATTGTGTCAAGCAATTTGAATTCAAATAGTTTAAGTTGTTGATTTCCATGATGTAGGCTTATATGGTAGAATAATAACTTGTGAAAACTAGATTATGTCAGTGGACTTCTCTATTTTTCTGAAGGGTTTTTGTTTTGTTATATTGTGTTGTATTAGGAGGGAGAGTTTATGTAATTTTTGAATGTTTTTTTGATAACCTTGGAAATCTTTATGTTTGATCGGAACTTAATGAACACTTCCTACAAAAATATTTGAAAGTCTACATTGTGCTTGTTGTTAGCCTTTGTTGTTCATTCTCTTTCCAACAATGAAGGGTTGTGGTGTTTTGTGTCTAATTATATCACTCATAGGAAAGATTGGGTTTGAAATGTTGTAAAAGCTATGGTGCATCACCATTTTTTATGTTTTATGTTTACATTTCCTTTTACCCTTTTCTCCAAAACTCAAAGAAGAGTCAACTTTCTATAAAAATACTAGAGGTATTCAATGAGGTGTAAATCAATCCCCCACTCACTGAATTTCCCATCAGACTGTCGGAGAGGCGCAAGCTTTGATGATCAACAAATAGTAAATTCCATCAATTTTAAAATTATACTCATATAAGGTGATTCTCAAGTGATCATTAATGTAATCAAAATCAAAAAATCTAACTGCTAAAAAACTTACCACATTCTACAATAGATATGGACCTTGCTAGATGACTTCATCTCAAATGAAGTCTACCACCACTATAGGGAAGAAAATCATGTTACCAATGTTTTTTCCAATATGGGAGTTTATCAAATAGAAGAAAAATTGGTCTTTGATTCATCCTCAACTATAGTGAATCTCATTAATAACTAAAGTGTGCATGACATTCATTTATTCTCTTTCTTTTGGCATGTCTTCGCAACCTATGGTTACACATTGAAATCTATAATGGGAAATCCTATTTTAAATATGGTTGCAATTTAAAAATCTTATGCTTTGGCTAGGAATAAATTTACAATGCCACCACCTCCTAGTTCTCTAGATCATTAGTAATTATGAATGATAGTTGGCTCCTCTCTCATTTTGTCTAGAAGATCAATTTGACTCCTTATTTATGGCCTCTTATTGTTTCAAAATTATCATTTTATACCTCTTCATCTTGCTGCACAGATCATTGTCATTGCACCACAAGATTGACCTGTTAATGCCCAATACAACTACTAGAGTGAATGAATCCATGGGAGGCGGTTAAGTCATCTTACAAACCTAAGTGTCACAATGCACAACACAAGGAGACCAAGGATGCACACCTTGCAACAATCTCCCCAATGCAAGTGAGGGGTTTGAACCTCTAACCCAAGCTTTGATACCAATTTTTGTGCAAATAGTTGTCGTTGCACCAAAAGATCAACCTGTTAATGATTGATACAACCACTACAGTTAGTGAATCCACGAGAAGCAATTAAGCCATGTCACAAACCCGAGCATTATGCTACATGACACAAGGAGACCAAGGATGCACACCTTTCAACACATATTTGCATCTTATTAGAAGGGGTGAGATGGTGAGGAATAAAAGGATTTACCCACCATCTTTGAAATGGGAACCACCCATTTTGAGGCCACTCGACTACACCTTTTTGGCACATATTTTTTATATGGACTATCCCCATATTGAACAGTCCCTCAAGGAAATCTTGGGAAATGATCTTAACAAATGCACTAGGATTATTTAACACTCTAATTTCATCTCTATTCTCCCCTCTAATTGAATGGGCATAGTGTAGGATGCAAAGTTCTTAGATATTGTGGCATGTGGGTTTATTTAAGACTATTATCTTCCTTCAATGGTCTATTACCAAGTTGGCATTGCCTATGATGATACTATAGGGGAGGCTCCACTACAAACTCTATTCCCTCATGAAATGTTAAATAATTGCTACATATTATCTTGTGTTTACAATGCCATTCAAATTGGTTTGACCTACACTTGTGTAGTGGTTTTCATACATGCCCTGCACACACACATGGGGCCAACTTGGGGAGTCTTTGTCTACAAGGGTCTCAAAGGTTTTCATAACACTTTGTTTCCTAATTCAACACGCTCCTTCCCAACCACCTACAACTCCTTTAACCTCCTTGTCTACTTGCTAACTCTTCAACTCTTGCCTCCTCTTTCTCTTATATTAATCAATTTCAATTTTGTATTTTTTTGTCTTCTTAACTTTGCTTATTCTAAATGTGTTCCCCCTGTTTATCAAGGACTTGGCTTATTAACCTCTTCTCCATATATATATATATGATCTATCACCTTTTCTCACCAAAATAATTAAAAATCATATACTACATTTTATTCACTATAAAAAATAGTACACCATTAAAAAATAAATAGTAAAAAGACAAAATAACTTTGAATAAAAACCACCTTTTTAAAAAATCTATACATTTTATTCACTTAAAAAGATAATACACCATTAAAAATTAAATGGGAAAAAGACAAACCCTAAGAATCAATACAAAATAACAACTTTGAAGAAAAATAAGTATAAATTTTGAAAGATGAAATTGAGTGTCAAATTTAAGCCTAAATTGGTTGAAATAAACACCGCACTCCCAAAAATAGAGCCCTAAAAGTACAGCCTGAGTGGGCCTAATGGTGGAGAACTTGTGCTCTTGACAGGGAGGTCACAAGTTCAAATCCTGCAGGGGGTAGGGTATGTACACATCGTATTGTGGAGCACGAGTTAGGTGCCTCCCCCATATTGGGGGAGTACGAGGGCCTCGTATTGTGGAGCACGAGTTAGGTGCCTCCCTCATATTTGGGGGAGTACGAGGAGTCCCATATACTCATGGTATCGTAGACTTAAAAAGGACCTTTACCTTTTTACCTTTTAAATCAACATTCGAATCGGTCTTCCCATGAGTAAGAATCCTTCAATTTAACGTGTCACATAGTTATTGGTAGAAGGAAATTCTTAATGGACGCCTGGGGCTAGAGTTTGAAGGGATGGGGACATTCACGAGGCCAAATTTTTTGTTGGGTAGTGGAAAACACGTGGCAGACCACCAAGCGCGCAGACCCGGCGGCCACGTGACACAGCCGTCCTGGAGAATAAAGATAAGATTAACGAATTAAATTAATGATTTTATCGCGCCCCAGCCAATTAAAATGCGCTTCCCACGTGGGGTGTGGAATATTGAAATCATATCAACCCTCTCCTCCTCCATTCCTCCTGGTTTCCATTACCGATGGCTGGTAACAGTCATTTTCATGCGGATTTCCTCTTTAAAGCTGTTTTCTTTATGCCCGATTTGAAGCCACGAATGAGTTTTGCAGCAGCTTTGGATTTGTAGCCTGGGACTTTAAAATGCAGACGCCTGCAGATGCCTCCTCATCATATATTCATTTGGTAAACCATCTTTCACTTTGGGATTAGGCATAAAGATTATTCAGTAAAGCATATCAAACCATTTTGGGTTTGATTAATTTGTTCTGGGTTGTCATGGTATTTGTGCAGGTTCAGCACTTGATTGAAAAGTGTTTGCTGTTTAACATGGATCAACAGGAATGTGCTGAGGCACTTTCTAAGCACGCTAATATTCCACCTACAATAACCGTTACAGGTACAATGTGAACTTTTGTAAATGATTAATCTCTGATATCCACAATTTATATTAGGTTTTCACGATTTGTTTTAAATATTATTGAGCTGGTTTCTGGTTTTGATTGTGTGATATTTTTTTACATCAAATTTCAGATCACAATCCCTGATCCATCATCTGATTGAATTAGAGAGCTCAAAGAGAAGAATGATTAATCTCTGTTAATCTATTCTGTTTACTTATGACGTGACTTTAAAAATTATTGTTGTTCATAGAGTAACTTGATTAGGGTTCTCAGTTTGTTTGTTTGTTTGCAGTGTGGAATGAACTGGAAAAGGAGAACAAAGAGTTCTTCTCCAGATATATGGAAAAGAGAAAAGAAAATCCAAGCCAAGAACTCAAGCAGATGTTAGATGATATAAGCTCTAGATTTTACAAACAAACTCTTTAAAACATGGTTATAACCTGTTTGTGGATAATTTTCCACTGTGCACATCTGTTGTAAAGGGTAACTGAAGTGGTGAAAGCAGATCTTGTGTTATACAGTTTGGTTTATGGGGTCAAATTGCAAATTATCCCATCACTATGTTGTTCTTTGTGCACTCAATATTCTATATAATGTGCACCAGTGTTCATATACAAGTATAGATTTCTTAAAATTCTGAATTATCTTGTTTATACTGATGGGTTTGGAATGAATTTTATATAGTTGGTATGAGTTTTCCATAATCTATGAAGTTACAATATTGAATTTTTGGATTCAACTGTATATATTGTTATTGACGTTTCAGATCGATCCATTATCAGAAAGAGAAATGAATTACATAGAAAAATTAATGTTCCATGCTTCAAATGGATCCATCAAAGGGAAATTGAAAGCAATAATGCACACCACTAAAAATTTTGATAAACTGGTTCGAGTAGCATCTGACATAAGATTGCAGGTTCATACAAAACCACTGATTTTTCTATACAACTGATTCGAGAAGCATCTAACAAAGGTATAATACAAACAAATAAAACATGTTATCTGAGCCATCTAATGTGGCGTGATCCGCGCAGAATCAATGGCAAATAGGAAAGTAAAACTTTCATCATATAGATTGTTTTTTTTAAAACAAAAATAAATTTTAAAATGAGCTTGCTGGAATTTGAGTGGACCGGTCTCTTGAATTACCAAACGTAACAGTAGAAATAAAAAAGTTAAAAACAAAAGTAGATTAAGTTTACTATCAATAAATAGTTTTTCAAATAAAATAATTTTTTTTTTAATGTTTTTACTTTGGCTTTTGTGGTGTCATGTTTTGTGTAAGATTGATTGTTATTATTTTTAATGCTTTTACTTTGGCTTTTGTGTTGTCATGTTCTGTGTAAGATTGATTGTTATCCTATATAATTATATTTCATATAGGGATAAATATGATTGCTTTTATTTTTGTTTTTTTTTTTCTAAATTGAGGATACAATGTGAAACTGAAAACCTTAAGCGAGAGTATTCAACATCAAGGGCTTCATCTTAATATAGACAAGAGGTGAAATATGTTAATATATTTGAGGATTCAAAGATTTTTCTTACATTTCCTCATGCAGAGCAGTCATGGAACTCACTAGTGTCGGATTTCTCAACTTGATCTCTTCGTTGGCATGGTTGTTGAAACTTCATACACTACTCTTTGTAGTGTCTAAGAGGGTATTATTTATCCTAAAGAGTGTTGACAAAAGCATTATAAGTTCTAACCAAAGTACATTCTCTATTATGTTACGCATTGGTTACCTATCACCAATAATGTACTAGGATGGACATTTTAGCATTGTAAATGAAATATTTTCAAGCATTGTTAAATTTAATGATGGAGAACTATGATTCAAGATGCTCAATCTAGTTATCTAGTGCTATGGTGTCAATTTTACCTTAAAAGACTGTAATTTCAAGGTTGACTTGTACCCTAAAAGGTTTATTATGATCCACAAAAGCTAGTTCTTCAAGATGTGTTCGCACTAGTCTTAGAAAATGATTCATGAAGTCATAAATCAATTCGTAAATTTCATGGAATTTCCTTTCTATGGTTGTGGTAAGAAATTATTGCACATTTCTTGGCTTCATAGGTGTGCATCCATCCACAATTAAATATTCTTTTCTCCTTTTTTGCTAAGATTCTCAAAAGTTGAACCAAGAGTTTCATCCTTTAGCTAGTGTTGTGAACCTATTTGAATAAGAATAAAAAAATGACAATTTTTCAGACTATAATACCAATGATCCAAACTCCAAGAGGATCAAAAGGACAAATCTACAAATTAGTGTATTAACCTATAGAATTTATAGAGCATACATAAGAAAATCTATCTTATTAAAGAAATGCACTTTCAAGATGAATGAAAGATTATAATGAAATTTTATTGTAGGAAGGAATATCATACAATTTTATGTACACAACAATCTATTCATATGATTTTTTAAGATAGTGTGATAGCTAAATTGATCCTAATGTATAATGTCAAATATCCAACTTTATTGGAATGGGTAACTTGGCTACTTGGGAGTAGTTGTGAGATATTATTTTATTATTATTCCATTGATTATGTGAGATAGTGTTGTAATGGAAATATATAAGGATACAAAAAGAGGTCAAATATTTAGAGTTGTGGAGCATATTTATCAAGATATGCTACAATAGTATAATTATGATAGTCATGGAGTTCCTAGAAGTGAGATTTTGGGCTTAATGACATCTTATGAAAGAATCTATGATACATTAATGTTTAAAAGAAGTTACATTTTATTCATGGGATATGTTCTTCATGATGGGGAGAATGGATTTTTTACTTGGATTAAATTGCCAAGTTTAGTCCCATGATTTGTATCCATTATTTTATAGACCACTTATAGTTTCTTGTTTCTATTGGTTTTATATATTAGAGGCATGGGATAGATGTTATGTATGATATTTTATAGTCACTCTATACTTATATAATATTGTTAGATTGAGGAGAGAAGTTGGATGTATTATTGAAACATAGTGTTATTGAATTAATATAAATGTGTTCTCTCTTTAATGGTGAATTTACTTACCAAAAGGGTTTATCCACATACTGATATGAGTTTAATTTAATGATTTATTATATTTTAGTTCTATTTTATATCCTCATCCATGTTATGTTTTATTATAATGGTTAATCACATGTTCCTTTAGTTGGGTTAGCCAATTTTGTACACTTTATGTCTATAAGTACAACTATTATTATTTACAAGATTTTCAACATTTTTTATTCAATCTAACATTTTTTGTCAAAGAGGAACATCTTTTTATAAGTGTTATGAGGATTTTTTTCTTATTGGGCATTTTTCATGTGCTTTGTAGATTTTTTTTTTAAGTTATGGCAAGCAAGTTTCAATCAAAATATTAAGTAGTTCAATGGTTTTGCATATGAGCTGTGGAAGTTTAAATGTTGGGATCTCTTGTAAGAGATAGATTGATGGAGAATAATTGAAAAGGAAGTAAATCTTATAGATATGGCTAATGTAGATTGGAAAAAGGTGGCCATGGAGGAATAGAGAACCATTTAATTGTGTCTTATTTATTGAATCCTCTTGAATGTCTCAAAATAGGTTATCACATATAATTTATGAAGAAGATAGGTGATATTTATCAAATAAAAAATCTTGTTAATAAATTATATTTGTAAATAAATATATAATTTAAAATATGATATAAGGATACTCTATTTTGGAGAATTTGAATGCTCTTAATTTGATCATGAGTCGACTAGGTTCTATTGATGTTGAAGAAGATGATAAGTGTATATTTTTTCTTTGTTCTTTTCTTAGATCTTGGGAGAAATTATTTGTAACTTTGTGTGGTTCTATGAAAAATAAAAGATTTGATTCCCTTGTTTTTACCTTATTTATTAAGTATACGAGGAGAAAATCCATGGATGAGGAATTAAAATATGCATATATTTTGGGAAAGCCAAAGTACAAAGGTAGGTCTAAAATAAAATATAAAAAATCAAAATATAGTTCCAAGTCTAAAGGATTATCAAAAATCCATAGAAAGGGAAAAGTGAAGTGGTGGAACTCTAAGAAATGGAGACAAGTAAAGAGAAATATAGAAATAAGAACAAACCTTATGATCATTCCTCCACTAAGAAATTTTCTAATGATGGTGATCATGATGCATTATTTATTGCTACTAATGTTACTAGTGATTACTATTGGATAATTAATTCAAGTTGATCATACCATATGAATTCTCAAAAGGAGTGGTTATCATTGTACTAAGCTTATGATGGAGGAGAAGCTTTACTTAGTGACAATATTACACATCAAATTCTTGGTAATGGAAAGGTACAATTATGTTTCAATGATGTGAGGGTGAAAAATCTCTATGGAGTTTTGCATATTTTTGGGCTAGTGAGAAATATTTATTTTATATCCAAGTTGAATGATTATGAAATGCATATGATATTTGATAAGTTTGGTTGTAAGTTGGTGAGGAGGAATCAATTGGTAGAAATATGCTAATAGTTTGGAAATATTTCTTACCTATTGACATCATGCTCCCACAAGCCTTGATGCCCAGTATTGAACTTGTAAGGTTTGTCTTGACCATCCTATTTTTGGATGAGTTCCTTTAAATCCTTAAATTATGACTCCCATACTTACATTTTATTTCATTCCTTTTCAAAGATTTGGTTTGATCCATCATTATGTTTGGATACTCATTAAATGGTTTTCCTAAATTTTGATCCTTAAATATTTTATACTATGTTATCTATTGAGATCACAATTTTAGACTTGTTCTTAATTGAGTACTAGTTTTACAATATCTTTGAGGTCTAATCCCCAATTTTTTTATGTACTTTATTATCTATCAAGATTACAAGATTCAGAATACTATTATTTGCATACATGTTAAGGGTTATCCTTGATCCTTGACTACTACTATTTTACAATGTTCTCTTTAAAGTCAAAGATGCAAGCATTCTCATTTTGGTTTTCCTTTGAGGTATCAATTAAGAAGTATTTCCAAACCTAAAACCCAGGTTATTTATAATGACTCATTCCTTTGGGTCCCTAGGTTGGTCATGTTTTAATGGGTAAACCCACAAAAGTGGTTTACAATTTGAGTGAGGAAGGAAAAGTGACAAAAAATGACCCCATACCAAAAAATTTGGTTTTTGGGGTTCGAATGAAACCTTTGGTTTGAGTGAACCAAAAAACCAACTAAATGCAAGGTGGACCCCATCTTGCCCAAAAAAAAATGAAAACCCCTTTTTGAAAGGGGTTTCGAATGAACCAGGGTTCAAATGAACCCTAGTTTGCTCGAACCCCCCTTTTCCCACATCCTTGCTCTTTGGCACAAGAAAAACAATATTTTTTTCTCTTTGAAGCTCAGGTTGAGGATGAAAATGGAGGAGACTTCACGAACACAACTAGAATCAAGTATTCCTCGAAACAAGCTATCCATTGAATATAATTTTAATATGTTTTGATTTTACTGTATGTATTTTTTAGTTTATTTAACCGTAGAATTTTTATCAAAATGAAGGTCTTTGTTATGCACGTAATGGAAAAATAATTAGATTATCAAAAAATGAGAAAAATATTGATTTTTAGGAGATATCAAGTCATGGTCAACAAAAGTTGGTGGAAATGTATGAAAAAGTTGTATTATCAAATTGTATATCATACGAATTATGGTGGTTTAGGCTTTTGAAACTTGATTGAAAATATTCAATAAAAACTATCTAACCAACAGAATTGGAAGCACTAGATATAGGAGTTACAAATCTAAATTTGAAAGAATTCGAATTTATCCTTCATGGAAAAAAAATTATGCGTTATACGATGTGTGTCACTTTTTAAAAATGTTGTTTTCTGAAAAGAACTAGTTTTCGTAGGTTATGGAAAAAGAAGTGCAATCTGATTCCAAAATTTTTGAAAAAAAATATTTTTAGAATCTACAAACAAAATGTGATGAGACTCTAGTTTACATCATCTTCAAATTCCTCATAGTTTAACCGCTATAGGTGCCCGAATGTGAATATTTAGTTATAACAATTTATTTCAGTGTCCAGTTTGGCCAAAAATTGTAAACCACTATGGTTGGATCACCCTAATATACTATCCTTTTGACAAATTTAATAATTTTAAGTTCACTTTATGATATGTTTCTATTTATACTTTTGGACATCAAACTTTCTAGATCTTTGATTCTCCAAGTATAAATTATGTTCCAGGATCTTGAACTTTGATACTCAACAATAGTTTACATTGATATACTTATACTTCATCACACTACTAAAACTTGTTTATTAACTACTTTCTTCAACCAAAGCTATTTATTTGCATTGCATTTCTTATGGTTTATCATTGTACTATCTTGTATATTTTGAAAACTTAAATTGATTATTATTGAGTTATCTAATTAATCGATGTGTGCTTGGTAGTACACATGCTAGAAGAGAAAGGATAGATAAGGAAAATAAGTACAATTACAATGGATACCATCCTCTTTTGAAAATTTTCTCCCCTTGGGATGATATTAGTGATACTAGTTCCTTAGAAATGTGGAAATCCAAGAGTTCATGTAGAGGGCAAATACTAAAAGAGATAGAACTCTCATGGCTAAGTTAGGGTTGAATTAAGTTACTACATTCCCTCTCTATTTAGTCCCTAAAGTTGGTTTTTTCCTATACCAAAATCTGTAATCAAAGGCAGAGAAAGGTGCTTGGCCCTATTGGACAAACTATATTGGGTATCAATTATGATGAGTGCAGAGATTTCAGGATTGCAACTGTGTGTGATCTTTTTTGCATCAAAGGAAAAGAAAGGTGCTTGGCGCTGTTGGGAAAACTATATTGGACATCAATTATGATGAGTGCAGAGATTTCATAATATTTTTTGTTGTGAATATTATTATAGTAAGCCCCATTATTTCAATTTTATTTGGTTTTTACTAATATAGTGGGTGTCTTTCATTTATATACTTTAATTTTTTTAATTAGTCTCTTTGGGTTTTGTGCATACCTTCTCTCCCTCCTTCCCTAAACCCTCTCCTTTTTATCTATCCAAGTCTGCTACTATTTTTTCACTCTCTTATTCTCTATGCTTAGCATCCTTATGATGGATCATGGAGTATGATCAGAAACATTTTTTTTCTTTATTCATAATATATTTTTTTGTTGTGAATCTTATTATAGTAACCCCCCTTATTTAAATTTTATTTGGTTTTTACTAACATAGTGGGTGTGTTTCATTTATATAATTTAATTTTTTTAATTAGTCTCTTTGGGTTATGTGCATGCCTTCTCTCTCTCATTCCCTAGCCCCTCTCCTTTTTATCTATCAAAGTCTGCTACTATTTTTTCACTCTCTTATTCTCTATGCTCATCATCCTGATGATAGATCATGGAGTATGATCCAAAATGTTTTTTTCATGATGCAAAAAGATCACACATAGTTGCAATCCAAAAATCTCTGCACTCATTAATCATGGAATGTGGAAACTTCATGTTATTAATAAATTATGATGTCATAAAGCTATTATCTAGGTTACCCAATTATATATCTAATTTTATAAAATATATATAAATGAGGTTGTAAAGTATTATGAGAATAGAACATAGGAAAGTAACTTTATCAATCACAACTTATTGTTGCAAGGAATGAAGTTGATAGTGAAGGTGACCAAGGTCCTTCATAAAATTGGATTTCAAGAGGATGTTAAAGATGACATTACCTTTAAATAAGTAGGGTATTTTTCCCACCTAATTCCAATAATTTTTACCCTAGATGTGTTTTTTCATAATTAACATAATAAATGAGAAAAGATTGATTGAGCCATCCTAATTAGTGATATTGTTCATGCATGATTATTTGATGTGTTAGAATCTTCCAAACACCATATGGCATCATACAAGTAGTGTGATTTTT
>VDFB02000008.1:370080933-370108620 GCA_007258455.2 Sequoia sempervirens | reverse complement strand
GAGAGAGAGAGAGAGAGAGATGTAGGTAGAGGGAGGGAGGGAGAGATAGAGAGTAGAGAGGGAAAGAGGTAGGGAGGGAAACATAGGTGAGATACAAAGTGATGGAGGGAGAGGTAGGTAAAGAGAGAGAGAGGGGGGAGATAAAGATAAGTAGAGAGGGAAGGAGATGTAGAGAGAGAGAGAAGAGATAGAGAGAAGTAGAGAGGGGAGGGAGGGAGCGAGGCAAATGTAGGAGGAGATAGAGGGGTGTGTGTGAGAGAGTGAGGGGAGAGAGGGAGGAAGGGAGAGAGAGGGAGTGGAGAGATAAAGAGTAGAGAGAAGGAGAGAGTGAGAGAGAAAGATGATACAACTTGCTAACTACTAAAATTTGACCTCCTAATTACTAAAATTTGACATGTTGATTACTAAAATTTGATTATCTAATTTTTTTAAGATCTTCCAAAATCTAGAATTTGCATTATAACTCTTAGAGATCTGAAACCACTCTCAAACATCCTGAAACTATATACATGAAATATAACTTAAAGTATAAGAAAGTAAATATCCATATGTAAATGTCAAGTTATACTTAAATGTTTATTTCATATATATAGTTTCCCTGATAGAGAAAGAGAAAATCAAAGAGTGTAGAAAAATGCATTTGAAAAGAGTTCACAAATATTCATTGCAAAATTCAAGCTATTTGGCAAGCACCAAATTTGGTGCTCTCCAAACTTGGCAAGCGCAATATGGCTTGTTACGGTTTTTTTTTGCAATTTGACACCAAAATTGTGTCACAATCCATGCACTTACCCATGTAGTTAAATTTTGAAAACATAAAAAAATATTAAAAACATAAATTTAAGTCTTTATCACAAATCTCAATTACTTATAGTGAAGCAATTTTCTCAAGACTTGAATAATGTGGTTGCCCAACTCAATAGCATAACATTAATGGTTTTTAGAGATTCATTATTTTCAAAATGATGAGAAAAAGAATTAATTTATAGAATTGTGGAAGATTAAATGGATGGTGAAGATTTGATCAAAGATCAAGAGTTAATTTGAGGAGGTGGATGAGTTAATTGAGATTATTTGTGATTTTAAACTCATGTGAGGATAATAATAAATTTTATTAATTCATTAAATGGATAATTAGATGAGGAATTTAATAATTTGAAGAATGAGTTAACTTGTGAGAAGATGATTATGAATTTATTAAAATAGGTATTTAGCTCAAATTAATTAAATAATAAAATATTATTTAACTCAACCATTCATAATAGATAATGATAATGGTAAATAATAATGATAGTGGATAACTAATGTGATAATAATGATAGTGGTAAACAAAAATTAATGGATAATTAATGAGATGATAACTAAAAATGATAATTGAATAATAAATAATTAATTATGATTAGAGGAATTATTTTAATATCTACACTTTTAATTGAAAATTGGCATACATGAGATTAGGAATTATATGAAAGATAATATATGCAACTTAAATTTCAAAAGGTATGAATCGTATTTTAAAATCTAAAGTTGTTTATATTCATCAAATAAAATTGAATGATAATTGTAGACACCTAAAAATGACTAATGCATTTCCATCTTTTCATTTTATCATTTTCTCATCAATTCTTCTATCTATAATAATTAAATATTTTTTAGTAACTTATTAAATTAAGCTAATATCTCATCGTTTTATCTATAATAATTAAATTAATTATTTTCAATATTTCTTTATGTCTATAGTAATAAAATATTTTTTATTATTTAATTAATTTATCATTTTCCTTCCAACACTAATTAAAATAATTTTAATTACTTCTTTTGCTCCACTATAATAAAAAATTGTTTAATTAGCTAACACTTCTTTCATAATTAAATAAATTAAAATAATTTATTTATTACCTTTATCCCTCCAAAATGAATTAAATTAATATTTTATTTATTTTCTAATCATGCTTATGAATTAAATAAATATATTTAATTATTTAAACTATTCCACCTCATCAATCCAGTCCATTTACTAATTTTAGCTTCTACCCTTTCTCATTTTTTCTCAAGTGAAGCATATTTAAATTAAACCCTTCATCCACAAATCATCCCCTAGAGCACAATCATTCTCAAGCACAAGAATTAGTAAAATATGAGATCTCTTATCATTTAGCTCTCCTATTTATCTATTATCTTTGAGCATATTTATCACTACACGATTCACACTATCGTACTCTCATTATGCTATCATGGTTATACTATTTTGAATAGCAACCTGCATATCAAGCATTCAAGAAGATACCAAAGAAACAATGGAGAAAATCAAGGTATTTTTTAAGGTATAATTGTTCATTATTTGATTCATATATAAATATTAAGTTTTATTGAGTGATTGTTTAGTGTGAATTGGGTACTTTTATTGCATTGTTAATA
This sequence comes from Sequoia sempervirens, assembly GCA_007258455.2. NCBI lineage: Eukaryota > Viridiplantae > Streptophyta > Pinopsida > Cupressales > Cupressaceae > Sequoia > Sequoia sempervirens. The sequence goes on along the minus strand of VDFB02000008.1, from coordinate 370,106,202 downwards.
TTTTATATAAATTCACTTTTTCATCATCAACATTTTGGCACATCCAGTGGGACTCACATACCTTTTTTTAATAATATTTTGTAAGAAACTCAACTTTTTCAAGGTTACAAGTCAAAAAAGTGCACTTAATTCATTATATGGTGTATCTGAGCCAACCTATGGCATGTCTAAGCTGACTTGTTGCACATCTTAGCTAACTTGTGATGCATCTAATCCAATACCAAGTGCATTTGATATACAATGAGTAGAATTTGAATCTCAAATAGATTTTTATAATCAAATCATAGATTGACACATGTGATCAATTTTTTGTTGCTCTTGAGGTGAGTTGTTATACATTTGATCATTTTTTATCACTTTCAAGGTGATTTGTTGTACATTTGATTCATTATACTATGTATTTGATTCATTCTTATGCACATTTTACTAATTCTACTACACATTTGATTCATTCTTTTATGCATTTGATTTATTTTGTTACACATTTGATTCATTCTATTGCACATTTGATTCAATTTGATGCACATTTGATTAATTTTTTGCATATCTAATTCATTTTATTGTGCATTTGATTCATTCTTATATAAATTTTATTAATTATGTTACACATCTAATTTATTTCATTTTATATTTGATTTATTATGTTATGCATTTAATTCATTATGTTGCACATCTAATTCATTTTTTTGTGCATTTGATCCATCCTACTATATATTTTATCTAATTTGCAGCACATTTGATATATCACACAACACATTTGATCAATGGACAATGAGAAATTAAGAATTGATTTTAATTAATTTTCTATCTATAGATATTTAAATTTTTGACATATTTGACATATATGACCTACATCTAACACCTAACCTGAGCTATTAGTATTTTCTAGGAATTTTTTATTGATCTTTGTGTGTAGGGGTTAGATTTTTTTAAATTCAAAAAGTGTTGAAATTTTGGTTTGGAGCTCCTTGCATTGGATCAATTATTCTTCTTAAATTTGGCATTGAAAATTGGATACCTTCATTCAAATCACCCTTTCTTTCTTTTCAATTTCAAAGTTCCCATAGCTTCTTTATGTGAGATCATTTTCTATAATAAAAATATTAATGAATTCATCTCTATTATCTATTTTTTGTTTAGACAATCCTATTTGGTGTATCTTTTCACATCTGAAATTAGGTTTAAAATCAATCTTCCATATTTAGGTTTGGGATCTAAAATAAACCAATATCTTTTAATCTCTGAGATCTACTTATGTATGTTCTCCTCTTGCATCTTAGAGAAATATTGAGGATCAAAAATAAGTGATCTTGTTTCCCTTTTTAGGGGGACTGCCTAGAAATTTCATCACCCTAGGGGATGACCTGAACTCTCATGTTCTAACAGAGTATAAAGAGTAGAGGGTAAATTGAAAGACAGGCCTATTGGAAGTTGAATCTAATTGATCTAGGCTAAGTCTTTAAGAACTTTATACCATAGAGAAGTTACTTCGTGGAGAGTGGGTTACCCTCTCCTCTCAATTGTTTGACATTATTCCCTTTCATCTATGGATTAGACCTCATGTACCCTTGTGGTATATAGAGGATACCCCTAGTTGAACTTTTGAAACCTAGTTGAAACTTACTGGCCATCTTTTCTTATGGTGTCTTATTCCTATAAGAATTGATAAATCTACTTGAATTAGGCTTTCTCATGTTTCTTATGTGTCTAAATGTTTAGAAAACCTTCCCACATGAAACAAAAAGGGGAAACATCATCCAAATTGAGCCATAAGAATTATCCTTTGCATCATTTCTTTACATGTTTTCATCTTCAAATAAAATTGCGAAAAAAAATCCAAAAACATAAAGAGAAAAAAAATTAAAATTCCAAAATAAAACAAACAAATTTGTCGTATTTAAATTTTCTTAGATTTAGATTTTTTAATGTTCTTGGTGTATCTTCTTAAAATATTTTATTTCTTGAAAATGTCACCAACCATCTTGGTTGGTTCTGGTATCTCTTGCTAAAAGAAAGTGTCCAAAATAAATCACACTATAGAAAACCACTTCTAATAACCATAGTTTTCCTATTAAACTAAAACAACACGCATTTGATTTCTCAAACAAAAATTTCAACCTATCCTATAGCATATATGACACACATATATGCACTTTTGATTTATCATTTTATGCATTTGATTGAAAAAATTATCATCCTACACTTTTTATTTATTGGATGGTACATTTGAACTATTGTGGGCCACCTCTAATTGACAATACTATGCTTCTAAGACAATTTTTTATGTTTTTATTTCTTTTATACCACTTTTTAAATTTGACTTGTAACGCTTTTGATCAATCTTAGGTTGCTTCTGACTAGTATCAGTATCACTTGGGATTTCTAAAATTGTAACCAAAAATAACATTTTCAAACTTTCATACATGCAAACCTAATATATACCTACAACATATCTCATTAGCTAAACATCATATACTATTTCATTGTACTTCAAAACTGTTGTCTTTGGTTAGTCTTAGAATAGAGAAAAATATTTTGGAGCTTTTCTTAATTCACAAATCAGAATATCATTATCAATTATATTATCAAAACATATTAAAGCTTAATCTGGATCTCTTATCTATTATCTCTAACTTGCCTCTTTTCTTGAAAAATTACATATATTTCAAGTAAGGTTTTAAGTTAGCATATAACATTAGTGGATATACTACCTTAAGAACATAGCCAATGTTGATTTCTCCAACTGATGGTCTGAAATATTATAAGTGTTTGCCAAGATCTATCATCAAAGACTTTAGGTTGTTAGCCAAAAAATAGGAGATAGTTATATAACTATCTTCCTCTTCACTTCAATCCTTGCAGGACCTAGGTGGTCACCCTCAACAACACTAGATATAAAAAAATAAGCATGGTTACATCATAGTGCTTAGTAGATAAACTTTATATAAATAACAAGGCCTTATATGTTTACATCCATGACTGGTATTTCCCTTGTTACCATGATAGCTCTAGTATAAAGTGTAAAATAATTATAAATAAATTACAAGATAGAATTTGACTTTATAAATTTGAGTGTTGTTTCTAAGATTAAAGAAAAATCATTCAAGAGAGACATACACCTATCCAAGGTTACAAAGTCAATAGATTACATACACCATTGACTACATTCTAAATATATGTTGATGATCATTCAATCATTAATACCTTATAGTAATGAGATCAACTAATGACTAACAATGCAACTCTACTTAACAATCCATTTTACAACAATAATATTCTCATTATTCCTAATAAAAGAATCTGCATTGCTCCTTGAACAAAAAATAACCCAGATGCAACAAATATGCATGGAAAGATCTAAAATCCTTGATTGTATTATTGAAAATATCCTAAATTACAAACTAGAGATAATTTGCACTAAGAACATGCAAAAGCATGTATTCATGTATTTTGCAATCAACATATATAATGCAATTACAAGAATATTTGCAAGCACGTGCCTCTATTTCCCTACACAAACCAAACTAACAACCTACCCCTTACAACTTTTCCAAAATCCAAGACCCTTACAAATTTGAAAGAGAGATTTTTTTTAAGCAAGAGGTGAAAACCTATATTGTCCACTCAGTTGACACTTGGTAAACTTAGAACCCTTTGATTTGCAACAAACTAGCATCTAGAATATGCCTCAACATCTTTATATCCTCCTTATCTACCTTTACTCTCTTTGCAACTAAAACTTAAATTTCAATTCTATTTATTTGTATTCCTATGCAAACCCTTTACCTAGGTATAAAAACACTTCTACTACCTACATTTTCACTTCACACCTAGCCAATTTATCCATATACTGTTAGTAAAAATTGCACTTTATCAAGCATTCTAACCTTCTAAACTCATCAATTTTCATGTGCAAGCAACCTAGAATTTTATTGAACACTTATCCAACAACTGTACTTTGAGCATTCTACTTGTAACACTTTATGTATTTTATTGGTATTTTCTATTATCTAGGACTTCGTACCAGCAGACTTTAAAGAAAAGCATGGATTTGTTCTAGTAAAATTGTTTATTTTATTTCTCATCTTCTTTCTTCTCCACATTTTCAGAATATCCTTGCATCAAAGTCACCTCATCTTATTGTTGGATCATTTTTACTATTGTACAAATCATTTTAACTTACTTTCACTCAAAAAAAAAAATATTCACAATATTGTCAAAACTACTCCCCAAATTGTGAGAAATCTTGCAAGGACATTTTAACCTTTTTGGCATTCAAAAAATGCTCATAACAATACTAAAATAATTGTCATGATATGGAAAAAGTTGCTAGATTGTTATGCAATTGTGAAAATTACTTTTGTTGTTGCAAAGCACTTAAAAACTCCCCGAAACATTATAAAAAGAACTGCAAGGCGTGAGGATTATTACAAGAAATTTTCTAGAAGCTGAAACAGCAAAATAATGGAGTTTAAAACATTTCGAACCATCTACCAACCCCCTTCCACCACTTTGAGCATCATTACAGCACATTGAAGTTTAGAATGCAAATTTAAATGAGCAAATAACTACAAAAAAACTGTAAATAAATTGTAGGTCGTGCAAGAGGTTTTCAGGTCATTTTAGAGCTTGATGGTACTCAAAACATGCTCAAAACTCAGCTAAGAAAGTAGCCTCAGCTTTGGAATGGTTCTAGGAAATTTATTGTAAGTGAGAACAATGAATTCCAAGCCTTTAAACAGTCACAAACCTCATCTCAAAGCTAATGCACGTGAATGAAAACATTTTCAGCAATGGGATGAGTCTCTACAAGTTACATGAGAGAAAAACCTGCTTTGTGCATCCCCACAAGCCTCCTTTGAGAGAGGGTTTTTCACCGTGTGGAATTGCAGAATGCAATTTATAAGGGAAAAAAACCTTTTCCCTTTTTTTATAATGTATTTGAAAATATTTAAGTCCCCCACACATTATTTAAAACATTATTTAAACATTTGCAAATTTAAAAATATAGTGAACTTGGGACTTCTAATTTCTTCGCAGATTAAATGAAGTAATTGATGTTATAGGAACAAACAACGTCTAGAGGCCATGTAAATTTGCATAGAGTCGTAATATAATTAATTATTTAGATTATTTTTCAATTTCCAAAATTTGCAAAACAAATGAATTTTTTATACCCCCTTTGTAAATTAGGCCTTTCAGCAAGGAACTTAAGAAAATTTGGTTTGGATCTTGAAACATCTCTAACAACCATGAAAATGGATCTATAGGCTATTGAGGACAAAATAACACCTAGGTCATTGCCAAAATCAAGCTATTTGAAACTTTTGTATGGGACCCTTCAGGCCTACTCCAAAATGGTGACTCATTAAAATTTACCTCAAAACTCATTTAGGAGCCACAAAATCAGTATTACACACTCATGATGAGTTTCATAAAATTTATACCAATCGTATTTTCATGACGAATCCTGAATTAGAAAATTTTAATACTAGAAGTTTAGGGCTATTAATTGCCACAAGCCTTAAAAATGACCTTCTATTGCCAATATGAGGAAAGCTAGGCACTAGAATTGAACAAAAAATTCTATGTGCTAATAGGCCACTCTTGAGTTGGAAAATTCCACTCCCTATCAATTTTCTTGACCTCATAAGTATAGTTCAAGTAAACAATCTTTATCTTAATCTGCATCATTTGGAGATCAAGGATAACTTTAATCTATTTTGGTTTTATCTAATAACCATATATTATTAATCAATCTATCCAATCTTTCCAAACTTAATCGCATTTTAGAAAGTCTAAAAATTTACATATCCATAACAATTTTCTATTATCAATCAATAATTTATACTTACATATATCAATCACAAGGTCATAATACAATAAAAACATGGAACCACACCAAACTCAGTTGACCATGCAGCAACCATGGGTGGTAGCCAATATGAGTTTGGAATGTTTTCACAACTAACCACCCTAGTTGGATATGAAAGGCCCAAATCATCATCTTTAGAGATTTTTACTATTGAATAAGTCCCTCTAGATACTAATCAAGAGCCAACATTAGAGGACCTACAATATTTTTTAAAAGATCCTAAAGCAATGCTATTTATAGAACATCTTTTTGCTACAAATATTGATCACTATTTTTAATTGCTAGCTCAAAAAGGTGTCAACCCACATTTTTATTTTGACACTCCCATTCACAAATAGCAAGACCTCATTAATTTCACTATAACTAATACCTTGGGAGTTAAATTCAACCAACATGCCCATCACAAGCATGTCTCTACCATACTTCAGTACACTTACTCAATCACAAAATCCATCACAAATCCCATTAGATACAAATTGTTCCACTTTCCCTCATACACCATCATCTCAACCTCGCATATCTAGGGTTGAATGGCACCCATATCAAGAGACAAGTGATCATTTTTTACCTAACCCATCCCATACCATTGTACATGTTATTCCAAGTATTACTAATTCTAACATGCAAAATGTGTCTCTCTTGCCAAACCCATCTCAAACAAGTTCTTCATACATAAAATCATTTTTGTAGTCCTTATCCTCTTTATCTATTCTACAACAAACACATTTTCAACTTATCACAAGCCTGCCTTCTATGCCTCGTCATTCCACTTATCAGTAATTAAAAACACTCATAATGTCATCCCAAACATATATGCTACCTAATCAATACCATATCCCATCTAGTCATGTCATTACCTTCACCTCCATAACTAACACTTTAGGTCATTCTTCCATCTGATAAGCCTCCCAACCACCTACATCTAATATACTTGCAAACACATATATCCCACAAAACCAATCATCTCTTTCCACACACATCCCTACCAACATATTTACATCGACACCTATAAATGACCTGGCAACACAAATTCAAAATCTACACTAGAAGATCTAGTATATATTGAAATGGGACACACTAAGAAGAAATATACATTGAAATACATATGTCATTATCCCTTTGGTAGGTCTATACACATGATACCCTTTTCTAATAATTTTGAAATTCCTAAGTTTGACAAATACAAAGGAAAAGGTGATTCACATGAACATAAAATGGCTTTTTACTAGATCTTGTCTTGAGGTTTCTTACAATGATACTTATTTAATGTGCATCTTTCCCCAAAGTTTAGGAGGTCAATCCATTGAATGGTTCTCCCACCTACCCCATATGGGGTCAAGTATTTTCATGAGTTAGCACAAAAGTTCACATTGTTTATTTCTCATATAACATTGAGCACAAAATATCTATTATTGATCTATATAATACAAAAGTAATAAATATATAATCCTAAACACCATCTTTTTACAAGGATGGAGAAATATGGAAATAAAATTTCCATGGCCTATTCTTGAAAAACAAGTTGTAAACATATTCACTCAAATTCTAAATCAAGAAATGGTCTTCCACCTGCAAGTCCAATATGCTAATACATTTTTTGAAATTGTATAAAAAGGAATAACCATTGAAAAATCTCTCATTGTTAAAGGCCTAGTGAAAATCTATAAGGAAAACAAAGATAATGGTTCTCAATCTAATGATAAAGCTCATCTTTTGGAAAAAAAATATTGTCGATGATGGTTTAGTAGACAAAAAATCCATAAAAAAATATTCAATCACCATCCAACATACAACTATCAGCAAACACCCAACAAAATACTCAAGGTGTTACCATTCCTAGGGGACCACCTAGACAAAACAATGCTCCAAGACTAAAATATACTTCTTTAGGGGAGCCTATTAAATTCAATTTATAAAAATCCGTACAACCTAAGCTTATTACATTACCAAAAACTAGACACTATGAACCTCAATTCAAACCCTCATGGTACAAATATAATAAATTTTATGAATACCTGAGGGTCATAGGTCATAAAACACTTGATTGTATACAATTGAAAAATCTTATTCAGGATCTTATAGACAAGGGTGATATTACTATTAAAGATTGTCCCACTTCATCCTATAATGATCTTAAAAAAATATACATAGATCCAAACCCTAACCGTGGTAAAGGGAATACCTCTAATAAGGGTAAAAACTTCAAATATTTTAGTTATTCTTTCATTCCATATGAATGCTCTATAGTTCAAGTAGGGAAAGTCAATACTCATGTTCTCACCATAACCATCAAATACAAAAATCTTAAGTGTGTGATCACTACAAGCAAGGGAAAAGTGAAGCCTCAATAAATGCCTTCCATCCCATCCAAATATATCCTTAAATATATCCTTCTACCTCAATATCAAAATAACCCTTCCAATCCAACCAACAATCCTACTCCATCTCAAGACCCAAGCATCTCTTGCATTCCATCTCATGATATCCCTCCTAATTCATCTCATGGTACTATTCCTAATCAAGAGAGAGGTATCCTTTCCACTTCCCCTTACGAATTCTTCCACATCTCCATCTCCATCCCAAGATCTCATCATCCCTCTTAATCCCCCACATGATCCTAATCATCCACAAGATCCCACCATCCCTATCCAAGCAATGCATATCAAACCACAAACTAAATTGGCATCCAAACTGGCTCATCCAAAAGCTTCATCCACCCCTAAGTCATCCATTCCAAAACCTATCCATCATCCTATCCAAATACATTATTCCTTCCTTCCTTTGATCTTGATTATCCTATCCATGTCTAACATCATATATCACTTATTCTATCCAATCCATTTCCTACCCTTTTATTTATCTTGATAAAAGTAGACAAATATTATCCATGTATGTTTTGGAAAATGCAAATCCTTACTTCCTCCACACTCCATATCCTTTATGCACCATCCTCTCATCTCAAGAATCCCTTTTACTTTACTATCTTATATCCATGATTACACTGCATCTAGTATGGGGCATCTTGTTCCTTTGGAACATAATCCTTGGAGATTCCTTCTCCTATTTCCCACCTATCCACATGTTGAATGGATTCAAATATTATTGAAGTATCTATTGTTTCACCTATCTACCTATCATCTCATAATAAATAATCTTATTCCTAACTAGGGGAACTTTTCCTTACCTAATCATTATATTGGATATCTCTCACTATCTTGAGGCTATAATTTACACATACATCATCTACACTTGACAATCGAACAATTTAATAAAACTATGCATTATGTGAAACATCAAGCTTTCATGAAAATATTAAGAAAGAGACTATTATTATCCATTTTCTATCCAACCAATCCATCCCTTAATAGATGTAACTTTCCTACAATAGGTATTGTCTAAAAATAAGTTTATCTTTTGGCAAGAGATATGATGGATATTGACTTATTTGGTTAGTTATACTTTTTCTTTATTGATTTATCTTTTGGTCTCATTCTTATGCTTATTCAATGTCACCTTGATCTTTCAATATCTTGGTGTGTCTAGAGAAGATTGGAGTGAGACACAATCATTACTTTTATATATCATTTTTGTGGGATGTTCTTATAATACTACCAAGGAAAATGCACACCTTTTGTGTGTTGGAATAGATTCTAGTATCATACTTTTTATATAACATCATTTAATACCTTTTGTATACTAGCACTATCATGATCTAAGTTTAAATTCCTCGCATATTCTGAAAAGGTTTGGTAGGTCTTGTATGAATAAGGACAACCCTTTTTGTTTGCAAAGTCAAAGTCTATGCAAGGAATGCAACGTTTTCTTGGTTCTTTATACTTTCCAATGCACAATATCCACTTGTTATATAAAAATAAGGATTTATCTTTACATCAAGTCTTTAGCATAACTAAAGCACAAAGTATATTGCCATTTTCATTTATGTCCAACTTACATATGTCCATCCAACTCGTTTCTCATTTATAGACTTCATTTGATATTTGATCGACAATCTAATTTTTGTCATTACATCTCACTATATTCACACAATTCCTACATACACAATAATTAGCATAAATCACATTTATAGCATATACATCATCATCATATCATCATTATTACCATAGACCTAGCATATCATTCCTATTGAGAGTTCTTAGACTGAATAATTTATCTATTCACTATACTTAAGTGTGCTTAGGTTGATGAGGTTAGACAACATCTTGTCTAACTGAATGTGCAACCTTTAAGCCTCTAGAGGTTATTAATTAATTATGCTAATATCTTTTCTTTTCACCTATAATAATTAAATAATTATTATTTAATTATCTTATTTTTCTTTTATATATATATTAGTTAAATATTTTTATTATTTAATTGAATTATCATTTTCCCTTCAACATTAATTAAAATAATTTCAATTACTTCATTACTTCTTTTGGTCCACTATAATTAAATAATTTTTTTTAATTATTTAATTAATTAACACTTCTTCAGTAATTAAATAAATTAAAATAATTTATTAAATTATTTTTTTCCTCCAAAATGAATAAAATTAATATTTTATTTATTTTTCAATTAGGCTTATGAATTAAATAAATGTATTTAACTATTTCAACTATTCCACCTCATCAATCCAATCCATTTACTAATTTTAATTCCTACCCTTTCTCATTTTTTTTCATCCAATGATTCTTCTAATTTATCTCTAACATTGATCTAATATCCAGTGAAACATATAAATAAAACCTTTCATCCATAATTTTTTTCATCTAGCTCTCTTATCTATCTATTATTTTTAAACATATATCATTATCATTGCAAGATTCACCCTATCATACTATCATTGTGCTATCATAATTATGTTTTTTTAAAGAGCAACCCATATATCAAGCATTCAAGCAAATATCAAAGAAACAATGGTATGATTATTTATGCATTGTTCTTATTTTATTATATTAATACTTTTTTTTTTTTTTTTTAAAAGGTGCAATGCACCCATATTATTAGGGGTAAACGCTTTTGACCGGAGCTATGAACCGGATACAAGAAACCACAAGAAACAACCAAATCCGCAAGCACAATAGCCCAACGAAGGCACAAGGCCTGCGAGCACTTTGGCCCAGCGAAGATTTGAACCCTGGTGGCTGTCACTACAACCAACCGACTTGACCATCGAACCACACCCTCATGGGCATATTAATACTTATTTGAAATACATAATTTATTATTATTATTTTTTAGATTGCAGGAACTAGAGAGCCTCCCCTATAAACTATAGTGCATCTTGAAAACTATTTTCATGCGACTAGTGATGTTGGAGCCACATGCTCTCTACTTCAGTGGGGACAGGGGAGGGGGGATTAGACCTCATGACCACTTGAATTATTTATTATTTTATTTATCAAATTACATAATAAAATAATCTTTAAAAAGATAAAAGCAATGTAAATCAATAAAATAATGAAGATAGAAATAATACTATATATTCTATTTGTAAAGTACATAATTATTTCATTAAAATTATTTTATTTATTATAGATAAATTAAAATATTCATTATATTAAAATTATTTATTAATTAATTACATGTGTTTTATAGGATTATTAAACTTTTCTATGTCCTAATATATATTTTGTTTTTTATATTTTTATTATTTTTATATGTTATCTCTTCAATAGTTTTTGTTAACATGCTTATTCCATTATACTCCACCCCTTCTCATTTTAGTTAGACTTTTTCTCATTATAATTTTTTACATAATATTGACTAATAATTAATTAATTATTAATCAATATTATTAGTTAATTATTAGTCAATAATTTTTTTAATCTGGAATCATGATCAATTAATCCATGGAAAAAAAGGAATATAATGGAAATCATGATCAACTAAAATACTTTTAAAATCCACAAAACAAAATCTACTAAATTTACTATTGTTTACCCAGCCTCTAAAATACACATTTAAATGTATTTATTAACTAGTTGAAAATCAAAATACAATGAATTTTTATGCGGAGAGGGTAACCCTCAATGGCAACATGATGGAGGCTAGCACAATCCATGAAAGAAAAACAAATTTAAGTAACAGACATTTAACAATATTTATTTATTTAAAAAAATAAAAAAGCAACACAATAATTATTTTAAAAAATCCATGGCCATAGTCTTATCCTTATCAAAAATAGAAGAAAACAAAAAACAAAGAGAGTTAATAATATATATTTGCTTTTAAAAAATCAAATATTAATTTAGAAAGTTTTAAAAGGGATTATTAATTATTTGTTAATTAATTAATGTAATTAGATTCTAAATTAACAAATTGAGGTTGAGATTTGAGATATTAAAAATTAATATATAATGTATATAAAAAACAAAAAAGCAATAGACATTTAACAATATTTATTTATTTAAAAAAACAAAAAAGCAACACAATAATTATTTAAAAAAATCCACAACCATTGTCTTATCCTTATCAAAAAAAAAAAAAGAGACTTAATAATATATATTTATTTTATAAAATCAAAAAACAAGAGATATATTAGAAATGTTTATTTAAAAATATCTACCATTACTTTCTTATTCTTATAAAAACGTTATAAAAATTGTTAAGTTTTTACTTTAACCAAAATGATATATCTTCCCATATATAGATTAATATTTAAGATATATATACTAATTTATGCGGAAGGCATATCCACTATGAACAAGAGCAAGCTAAGTTTGAAAATCTACTGTTCACCTTTTACTGGAGACGATTGAAAGTATGCCTGTCGTTCAATTCCGTCGACCGCTTTTTACTGTTTAAGACAAGGCAAGCTTGGCATATAGAATAGTCTGAAAAGACAAGCCACCATAAATTGGATTTGAAAGAGGTCTTCGATGAAAAGCTTTCACAAAACTTTAAAAGTAATTGCCACCTGCCAATGCCACCTGGAGCTCCCACCGTCTAAATAAAGTTTGCAGATTTTGCGTGGTCAAGATTTAATTTCTGGTCTTCTACAGAATTAGAAACCATTGATTTAGAATTTTTTGAAGCCTTTTGTCATATAAGAGCGCCAAAGACATACAAATACCCTTTGCATGGCCTGAATGCGTACTTTGTTAGGTGATGAAGATCAAAATAGGCAGATTGTAGGAGTCTGTATTATAGGAGTTGAAGCCTCTGGCAGACCATGAGTCCTCCTCCTTGCTTTGTTTCTCTACCTTGATAACCAGAAGATCGTCCTCAATGGATACCCTGACATCCTCCTTGGACAATCCTGGCATATCGAACCTCATTCTCAGGTCATTGTCATCCTCCATCATGTCCCATGGGGTTCGAACCCCCACCGGATTGTCTCTCGTAGGCCTTGTGGACAAGAACATGAACGAGTCCTCAAACAGTCGGTCCATCGTGTCGAGCATCTGCCTCATTGTTCTCATGGGAGACAATAGATCCATAAGACCTGCAAAACAAAACATCCCCAAACACAAATATGAAATTTGAAATTTGTATATTATTGTTGTTCATTAGGTCAATTAAAAAAGAAACCAATTGTAAATATTCAAATTTGAAGAAACAAATATAATATTCACAATTAAAAAAATTTCCAAAATTGAAGAAACAAAAATCATAATCCACAGTAAATTTGATTAAGCATTTACCAAAAGACGAAATTTATGTTGTCTTGCCCGCAGAATTTGATTATTTCTCAACTTCTTTGCCTTTATATTTTGCACATCTATGGCACCGTCTTTGCTCTCTGCCCTCACCAACAAACGATTCATATGTCTCCTCTTAGCCGGGTAGCTCAGTCCTACCTTTGCACGCAAAATCGTGTTATAGGGAAGCAAATTGGCTCTCACAGCACAGGGCTTTGGACTTTGGAGAAATGCTTCCATTTTTGGAGGATACACACGAAAGAGCGGGAGCAATTGCAAACATACACAGGCTAGACATGGTGAACGATCTTTTCAGAGAGTCCAAAAATATGCATGTAAATTTTATGAAGTATTTCTTCAAAGTAACACTATGGTCATTATGTAAACATGCTTTTCACATATTTTATTCTATTGTCTCGCATCTTTCATTATGCTTTACAAAAATTCCCAACGATTGGATGCATGGCTAACCTTGATTGGAGGGCAAGCAAAAGGCCCTTAGCAGCCAAATTAAGTGCACACATCCCATTTTGCACAATGGCCCATGTATTATGTCAATCTTTTTAGCCATGCAACTGGCAACTTTAGGTCCTTCTTCATGATTAATATTTATGGTTTTTCTTGTAGTGTGATAGGCTCAAACTTGTCAAGCTTTGTTCTAGTCATTTTCTCTTATGTTAACTCATGCTTATCATTTTTAACAAGCTTTATATCCCAAAGTTTAACAAAACACCTCAAAGAAATGTGGTGTCACAAAATGCCATGATTCTAGGATATGTTCAATATTGAAAAGGTGTTACAAAATTTTAAGCAAATGCAACTAACTATTGTAAATCAATACTTGTCAACCTTTAACAACATCTTCATTGGCTTTACTCAAATTTTGTAAGGACACTAGCACCTATACTTATGTCTATGTGGCCCACCATTGTTGACCTACCCCATGTGTACCTCAAGTCATATTTTATGGTTTTTCTTGTAGTGTGATAGGCTCAGACTTGTCAAGATTTGTTCTAGTCATTTTCTCTTATGTTAACTCATGCTTATCATTTTTAACAAGCTTTATATCCCAAAGTTTAACAAAACACCTCAAAGAAATGTGGTGTCACAAAATGTCATGATTCTAGGATATGTTCAATATTGAAAAGGTGTTACAAAATTTTAAGCAAATGCAACTAACTATTGTAAATCAATACTTGTCAACCTTTAACAACATCTTCATTGGCTTTACTCAAATTTTGTAAGGACACTGGCACCTATACTTATGTCTATGTGGCCCACCATTGCTTACCTACCCCATGTGTACCTCAAGTCATATATAAAATTCAGTAAGCTCAACATGTTTGATGTCATGTGGCAAACAACGTTAGTTGATGCTATATAGAAGGAGATTACCAAGTACATATGCACCAAGTAGGTAACAAATTAGACAAGTCAACAAGTTTTTAAAAGATAACATGGAATGTAATGATTGTAGCATATACACAAAATGGATATGTTGAAGAGGCTTTAGGAACTTTTGAAGTATGACCCCTCATTAATTACCGATCTAAGAAGTTTCCATAAGGTTATCATGTTGAGTGTTGTTCCTGATTCCTCTTTTGTCTCCAACGGGCTCTCGTTGTTATATTTCAAAGAAGTATGTCAGTGTTCTCATGGTTCCTAAGACCATGGGAACCTCCAATGTTGTTCTCGATTCCTATTTGACCTTCAATGAGGATGAAGATAAAAAACCAATGTTGAGGAAAGGTAAAAGAACAAAGAAGCGTGTTTGTCAGAGCTTCCCGTGGTTCCCTTCGATGAGTTATGGTTCTTAATGAAAGTCTCAACAATTCTTGATGAGGTTGAAATTGTCAATAAAGGGGATGAATGGGAAAGCATAGTGGTGCTTCTTGATATGGTTGAAAAAAAAGATATAGGAATTCCTAGGTCCTACCAATTGACCTCATGTACTACACAAATATATGAAAAAAGAAAAAAATTAAAACAGAACAAAATCTCGCCTACTTGACTTACCACACCTCTTCGGCGTCCCCATTGCACACCAAGGTGCAATTAGTAGTTTATTTTCAATGAATATCATCAAATGTACATTCTGCACGCCAAATTAACGCTCAACGTTTTTTTTTTTTAAATCTAAAATCAACATCAAATTGGTCATCACATGTACCGCCTTCCAACGCTACTTGTGAGCGAGAACCATTTTATCTGATGACATGTCGCCAATTGATTCGTCGAAGGAGATTCTTGATGGAGTTTCTAAGGGCGGGGCCCACAAACAGGTCGGTGGTTCAAAGAAAACCTTGACGAGGCCAAATTAGGGGTTAGGGTTTGCGTAGGGGCAGTGGAATACACGTGGTAGGCTAAGCGCATAATGCGCGATGATCCTACAAAGCCACGTGACACAGCCGTCTTGGAGAATCTTTGTTTCGTAAAGATAATATTAACTAAATAAATTAATAATTTTATCGCGCGGCGACCAATTAAAATGCGCTTACCACGTGAGGCCTGGAATCTGGGCGAGTGAGAAATCATATCAACCCTCTCCGCTCTCCACTCTTCCGGTTTTCCCTGGTTACCGTCATTTTCACGCAGATTTCCTACTAAAGCTATATTCTTTATGCCTGAATTGAAGTGACAAATTAGATTTGCAGCAGCCTTAGATTTGCAGGGGACGTTAAAATGGCGGCGCCTGCAGATCCCTCCTCACCATCTACTTCATATATTCATTTGGTAAAGCACTGTAACTTTCATTTACTTTGGATTATAAAGTTGAGCTCTGAGTTTTGGACAAATTAATCAGTAAAGCATATCAAACTCTTTTGGGTCGATTTAATTTGTTCTGGGTTGTCATGGTGTTTGTGCAGGTTCAGCACTTGATTGAAAAGTGTTTGCTGTTTAACATGGATCAACAGGAATGTGCTGAGGCACTTTATAAGCATGCCAATATTCAACCTGCCATAACTGTTACAGGTACAATGTAAATAGTTAGCACGATGACCCAAACGATAAATATGATGATAATTGTTTTATTTTTTCCCATACACACTTTCACTTTTATGCAGTCATCATTTCATTGTTTTCCCTTCAGAAAATCTTAATATTGAGATTGAATTTTTTTTCGAAAATTATTTGAATTGATCAAAGAGAAATTTCAATATACTTAGGGTCTGCAAAAATATCCCCCAAAAAGTTAAAGCAACTGCTTCGGCTATTTGAAATTAAATGATTTTTTTCCCTGTACCCTCTCTCTTCATTACGGAATATTTATTTTGGCATTGAATCTAACCCCTGTACAGAGTTTTTTCTTAGTTCTATATTTTTTCTGGAGGATTTTATATCATCCACAAGATCATTATTTCAATTTGATTGGTTATGAAAATTTGAGTCTTACATCAAAATCTTTTCTGCTGAAAGTTACAGAATGAGTGGTATTCATTCCACTAAAGTTATCCTTGTGATGTGACAACATTGGACTCATGAAGACTCAATCCCTATGATCTCATTAAAAACTAATGAACTTCACCAATAAATTAAGAACCCAGTGATCTTTTTCTATTTTTTAAAATCTTCCTTTAGCCAATTTGACCTGTAAGATCTACTATAAAGTATGTATTTATTTTGTAAAGAATTGATCTCTGTTTGTTCAATTGAATTGAATTAGAGCTGAAACTGATTGATCTATTCTGTTTGCTTATGATCTGACTTCAAAAATCACTGTTTTCCAAAGAGTAACCTGATTAGGGTTCTCTGTTTGTTTGTTTGATTGATTGATTGCAGTGTGGAATGAACTGGAAAAGGAGATCAAAGAGTTCTTCTCCAGGTATATGCCGGAAAAGAGAAAAGAAAATCAGAGCCAAGATCTGAAGCAGATCTTAGATGATATAAACGTTAGATTTTACAAACTCTCTCTTTAAAACATGGTTTATAAACTGTTTGTGGATCAAATTGCAAATTATCCCATCATTATATGCCATATGGTCGAGGAGGCTTTTGGTGGACTCATTCTATATAATGTGCACCAGTGCCCATATACAAGTACATATTTTCTTTAATTCTGAATTATCTTGTTTGCAGTGATGGGTGTGGAATGAATAGCAAAGGGAAATTACTGTTCAATGTTTGAGACGTATCCATCAAAGATAATTGAAGGCAATAATGCACACAACTAATTCTTTTGTTCATTACTGATTAGAGCAGCATCTAACATAAGATTGTTTCATATAAAACGTCTAATTTTCCTATTCAACTGATTCGAGAAGCATCAAAGAAAAGTTTATAAGACAAATAAATAAAAATATTATAATCAGCGGACAGTGAAGGGCAGATGGAAAAGTAAAAACTTTCGACTGTTTTGTACAATTTACTTAGCCGGGCATTGCTATTTCTCTAATCAGAAATAACTTTTAAAATGAGCTGGTAACAGTAGAATCCATATACGGGGGAAAAAAACTGTAGAATCCATACATAATTGAAGGTTTGTTTTAATATTTTAAGAATAAAAAATGGAGGAAATGAAGCGTAAAAACTTGGGCCATCATCAGTTTTGGTCCATTCGCTAACTTTTGTTCCCTCTCAGCCAACGTCATGGTGGGGACCACTCTTAACATGTTTTTCTTTTAGGATGTTTTAACCAACCGATCAATCTGGACCCCCGCCCCAATTCATGCATATGTTAGTGAGAGAATTTTTATTTTATTAAATTTTAAATATATTTATTTAATAGATGTATTTAAAATATTTATTGCAGTTTAAAATTTACATTGAATATTATGTTTTATGTTTTATGTTACTTCATCATACATAATTATTATGTATTTTTTTAATTAATTTAAACTAACATATATATTAAATATTAATATATATAAAATATGTCGAGAGAGAGCTAATTATAAACACTTAATTACTATAATTAAATTAACTATAATATTAATATTAAATTTCAGTATTAATAATAAAAAAATTGAAATCATTATAAAATTAATTATGATATAAAAAACAAGTATTTTAGAGTGGATAAGAATATTTTTTTTTTTCTTTAAATTTGTATTCATATTTTTGCACCACTCAATGGAAGGGTTTTCACATTGTCTATGTAAAACAAAGATAGAAAATCCATTTAAAACTATTTTTAAATAGATGGACACATAAATTTACAAGTAGATAAATAAGAAGAAAAATAGACAACATATTTTAAGAATTATTTTATTTTTCATTAGTTTTTCACAAAAATAAAAGTAAATTATTTAATATTTAAAAAGTTATGTTATCTTCCATAGTAATAATACAACATGTAAACAATTATAAAATAGTTCAAACATAATAATTTAATATAGTTTTGTTTCATTTTTAATGTATTTTTATTTTTTATTTTTTATTTTTCAATAATGAAGGAGTAATATTATATTTTTAATAAATGACATCACTAATATTATGTTTATTAAACTAAATATTAACAATTGACATATAAATTATTATGAAATTTAAGTTAAAGGTTTTTCTTTAATAAAATCATGTCATTACATTTCATCTTTTGTTGTGACCCTACTTAAACAAAAATTGAGAGTTTCTAGTGCTCACCTTGAAGTTTGCTCTCACCTTGAAGATTTCTCTCAAAATGTTGAGCTAGAATTTAGAAAATTATATTTTTTATATACATTGAAATTTTAAAGGTTATAAATATTTTGTTCCCACTTTTTAGTATTATTAAGTCGCAAAAGATATTTTTTAACATTCAATATATTTTGTCAATTATATTGAACAAACTATTTTTTTTTCTTAGACAAGTTTTTTTTAAATTGAAAAATAGATTTTCTATTATTTCTGGTTAGTTTTCACAAAAAAATATATTATTTTTGTACTAATTGATAGTGAGACATTTTTTTAGTTAAAATTTTAAGGGTTTTATTCAAGGGGTCCTTTCCCAACTAAAAATATTGAAGCACCCACACAAGTCCACCAATGATATAAAAGAAAGAAAGTAAACATAGCATGCACATAAAAACATCCTTTCTACTATGAGACCAAAGAGTCATATCACCATATTTCCCAATACTTGGCACTTTCTATTATTTTAATATTATTATGAACAATTTTCCAATATTTAGCTTCCTCTTCCTTCTCCCTCTCCCCTACTCAAGATGCAAATGCAGAAGAGAGGGACTCATTAATAGAATCTAGAATGGACTCTAGAATCTGATCACTTACACCTTATTCTTCCACTGAGAAAACATCTTTCCATCCAACATGTTGAATTCTATATTGAGTAGGGTTCTTTCTCTACTTACCATGTTCAACACCTAATTTATTTTTTTAAGCTAACAAAAGGACTATTTTTTTCTTGCAATAGACTCTATTCTAGAAATCCATTTATCTTTTATAATTTATTGTTCTATACCTACCTCCACATGACCCTTGGAGGCATTAGCATGAATGGAGATCCAAATGGGGTGGGGAAGAAATAGAATGAACTAGAAAATAAAAGACTTGAGCATCCAGAGACACATTCACAACCCTAATTTATCATTCTTTTGGATCATTAGAATTTTGATTGATAAATGAGAATAAAAATCTCCCTACCACCATTTTTTTCATTTCAATTTCAAAATTTTACCTACTACATGAACAATCACAAGATTCCCACTTGATAGCATATCCTACAATAAAAGGGAAGATTCTCTTAATCTATGACTTGTTTTAAATTTACTACCTTACCCACAACCACATCTCAAATAGTATTTTTTGAGCAATATCTATCTCAACTTGGATTCTAAAAGAAATGGATTTTGGAAGCACATTGATTAAGGATATATAAATTAAAATATATTGGGCTAATTGTCTATTCCTTGGAAATGAGAATCTACCCAATAAAACAAAGGAAAATTTAGGAAACACAACCAAAATGGTAAACAAAAAATGATTCTTTCATGGTATTAAATTTTGGAAACCAAGGCTTACTCATTAGAACATGATTTTCCTAGTGACAAGGCACTTAAAAGATTAATCTTATTCCATCATGAATAATAATACCAACTAACCTCAATCTTAGGGAAAGATTTTACTAGCTAAAATAAATGATTAATCTTCTTCCATCCTAGACAATAATACCAAATAACATCAAGCTAGGGAAATATTTTTATAATATTATGAATATGCTTGCTCCATGATTTTGAAATCCATCACATGTGCAAGAGTACTAATTTGGCCAATAATAATAAAACTTATAAATTAATCCACTTACCTAGATTTTTCTCCTCCAAAAGTACCTCATTCCCCAAGGGTAGTAAAGGATGAAATTCTATAAAGGGAACAATTTTTTTCTACCCACCAAAGCACCACAATTATCTTGCAAATCTAAATATGCATTAACCTTACATTAATTAAAAAATTTCGCCCTTCTAAATAGTTAATCGACATTATAACATCCTTGGAAGGTGGCCCTATGCTCATAAGCCCTTTTGAACCAATCAAATTGTCATATCCAATTTTTTTAATAATCTAGGTTATGGACCAAATTGGCCACTTCCTATTTTTTGCATCTCTTTAGTCACTTTTTGTGTGCATGTTCTTTCTCTTCTTTCCCCCTATGTTTGTATAAGGCCTAGGTGAAGCCACAATAGTGGTTTACAATTGAAGTGAGGAAGGAAAACTCACAAAAAATGAATGCATGGCAAAAAAAATTGATTTTAGGGGTTCGTACGAACCTATTGGTTCGACCGAACCAATTAGGGGTTCGGTAGAACCTAGGTTCGGCCAAACCCTCTTAATACTTTCCCACCAAAAAAGCCATAAACACCCCTTATAGAAGGGGGGATCGAATGAACCCTGGCTCGAACCCCCTTTATTCCTCATCCCCCTGAGATAGAAAAAAAACTTGAATTTTGGCACTTCAGAGCTCAGTTTGAGGATAAAAATGGAGGAATATTCACAAACCCAACTGGAATTAGGTAATCCTCAGAACAAGCTATCCAACGAATATAATTTTAATATGTTTTGGTTTTATTATGTATTTGATATTTTAGTTTTATGAAACATAGGTTTTTCATCAAAAATGAAGGTCTTTGTTCTGCACATGTGGAAAAATGCGATTATCAAAAAAAAATTAAAATATATGAGTGCACCTAGATATTGAAGTCCTTGATCAATAGAAAAAATTGAATTTCAATATATACAAAAAAGTTATGCGTTATCATTAGCTATGTTTGAATTGTAATTGGTTTGACTTTAAAACTTGATTAAAAGAAAAATATTCAATAAAAAACTATCTATCCAAGTGGAAGCACTAGATATCAGAGTTACGAATCTAAATTCGAAAGAATTAGAATTTTATCCTTCATGGAAAAAACGTTATGCGTTATACGGTGTGCGTCACTTTTTTAAAATGTTGTTTTTTGAAAAAAACAAGTTTTCGTGGGAGATGGAAAAAGAAGCGGAATCTTATTCCAAAAATTTTGAAAAAAATATTTTTAGAATCTACATATAAAATTTGATGAGACTCTAGTTTGCATCATCTTCAAATTATTCACGATTTAGCCGCTATAGGTGCCCAAATGTGAAGATTTGGTTTAAAAAAATAATTTCAGTGTCCAGTTTGGCCAAAGATTGTAAACCACTATTGTGGGATCACCTACCCCCAAAGTCTCTAAGTTTGAAGGAATAATCAATCTTTCAAGTGTTTATTAGTTGTTAGAGTTTTAAAGTTTCTCATCTAAGCACATTTTCCTATCTAAGTCCAACCTTTCTTTGGTCTTCATCAGATTTTTAGACTTCTTCATCCTATCATTCCTTCCATCCTTTTCATGCTCTTTCTTTTCATTTTTAAAATTTTATACATTTCTTAACGAACATGCTCATTGATCAACCCTCAACACTCTAGCCTATGGTATAAGTCTTATGGTATCTCTAACCCCTAATCCTTGATATTCCTACATTTTTTGTTCTCTCCACAACACTCCAACACATGTTATATTATCATTAATGGTTGGTTTTAGTTCCATAACTAAATATGAACATAAATATGTAAGTGTAAGGTCCTCAATTTTCTTCATCTTCTCTCCCCTGATGTCTATATATGGTCACCAAAGTCTCTAAATTTGAAGGCATGCTCAATCTTCTAAGTGTTTGTTAGTCATTAGATTTTTAGAGTTCCTCACTTATGCATGTTTTCCTGTCTAAGTCCAACCTTTCCTTGGCCCCCATCAGAATTTTAAAATTATTCATCTTGTCATGCCTTCCATCCTTCTCCCACTCTTCCTTTGTATTTTTCAAAATTTTAGACATGTATTTATCAACACACATGTTGTTTTCTCCTCAAAACCTTGACCTATGATATGAGTCTTGTGGTATCTCTAAGGTCCCTAATCCAAAATATTCCTACCTTTGTTTATATTCTCTCCACAACACCCCAACACATGTAATATTATAATTTTAATGGTTGGTTTTGGCACCATAACTTTCAAAAATGGGACTTTTTTCCACCCAAAATCATTGTTTAAATTTGGAGTTGGATATTTACATTATGTCCAAACCATTATTGTTGTGAAAAATATAAAGGGGTCAACTTGTCTATTTAGGGGGCATAATCTACACTTAACCAAAATCATATCAAAAAATATTTTGAGCACTTATTTTTTAGAGTAGGAATCTTAGGATGAAACCCTAATGATTTCAAAGGGAAATCTCCTATAGAGTTCACATTTGAGATTCAATGGACACAAATTCCAATTGCATTGTATTGATCTAATTTTCCCTTGATGTTGGCATGAATTGTTGTTGTTGTAGAGTCATTTGAATATAATACAAACATTATTGTAATAGGAAAGAGAGTGGATATAACATCTATATTTTTTGTTAATTATAATAATAAGATTGGGTGTTATATTTCCATTGTTGATCAAAGTTATTCATGTATTAATAATAATTTAAATATAAGTTGTCTACGATTCAATGGAATAATAGGGCATAATAGTGTTTTCATTCAACTAGTAAGTGTATATGGAAGGTTAAGAACTAGGTTTGCACTATTATTTCAACTTGGGACATTGCACAAAGTGGGACCCAATAATGGTAGACCCCTTAGAATGGAAATTATTATGCACCAATATATTTTCCTAATCTAGAAATACAAACCCCCACACCTACTTTTTACCACTAAATCTTATTTTTCCTCTTTAGGGCTAAACATATTCTATCTGAAACTATGTTCTAAATTATAATTCTTGTAAGTGCTCACTGCATGCACTCTAGTTAATAGTAAGTGAAATTTTACCATAACTCACAAATTTTAGTACAAATAAAATATTTCCAAGATTTCTTGAAATTAAATCCTTAACTCTAATATCTATGTCAGAAATATTTTTTGGTATTTTTTATTGAATATATTATTTATTATTATTATTTTAATTAGTGTGAAAAATTATACCTAAATTTTAATCTAATATATTTTTTTCCTATTTAGTAAAGTAATTTGTTTGTTGAAACAAGGACATTGATGTAAAGTACATCACCTTTTTTTTAAATGACCTAATCTGTTAATTTTTCCTAGTATATCGAATAGAGGCCCTTTTTTTTTGTAATACGCCTATATTTCTTATCAAATGAATTAAAAGTAATATTAAGAAAAATATTATATATCATACTTTTAAAAAGATGATTTTGAGAGGTACATAAAGGAAAAAA
The DNA here is from genome assembly GCA_007258455.2 of Sequoia sempervirens. Taxonomy (NCBI): domain Eukaryota; kingdom Viridiplantae; phylum Streptophyta; class Pinopsida; order Cupressales; family Cupressaceae; genus Sequoia; species Sequoia sempervirens. The sequence goes on along the minus strand of VDFB02000008.1, from coordinate 370,082,007 downwards.
ATTATTTCTAGGTTTTTTATTTTATCCCTATACACATGATTTCAAGTTCACTTGAAAAATAAAATTACATATGGATAGGAGAAGAAAATATTTTCATGGATGCACCACATAAGTAGGTTCAATAAATTGGCATACCTTTGATCAAACATGATTTTATTTAACTCGCCTTGGATTAAAAGTATTGCAATCAAATCCATGACACACTTTTATATAAACGCAAGTTCCCTCCCATTAGCATTATATTAAATGTGTAATTACAATATTAAAAAAAAGTGATGGGGAAAAAAATAATGGATGAAATAAAATTCAATGATCATATCCTTACAAAAATAGAAATTGAATTAAATACACAAAAATGTGGGAAATTGAAGTGAAAAAGGTATGTCTCTAATTTTGTATTTGATAGTTGATTATTTTATGTAATTTTATTACTATATTAAAAATATAGTTGATTGTTTATATAAATGTGTAGACATTCAAATTTGACCACTCCCATATGGTCAAATTTATTCTTTATTTCATCTATTCCACACTTGCATCCATATTAATTGAATAATTTCATTATTTGATTAATATTTATTTCTATTCCTAATGTTCTCTAAAGTATTCATTTAATTGATTAAATACTTTACCATTTTCTTCTCTAAATTAAATAAATAGACTAATTTATTTAATTTAGTCATTTAGCCCACATGAATTAAATCAATTTTTAATTCATCCCCTTTTCTCTCTCCAAATGTTACATCCTCCATAATCCACCCTTAATCTATATTAATCTAATTAACCTGTGATTAGGATGTGCACACCACTAATTGTGATTACTGTCACATCCTCCATAATTTCCAAATTGCCTCTAATCCCATCATTATCCTAGCTAATCATTTGCACAACCACTAATCCTAATTAATCAACCCTTAATCTAATCCTAATACAAATTATGGCATGTACCTAAGTCAACTCCCTTAAATGCTTTCTCCTTTTGCAAAATATATCCCCATCCCCCAAGGAATTTTTAATTCCTTTTTATTTTCCCCATGATCCTATGTGGATTTTTTAATTCCACTTTATTCTTCC